>BMAU01014894.1:0-472358 GCA_019973935.1 Trichonephila clavipes
ATCAACTTTAATACGGATATCAATTCACGAGCGCAGCGTCTACATATACATAACAAATCCCGCGCAATACTAATTACTTAACAAAGGATTTCTCCGTTAATTCTACAGTTAACATAATAAAAAGTTCTAGAAATAAAATAGTCCAATAGGGAAAATGCTCTTCTTCGAAGACTCCACCCACGCGTTGCGTCATCGAAAGAGCTCGTTGCGGTGGCCTTCAACATCCTCCCCCTTTTTTTAGTCGACATCACTTGGACTCAAAAACATATAACACCTGGTTGAAGAGGTCCAGTTTCTCTGGTACTTTGATGACTCTTCTATACTTGGATACTCTAGGCAAGACGTTACTGGAGTCGTTAGGATCTGAAAGATTATCACTAGAAATAGAAGAAATAGGATTAGTAATTGTACAATCGTTTAAAGGATCATTGGGGGTTTCTGTCGTCTGCACTTCCAAGGGATAGACTCGTTGAATGGGTCGTAACATTGTTCCAGTGCGAGTCTTCAGTTCCACAGTTCTGATCTTGCCATCCTTTCCAGGAATCAGCCGAATGACCTTAGCTAAAGGCCAATGCATCCGTTTTTTGATGTCATCACCAATAAGGACAATTTCTCCCAGCCGTACTTCCGACAATGGACCCTTTTTATTTTTATTTTGAATAAGGAGATCTAAATACTCCTTTCGGAATCTATGCTTTAAATCATTTAACAATTTTTGTCGATATCTAACCCTTTTACGTAAATTTACCGTATCCCTGTAATCAATATCGGGAACGTCCAGGTTGCGATTTTCCACAAGAAACATGGCTGGGGACAAAGGAACTAAATCATCAGAATTTTCGGATAGGTAAGTGAGTGGCCTAGAATTAATTACAGATTCACAGTCGCATAGTACTGTGTGCAACTCCTCGGTCGTGAGAATGGCGTTACCGAGAGTCCTTCTCAACAGTTTCTTTAACACACGAACTAACCCTCCCACCAACCACCCCACCAAGCGTCTGTGGGTGGATTAAATTTCAAATTATGCGTTGTATGGTAGCTAGTTTCAAGACTTTTTCCCAGTCAATACCACTCAATTCTCCATGAGCTCCTCGAAAATTTGTTCCGTTGTCGGAATAAATTACTCGTGGTCTCCCCCTCCTGGCAATAAAACGTCTCAACGACAACAAAAAGGCATCAGTGGACAATGATGATGTCAATTCTAAATGAACGGCCCTATATGTTGCACATGTAAACAAGACAATCCAAGACTTTTGACCTCCTTTCACATATAAGGGTCCCTGATAAATCAACACCCACTACCTCAAACACCGCTGCGTCATTGACACGATCACCAGGCAGGACACTGGCTCACTATTTGGAGATTTACATTTATATCGTTTGCATCTTATACAACTTCTTACAATTTTCCTAACCACCCTTCTGCTCCTCACTATCCAAAATCTCTCCCTTAATATTCCGAGCAGAATTTGTGTTCCAGCATGACAATTTTATCGGTGATAGTATTCAATGAGCCGTTGGATAAAAAGACACTCGCCTGGTAAAATAATAGGGTAAATAAATTCCGGATGGTCTGATCGCTCAGTAATTCGAGTTTTAACTCTTTTAATACCCTCTTCGTCCGTAATGACATTCATATTAGGAAACGAGTTCTCAGAAGGAAAAAACTTAGCTTGGACAATTTTGATAAGAAGTTTTCTCCGCGTGTTCTATCTCGTGAATGGTCAGATCTCCAATCTCTCGAAACTCCCGTTTTTTCTTTACGTTTTCCACAAAACGCAACATCCACGAGACAAAACGAATAATTGACTGAAAATTGGAAACTTAATGGCATACCAAGATATTTCCCCTTCAACTGCAACCAGATTACATAACCTAACTTTCCTTTTTTCTCGCTCTACCTCTGATGTTTCGCAAGCCAAGCGGTCTATGGGCCAGTTACTAGGGGGTTCAAGAAGCCAGGAAGGACCCTCCCACCAAAAAGAGTCGGAAAATAAACGAGGGGAAATGCCTCTCGAAAGCAAATCTGCGGGGTTTAATTCGCCCGGCACATGGCGCCAAAATTAAGAAGGAACTAGGCTGTTAATTTCATTTACTCTGTTGGCCACGAAAACTGACCAATCACCATGGTTCTTCAGCCACCAAAGTGCTACCATAGAATCACTCCATGCAATGATTTTTAAATCAGGTACATCCAAAGCAGCGTACACTGAGTGAACCAGCCTCGCACCAATACAACAAGCCATCAATTCCAGCCGGGGAATAATCATAGTTTTTAATGGCGCTACCCTGGACTTTGCTCTGATCAATCGAATTTTGACTACTAAGGGCGTTACAGTTCGAATGTAAACACAGGCCCCATAGGAACTCTTGCATGCATCGACGAAGAGATGTAACTCTGAATTCTCATTTATTTCAACGTAACGAGGGATATTAACTTTCTCAAGATACACTATTTCATCCCGCCACTTCCGAAAAATTTTCTGAATGTTTTTGGGCAAAGGGTCATCTCATTTTAACTTCAGTTTCCAAGCTTCCTGTAACAATACCTTAGGTAACAAAGTGGTCGGACTCAAAATACCTAGAGGATCGAAAATTTTATGTACCATAGCCAAAACATTACGTTTACTTATCTCACCCTCCTCTGAATAATTGAGATTACATTTTAATGTATCTTGGTCTAAATCCCACAATAGTCCAAGCAAAGAAGTTACACCTGAACTACGGAAAATATAGCGACCTGGAACATTACTTTTCCAACCCCGTAGGTTAAAACATCCTCTAGCCATTACCTCTATTGCTCTATTTATAAAACTTTCTTGCTCTTTGATATCGGTAACACCAGTGACACAATTGTCAACGTAAAACGAGTGTTTTAATTTTTGGGTCACATCGTCAAAACGGGCTGGAGAATTTTCCAGGAGATGATCTATACAAGCAGAGAGTTGGAATGTGGAGAAGAACAGATTCCAAACACAACTCGACAGTGTCTGTAAATTTTAGATTCTTCAACATTAGGAAGGAAAAACCGCAAATAGTCTCGGTGTTCTGGGATAATACTGAGCTGAAGGAACGCTTTTTCGATGTCTGACGATAGACCAATTGGGTACACCCTGAATCTGTCAATTATATCAGGTATAAGCTCAATTAAGTTAGGGCCTCTGTTCAAGCAGTCATTAAGGGACGGTTGACTTTTATCTCTGGTTGAAGCATCAAACACCGGCCTTATTTTCATTGTCTGGCTAGCCTGTTTCATAACTGGTCTATGGGGTAAATAATAGCCGAAATTATCAACTTCGGTCTTAGGAACCTCATCTATTATTTGTAGATCTTCCCATTCCCTAAACACTACCTCATACTCATTTAATAGATTTTGCTCATCAATTCTTTGGCACATTCTTTGGTGCCTCTTAAAGGTAGCAGACTTATTATTTGGTAGCTGGGTTTCGAATTTAAAGGGAAGTGGTAACTGATACCGTCCATCAGAAAGAACAGATAAGTTTTCTTTAAATTGATTTAGAAAATCAAAATGCGCATGTTTACGCTTAGCATCTTCAGTTGGGTCTGTAATGCCTATGGCATCTAAATTCCACAGATCAGTTACGGTGAAATTAGCACAATGCAATGAAACCACATTATTGCACAAACTATTATGTATAGTATTTGTTTTTCCTATCACCGAGTAACCAAATTTAGTTTGCACGACAGTTACACCTGAGCTTAGTTTCAAAGAATTGTCAGTTAAAATGTTCCCAATGACATCTGCTCCTAAGAGCAAATCAATGTCATGTTCCTTAGCCTCTAAATCAGATAAAGTAATATTCTTTTCTTTCAATTCTTGTAAAGTATGAATATCAACTATTTTGGGTACAAACCCACATATTTTCTTTTGAGATAGCACCTCAATTGAGTGAGCATAAGAGTCTTCAAAATTTTTCAAATAAACATCAAAAACTAAATGGGATTGAGGGCTAGTTTCTCTCCCCCCAAACAAACCATGGACAACGGTTTGTTTTGATTTGGGTCGCAACTGCAGAACTTTAATGACCCTCTCCGATATATAAGACTTTTGTGAACCGCTATCCAAAATAGTACGAACTTTGAGTTCTTTACCATTGTGTTCTATTCTTAAAACAAGAGTTTGCAAATATACAGTTTCATTAACAGACTGATTAGAAAGTACACTACTTGATACAACAGTATTTTTATCATTTGATTTAGCAGATTCTTTGTCTGCACACATAATAGTATAATGATTTTTATCACAAGATAAACATTTCACCTTATATTTACATGAACGAGAGACATGACCAGTTTTAAGGCAACGAAAACAGGCATGCTTCTGTACCAAAAGTTTTCGTTTTTCTTCTAATGGCAATTTTCTTGCCGAAAAACATTCTGAAGAATTATGAGGTTTATCACAAAAAATGCAACGAAAATTTCTCCTACCTGAATTGTCTTGAAAATTCACAAGGGCTGCAGCTGTAGAGCAATCTGCCTCATCTGGATGCGACACGCGCGAAGCTCCCAACCCGGTACGGGCGAGCATAATCATCTCCTCACTTTGCACTTCGTTCCGAAGAAAGCACAATAATTTATCCAACGAGCGCGCACTATCTTGCGGTGAGGAATCTTCCACGGAGCGACTTCTTTCCCACGCAAGAAGCACGTTCTCCGGTAAGCAGGATTCAACCAAAGGCTCCAGAAATTCAGCAAACTTTTCTTTCGTACGGCCAAGACTTTCGAGTGATATGAGCTTACTTTCCAATAAATCATACAGCTTCGACAAATCCACTTTAATCCGACCAGCTGCATTCTTCATTACGATGGAGAGCAAGTCTCGTACGTATATCTGCACTAGAAGTTCGTCTCTTCCGAAACGCTCCTTCAATTGCATAATTGCTCTTAAATAGTTGTTCTTTGTAGGCGGAAAACTTGATGCTAATCTAGCTGCTTTAGAATCTGGAACTAGGCACTGCAACAAGTATTGGAATTTGTCTTCTTCTGCAATCGTTGCATCCATGTGAACTTTCTCGAATTGCGACCAAAACGCAAGATAGTTTTTCTGTTCTCCACTAAATTTTCTTAACTCCAATTTTGGGAGCTTAAATTTTTGCTTTTGAACGGAATTGTTTTCTTCGGAAACCAAAATCTTTTGTTCTTGGCTAGCTTCTAATATTGAAAAAATTTGACAGAATTTGTCCCGATATTCTTCAGCTTTTGAAAATTCTTCTTGATATGTATCCTTAAGATCATGACTTGTTAATAATATAAATCAGATATTTCTTCCTGAATTGTTTCCAGTCGAGAGAATTTATCTTGCAACTGCTTGTACAAAGCATTGACTTCATTTTTACTTAAAGTTTTGGTTTCTCTCGATTCTGTTGCTAATACCATTACAACACATACTGAATGCTGCTCTCAAAGACTTCCGTTTTGCTTTGAGTATATCGATATCCATATTTAACGAGAGAAATACTCGCGGACGCCACAATATATGTTGAACACACAGGGTTACAGCAAGCAGGTTCAAGTAATAATCACACCAGGGATTATTCTATATCAACTTCAATACGGATATCAATTCACGAGGGCAGCGTCTACATATACATAACAAATCCCGCGCAATACTAATTTCTTAACAAAGGATTTCTCCGTTAATTCTACAGTTAACATAATAAAAAGTTCTAGAAATAAAATAGTCCAATAGGGAAAAGGCTCTTCTTCGAAGACTCCACCCACGCGTTGCGTCATCGAAAGAGCTCGTTGCGGTGGCCTTCAACAATAAATATTAAACTTCATATATAATAGCATCAAACCAAATAATAAAAAAGCCATCGAATTACAACGTAAAGAAAGTTATTCCGATCATATTAAATGTTTTTTAACTTCACATTTTTTATCGGATTCACGTAATATTTTCTTACATCTAATGAACTTCGTCGTATCATAGCGTTATTGAAGGACGAAGTCCACAATTTAAGTGGCATCTTCCTATTTTAATTTTCATACCAAAAGATGAATACTTTCCAGACCGATTTCATTTGCATCAGCTTCCTTTAGCTGGTAATATAGCACTTGATTTCATTTGGAAATAGAAAACGAAGCAAAATTAGAATTTAAATAGGCTTCCCTTTATGTTGCAAACTTCGAATAAAATTACCTTATTCTTATTTAAGCATCGGATTTTTAAATATTTATAAAATTGCAGCATTACTTTTACATTTAAAATATCAACTCATCTTCAAAAATGAAATTTCTAATTGTAAAACGAGACATTTGTTTATAATTAGAAGAACGCACAGAAAAACTAAATTTAAAATTTTAAACGTAAATGATTTTCAAAATATATTTTATTCACTCCATTGAGTTTTGAAAACTTATAAAATTACATAGTAATGTAATATGTAGTGAATGATAAATTAAATTTATTTATATAATATTATGATTTTCTTTAAAAAAATACAATTATATTTATTTGAAACAACTCAACTCTTAATTTTTTATGTACTTAAACTTTCACTTTAAATTTCTTCCTTCTGATTGGCTAAAAATCATAGAACATGAAATTTTAAGCAAATTTCGCCAGTTTGGCTTTAGATTTTAAAGAGTGAGGTTGCGTTACTCGATACTGGGAAAATCCGCGAGAAAAACTTAAAATACGTAATTTTATTAACTAAAAAATCGAGTTGATGAGTTGAATTTCTTTTTTTCTTTCCTTCTTATTAGATTTTGTAGTATTTTAAGCTTTTAAAAATTTTATTTTGTATTAGCTTTGTTTTGAATCTTATTTTGGCGTAAAATATGGCACCCGCTTTAACTGTTTCGGAGACTTTATTTTCAGGAGTCCTTCCCATGGACTGGGAACCCACGGAGGTCCACATCGAAGAGATGGAATGGGAGTGCAGCTTCGAGGGTTCTGAACCAATGGATTGGGAGGACTCTCCTGAGGTAAGAGTCTCCAAGAAAAAAAAGGCGAGTGATATTATTGACATAGAAGTTAACACTAATTTTCAGGTAGAGACAATTTTACCTGCGCCAAAGAAGGTGAGTTCTCCTCTTGAATCTAACATTAATGTTTCTCTACAGGAAAAAGAAAATTTTCCAAATCCAAAAAAGGTAAGCCCTTCTTTAACTGAGATTGTTCGACGAAAGGTTCGATCAAAGCCGAAGGTAAGTACTCCTGAGGTAAGTTTTGAAAATCGCGTAATTCTGAAGGCGCGTCGACCTCCTCGCAAAGATTACTTCATTTTAAGCCTACAAATTCACAATAGCAATAGTAATTACATCTTCCCATCTTAAATTTTAATCATGCAATAATAAATTTCCTATAATCGAGTTTATATTTTCAGGGGGGACTGTAAAAATATTCTTTAACACACGTTCTGCATAAATAAAAATGTATTTGTAACATTGTTAAGCAAACTTAAATTTAATTTTATACCAAACTAAGTATGTTGAGTACTTTTCTTCAATTATAATAGTGTGAAGGGGGCTAAGAAAATGCTATGGTTTTATTGCCAACCAGATTTATCTACAAACTAATGTTTTTATTAGCATCAAATCATATTTACGATCAAATGCTATTCATTGTTAATGCGATTATAAAGTAATTTTCCTATAAATTACACAGTCATGAATACTTTAATGAATGAAATCAAAAAGTTATCTAAAAATTAACTCCTTGAAGAAAAATCATATTTGAATATATTGTTTTTAAACATTTCCGTTTTTTCGTATTTATTACTTTCAGATGCACCCGCAGACTAATGTTTCGTGATGACTCAATATGGTTACAATAAATATATAAAGTTCCTTAACTATTCCATACAGGGGTGCATTTTATTAAGTAAATATTCTTTCTCCGATATTATTAAGACAAGAATTTTTTCAATTATAGGAATCATGCCACGAAATGCTGCCACACATTAAAAAACCCGCCAAAGTCTGCCCTAATAAATGAATTTGCAGTTTATGTATCTCATCGAGTAACATTCTGAAAGTTCGTGCTGGCGACAACTATAAAAAGCAGTCACTAATTCATGTTCTGCATAACTGACGTGTACACCATTAAAACCATTTAAAAAAATTAATGAAATCAAAAATATTTAAAAATCTTAAAACCCCAAATTGATTTAATAATAATATACAGAGAACGCTTCAAGTTATTTTTTAAAAAAAATTATCATTAAAAAAAGTATTGAAAAAATATTTTTTGTCGTGGACTTCTTAAATTTAGTTTGAATCTCGCGAAATAAATTCAGAAAATGTTCAGAATTACATAGATAGATTTTGGCAATATCTTATATCATGAGGTTGATAATTTAACAACTTCATCCTAAAAAGTATAAGAAATTTATGGTATTCACATTTTAACCACACCACTTGAAATATTATTTGTTCTGAGAACAATTTATAGCTAGTTCGGCTCAACTTCTTTGGCGATAGTAATAACTAACTGAAAGTTTAAAACCTCAGAGAGACACACAAAAAAAGACTAAATGTGCCAATTTGGCATCAAAAATGAGGAAAAAGGGAATACGTGAGACGGATGATTGAAATAAAGGAAAGAAACTGAGCAATTTTTTACTTCAAAAATGAGTGAAATGGTTATAACTAAAATGTATTCTTTGTGATATTTTTTCACACTTATCTAAAACAAATACTGGTAATGAGGCATAATGTACAATCACTAAATGTTTTCTTTAGAATGTTAGTGATATAATTAAGTTCATGTAATTAACAAATATGGCATCAATGAAACATTTTTAAAGATATTTAGACTTTTTTCTGTTTACCTTAGAAAGTATTAACTTTGAATTTGTGTGAATTGCAAAGATACAAAGATTTGAGATTAACATGGTTTGAAAAAAAAGGACCTTTCTACAAAGGAATAGAAAATCAAATATTGTACAGAAACTGACATATTTAACCATGTTACAAATAATTAAATATAGTTTATTTACCTAATGTGTATTTGGTAATTTACTTTTTCGCCGGTGCAAGCGATAAAGTCGCCAAAACTGAAACAACCGACGCAAAACTGAATATTCTATAAGGTAACCCTTTACAACCACATTTTGAAAACATTTTGTGGTCTTTTCTTATCTGTAACTGCTTTTTCATAATGCATCAAAAATGGATTAAAAACCAAAAAGAACTAAAATTTATAACATTTTTTTATGTGTATATTGCGTGTTATCGTCACTAATTCCAACCTGGCGAGATTTGTGCTGACGAAACGGAAATGAAAATACCAGTTTTTTAAAAAAAAACTTCATTCCCCCCTCCCCACTCATACAAACCAAGAGTAATTAAATGTTGCTACCCATTTTTATTTCTTATTTCTATTTGATTATGAAAACTCATGGCAGTTTTCCATTTCGCTGGCGCAAATCTCCTCAAGTTGGCGTTATTTTCGACAGCACATAATATACACATAAAGTATATATATATAAATATTAGTCCTCACTGGGTTTTAATCAATTTTTGATGCATTACGACAAGGACGTTGCTGATGAGAAAAGACTATGAATTGTTTTGAAAATGTGTTGGTAAAAGGTTTCCTGCGGGTTTTTGCGTCGGTTGTATCATTTTTGGCGACTTTAGCGCTTGAACCAGCGAAACGGAAACTTACCAACTCATTTTGTGAATAAACTATATTTCATTATTTGTAACATGGTTAATTATATCAATTCGTGCATAATTTTTGAAACACTATTTTTTTGGAGAAAGTCCTTTTTTTCCCAAGCCATGTTAATCTTTGTATCTTTACACCTCACGCAAAATCAAAATGAATATTTTCTAAGGTAAGCAAAAAACTGTCTAAACATCTTTAAAAATGATTTATTGATGCCCTATTTGTTAATTACATGGATATAATTATATCACTAACATTCCAATGAAAACATTTAGTGATTGTACATTATGCTCCATTACCAGTATTTGCTTTAGATAAGTGTGAAAACATCACAAAAACATGATCACACATTTTGGACTTCAAATGGCTCAGTTTCTTTCCTTGTTCCTGTTATCCGTCTCACATAATTTCAGTTTACTCATCTTTGATGCCAAATTGTCTTATTTTCACTCTTTTCTTTCTGTCTCTCTCTCTGAGATATTAAATTTTCATTCAGGTACTACTTTCGCCAAAGAAGTTAAGCCAAACTAGCAATAAATTGTTCTTAGAAAATTTGCCAAGACAAATAGACTTCGAGTGGTGTGGTTGTAGTGAATACTATACACATTTCTTATATTTTTAAATATAAATCCTGTTTTTGAGGATAATATTGTAAGGTTATCTGTGTGTGTGCCTCAGGAGATAAGATTTTACCAAAACCTATCTATGTAATTCTGAACATTGTCTGAATTTATTTCGCGAATTTCAATAAAATTTAAGAAATCTACGGCAAAAAATATTTTTCCGACACCTTTTTTTTAATGATAATTGTTTTGGAAATAATTTTAAGCGTTCTTGTTGTATTCTTACTAAATCAAATTTTTGGTTTTAAGGGTTTTTTTTAAAATATTTTTGAATTTGTTGGTTTTTTTTTCTGAAATAGTTCTTATGAGTATCATATGCCTAGGTATTTGGGATGTTTTTCATATGTGGTTTCAGAATACAACTTTTATTTGTGTGTAGTTACTTAAGTGTTTCTTAATAGTAAAAAAGTCGCTACTGATTTAGCTGGATAACAAATTAAAAACTCAGAGAGCGCAACCAAAGTGGTGTTAAGGATTGTTTCGATGATATTCACATCTGGGCTTGAATTCCAAGGAACAGAATCGTCAGCAAAGATTACAATATCAAAAAATTTGATTTTCCTTTTCTCTACATCGGCCAAAAATAAGAATACAGTAGGTTTTAAGACTCATCCGTGAGGAATACCCTATACCAGTTTAAAAGGATCTGAAAAGGTCTTGTTAAATTGAACTCTAATGGATTTTTTTGTGGTACAGAAAGTAAGCTATCCAAACTAAGGCAGAACCCCTAATATTGAATGTGTCATGTAATTTAACAATTAGTTTGTCCTTTCTGACTGTATCAAAGGACTTAGATAAATCTAGCATGCTTACAAATACCAGATATTTTACAGGATTGTTAGATACTGAAATTGTTAGTAAAGTAATTGTTTCTTTAAAGAAGGAGTAATTCACACATTTTAATTTTTAGGGGGGAAGACACATATTGGTATTAGAAATTAAAGCAACATCAAATACGTTGTCTTATTATGCGGCCATCTACGCCTCAAGGTAATTGTATTGTACGAAACTTTCTTTCATAACCGCTTTCAAAATTTAGGGGGTCGGGTGAAGATAAAATACCTTTTCCTTGGAATTTTGCAACAGTTTTATTTCCATGTATTAAAAAACTTGTAACCATCATCCTTTTGGATTACCAATAATTGATTTCATGATCCAATTCTTTTGATTTCGGCTCTACTGTATTGTTTGCCGATAAACAGCGCCAAACTTGGAGCGATAAATCGCGAGTAAAACTGACAAATGCGATCATTACAAATATTGAAAATACATAGATTTAAATAAAAATATTAAATTAAATACAATATACACTTCCAGTTTGACTTCCATCTATTTCTATTAATATGCTCTAATTAATATATTAATCCCATTTAATGGTTTTTAAAATGCAGAAAAAAGAATGTATGATACAAGGCGTATAACTATTATCATATGTTGCAATTTCATGGAGAAAAAATAATTTACAACACATAAATCACGATAAATCTGGTCCTTTAATCACAAATTTTGTTTTACTTTAAGCAATAACTGTTATGTCAGACTGTGTTGGCGCTTTTCTTCTCTAAAAGTCAACTTCGCATCAGTCGTGAAATCCATAATAAGTTTGTAACATTAATCCGACAACGTGTATTAAATACAGCTTCACCCTCAGATTGTTATTTAAAAGAAATTTAAAAAAAACCCATATGATTTTCTGAAACTGAAGAGAAGACTTAAAAATTTTACGATGGATTCTTTCAAAAATTCAAAACGTGTGACTGATCCAAAGTGGCAGCGTTGGGCCACTCCCTTTCACCAACGCACTCCCTGAGCCCCACCAGTGGCCGAGCGCCGAAGCTCTTCCAACTGGGAGATGAAGATCATGTTCATGGATATGACGAGATCTTCATCGAGCTGGCCGCGTGGGGTTTCCCTGGTTCCCTCACCTGTTACACAAATGTGGGCCAGCTACCCCTCAAGACCTCCAGGAAGGCACCCGGCATGCTCCCCTCATTAGTTTCAAAATTTCATGATTTCAGAGGCTGGAATAGCGTGTTTAGTTAAAAATAATCATTAATAACAAAGCATTCACTGTTTGGTAGTCCCTATTCCAAATTATTTGTTGCAATGACAGTGCTTTGAAGTATTTTTATTTTTCCTACAAGCGTGCCGGGTATTTTGTTGTGGACGCGTTGATCCTCGCCCCCTCCCATCAACGCACGACTCTTTTTCCATTTTACCCGATTTAGAGACATGGTAGACGGACCCTTTTCTTATAGGAGAGCTAGTGAAGGGGTTGTCGCGAGATTCGACTTCCCCGGGGCTGTCCAGAAGGTGTATATCAGGAGTGAGAGAAGGAAGGACAGCCCTCGAGGGACAACAGGTAGCCGACCTCCAAGTGGTGTTCCTCGGACAACGTTGTTCTCTGATTAAGAGCAGCGGCTAACTGGCTACTCTAAAAGGTATCTTTGTACGTAATGAACTCTCACAATGTCACCTTGATTTAATAATGAATAAACTCTACCGAACCAAATATAAGTATCCTTCTAATCGTTTAACATTCAAATATTACAAAGAGAAAAACATTCGATTCCAGTTTAAAAAATTTTATTCCCCAGTTTTTCGATTTAAAAATTAATATTTTGGAATTCCCCATAGAATTTCAGAATGATTCCATAGTTTAATTTTTCCATGATATGCTGCATATATATATATTGTTACGAATGTTATGTAACTATTGACTAAAATAATGAAGATAATTTGTATTTTTACGTTTAATGCATTAATTTTACTTTCTGTTGTATTTATTGTATGATAAAAATTGCAATATTTGCATGCAACGCTACCACTTACATTATAGTGGCGTTTCATTCGAAACTTGGCGAAATATTGGCGATAGAGCCAAGTCGGCATCATTTTCGGTGACCAAATTTGGTAAGTTGGAGACTTTGTCGGGTTGGGCGACCATTCATGGTTTTTAATGGATGCTTGTGGAAATCACTGGAGAATATTAATATCATACTTTATGAAATTAGCGGATCTTTCAGCAACGATCCATGCAGCCTATATCGCTCGCTGAAACTGAGTCAATATTGTTTTGACTGTGTCCAAAGCGATTAGTTACTTGATTAGATGTACTTTCAAACGCTGATAGCTGTGTCTGAGTGCTGTAGAAGGTTTGAAGACCTTCTGGGATTTATTTTGCGAATTTTGCTGCTGTATGCTGTATTTTTAAGGATTGGTTTTCAAGAACAGATATTCGCCCCTCTTAAAGTACTGATAGCATAAAATTCTCGAGCCCTGATCTACGAAACAATGCATCTAAAAAGGAAAATGAAATTTGCTTACACTCCTTAGCATTGTAAGATTAAGCAGTGTAACTATATATTAGAATTTTTGAAGGAAGAATGTAGAAAATATTACGATGCAATGAATCGAAATTTTTGCACTTTTACTATAAAAATAAATAATAGTTTTAAAAACTTAAGAAGCATGCTTTTATGTTTAATTGAATTAAAAAGTAAAAAAATAATTCTTAATTTAAGAATAAAATGATAAACGGAACAAAGTTAACGCCATTGTGGTAAAAAAGAGGGGTCCTCGCTATCAATTGTCATAATTTCTTACTAGTTCTATTCGGAAATGCTGAGTTAGTGTTAAAATGTAGTACAAAGTTCCCCTCGTGCTTTTACCACAGTGAGATTAATTTTCTCGTTTATCATGTAATAAAAATTATTTTCTTTACTTTTTATTCGATTAACAATAAAAGCGTGTTTTTTTTTAGTTTTGTAAAAAAAAACTATAACTTATTTTTCATTTTGTAGTTCAATCCTCACTGATGAATTGATCTTAAAGGCGTCATTTTTTTAAAAATCTGGAATACCCATTGACCATCCTATCAGTGCATCGTTACGGCCTGGTTTTCAAAATGTAGGATAAGCTAACTAAGGGAAATCTGGAAGAGCTGAGTTTGAAATATTTCATGCGGAAGAAGGTATAAAGTCAATGATATTTTTCACTAAAAATAGCTCAATATTCTCTCTGAAACTTACATCACCTTTAGACATACACGTACCTGTTTTGAATTGAAGGGTTTGTGAGAAATTATTTTTAATCCGGTAGCATCTGAATCAATTCTCAGCTGTTTAGGTAAAATGAAACAATGGATGACGTTTCACTCCACAGATCCGACAAGAGAATTTAGAAAAACAGTTTTTGTCTGAGTTTATCAGTTAGAATATAATTTTTTTTTCTCATGCAGATGTCTTTTTTTTTAATTTCTATTTTCAGAAAACTAGACAATTTCTTATATTATTGGAAGAAATTGCTGATGCATCCCCCCATTTTCACATAAAGAACACTTTTAGGATTGTATCTTAATCTTTTTCAGTCGCCAAATCTGGAAATGGTGTATGGAATTAGTTGTCCAATCTGTAAATTGTATATGAAATTAGTCGCCAAATCTTGAAATGGTATATGAAATTAGTCGCCAAATCTTGAAATGGTTTAAGGAATTAGTCGCCAAATCTTGAAATAGTTCATTTTGATCAGAAAAATGGAACAAAATTATGAAATTATTGCAATCCCATTGGTTCTTGACAAGTCTGCAAAATTTTGAATTAATCTAACCTCTTAAAGTGGACAAAAATCGAGTTCAAAGATTCCGTTACATACAAGTGAAGCTTATAAAAGAGTGCTAAAAAACATGAGTTTCCTAATAATTTTTTTCAGTCACAAAGTTCATGCTTTCAGTGGCGTAACGTACATCCCCTCAACACCCACATTGCGAGGGGGGGCTCTTGAGGCCTAAAGCTTGACTGACGCAAAGAACGTATTTGGACTTGGCTTTAAACACCTATATTTGCGGGGGGACTAATATTCTCCGTTACGTCACTGTATGGTTTGTATTTGCAGGATTCTCCTTTATTTGATCTAAGAATTGTATCTTTCAAAAACTTGTATTTTAGACATTTTGTCCATCGAGAGTCTGAATAACATTCTATTAACACTACAATCGGTTTATTTTAGGTATTCTGCTTACGCACGTCTTTTAAGCATATGAAATGTATCCCAAAAAATTACCAAAATAAGAGTCATACATAAGTAATTCTTCTTATGAAAGAAAGTGTGGTGATTTACATACTGTGTATAACTTTCCACGCATTTTCCGTTGTGGATGAAGTTTACAAGAGGAAATTATCAGCAATGACTTTAAACGCTCTTTAATTACCTCGGATCAATAAATATTTTGAGTATTTTCATTTTTTTTTTTTTTTTTTTTACATTGATGAATGGTTCCAAAAGCGTTAAAAACCAAAAAAAAAAAAAAATAATGTAATCGATCAAATGTATTAGTTGAAGACTAAAAAATTCCATCAAAAATGTGTTTAAAAAGTGTCGCGTTCTATTGCAAATTAATCACATTTCGAACTGATTTCTGGAGCAAGGATTTTTTTTCACGTCACCTTTAGAAGGATTTAAAAAAATTTTTGATGCCAGACAGAAAAATCGCTAGAGCGCCATCTATCGTTCGAATCAGGTAACTAAAATTGACCCTTAATAGAACTTCAGTAAAGGATTAGGTGAAACACTAAATTTTATTTAAGGTTAAATTTTATTTTATAAAAATGATTTTTAATTTTTATTATATACCTTGTTATGTATTTTACATAATGCTATAAATATAATATGGCAAAGTTACTTTATCTATTTTATAACCAACGTGAACAAATACTGCGTGATTTTCCATATTTCTTTATATGCCGTGAATTTCTTTTCTGCCATTGTTTTTGATGTTTTATAAGTGCAAATAACCAGGCATGCTCCTGAACTCACTCAACATTTTATTCATCTTTAATTGATTCATTACACTTAAAGTAGTATTCGCAAGTCTTTGTAAAATTAAAGAGTATATTACTAAAAATAAGGTATAAGATAATCTTTAAATTATAAAAATACATTTATGCTGAGCAACTATTTATTTTAATCATTAAAAACAAGATTAAATTTATCTATGTCAGAATTTATCTAAATACGTCCTATTTATAACAGTTAAAATAGTTTAGAATTAAAAAAAAGTTTATGTTGATAATTAAAATGGAAAATTCAGATCTCTATTTAATGCTAATGCCATTAATTTCGATTTTTTTTTAAAAAAATATATCAAAATTTTTAAAAATAAAAAATATTATTAAAAAATCGCTTTTAACTAAGCGCTACAAGATGAGTTAAAATATTATAAATATTATATCAAGTTATAATTGAGAGTATGTGGTTATTTTTCTAGCCATTTCAAATTGAAAGGATTTAAAAACAAACTAAAATCTTGATAATGAAACACTTTTTGTCCATACTGGTGAATAAAGATCTCCAAGCTGTAAAATAGTAATAGTTGCGCACAAAACTCAGGAACAATTTTTTACGTATATAGTTTTTTTATTTTTTATTTTTGAAGGTTCTATCACAATTAATGTTTTTATTAATCTATAAAAAATTAGAAATTTAAATAGCATCAATATGTTGGTCTAGAAAATGTTTATAGGCATTCGATGATAGCAGCATTTTTGAACACGTTTTTATTGGAAAAATTGGATGTACCAAAAAATAGACGAATTTCTTGAATTGTCGTGCTGCCATCTATTGCTGAAATGTTAAACATAGAAAATCAAATTGGCTGTTCATATAGGTGATGTATATAATTACATTTCAGCAGCTTAGAAGCTTGAATATTTCTCTCTTCAAGTGGATTTTAAGAGGACGTGGTACGAATTAAACAAAAATCTTTGATTTTATGGTTTTTACAATTATCTCTCGTTCTTGTAACCTATGTATATGCAATACGTAAGACAGAATATTTGCTCAAAATATCACAAAAAGCAATCCATTTAATTTTTGTTAAAACATTTTAAATATTTATAAGCTAATTTTAAAACGCTACTCCTCGTACAATAATTGACGTACACACAGAAAATTTGATTTACATATTTGTCAAACCATGTACAACAAAAGTTGCTATGAGTTCGGGGATAACATGATTCAAATTCCTAAAAAATTTTTTTTTATGAATTATTATGAAAAAATCCCTAAAAACGTATACATTCTACGTTTAAATATTTTTTTAAAAAAATAAGTATTGCTTTGATTCAAAAATTCATACCAACTTTTGTTATATATATTAATAGCAATCTATAAAAAAAATTCAAAACATTTCATGCAATAGAAATAGCATTTTAAATGAAAGAAAACAAACGATTTTTTTGTTCCGAGATAAATCAATTTAAAGTTTTTAATTACTATAAAATATATATATAAGTGCAATAAAATTACTGTATGTACTACATGCACATGATAAAAGTTTTACAAAGTTATTATATGAAAATTATAATTTTGAATGTTTAAAATTTAAATTTGTCAGTACCTTACATTTTTAAAAAATTGCGATAACATAAAATAACATACGAACCCATTTTACGATAATTTTAAAATAGTTCTAGTTTACATCTTCATATATTTTTTTTTTTTTTACATTTATGATTAAAAAAACCCAGGACTACATGTAATCCCTTCTTTTTTCTTTGAATATTTTTCTTTTCGCAAATTGGCTAGTTTTACTTTTCGACGTGCTGTGCGAAAAGTAAGATTATTTTGACGATTTCTTTCTTTTTTACGTCAGTAATCACGCGTGGCAGCAATTTTTACTGATTCTTCACCAAGATCCAAATTAGCTGCCTTTTGTATTTCTTTTAAGGCTTTCAAAGTACCAAAGTTATACTCTGATACTGCCTCAGAAACAGCTATATTTACACGCCGTGATTTCGCTGAAGTTTCTTTAGAGCACTTACTCCAAATCACGCTATGCAGACTCGTTGCTGTTCTGAGTCAGACATCACACACACGCAGGCACATCCTTTCCAAAGACTATCAGAAGCTAACCTTTGATATATTGGAACAATTTTTGTCAAGCAATCTGGATTTATTGGTGTTCCAATATTAAGTTTATGTGGTGCAGGTTTTTCACCTTTCGCTAAGGCTCTTCGATAAAAACACCACGAATTTTTGCCAGGAGGGCATTTCATGTGCATTGGATTTTTATCTGTCGAGATACTGTTATAAAGTGTGGCATATATGGATTTTTTCTCATGCCCTGAATATCTCCTTTATTTTCCAGAATAGCTTTCTAATAGTACTGCGTTAGTTTTTTTTATCGTTGTTTCTTTTAGGCTGCCATAAGATTTTCCTCCTAAAGTGATACCATTATTTCTCCAATCTTTCACAAGACTGTGCAAGCTGTACCTTAACCTTTTGTTTACGTGATTAATGTACTCTTCTTTCAAAATTTCAACGTCTGATCCATATATTTTTAGGCTATTTAAGGATTTATGAATTTTAGCATCACCTTAAGATAACAATGTTGTGCAACGGAAACCACATTCTTCTGATCGAGACCAAATTTTAGTTGCAGCCTTTATTTCCATTGTTTCTGATGTTCCAATGGGGTTAATCTGGCAGGAATTAATGTGGCCAGAATACCAAACGTCGTATTCAGCTGTAGTTTCGCCTAATTAATTTTTCGCACTTATACATGTTGGACAGTACTTGCTCATAATTTCATAATCAATAACATATTCTGTTAAAGTGTCGACTACACAGCCAACACCGATTTAGGATGTGTATCCTCGGGTCAACCATGTCCCATCAAATGAAACCGCAATATCAGTAACAGTATTTGACCCATTTTGATCCAATTTGCTGTATGCTTTTTGAACGCTGTTATGTACATAGTTTAACACAGTTTGGGAAAAGAAAGTATACTGAGTTAATGTAGCATTTAATTTCATTAAAAGTTTTACTCGACATCAAAGGAATATTGAGAAACACGCAAAATTTTTCAACCGATGCATGGCCCCACTGATCGCAAGAAATGCTCGAACAGCACAAACATTCACATCAAAAGGTGTAGATGTATTTGATTTTTTTTCAAGTCTTGGAGATGTAAAGCATTCCATTTTTGCTCAGAACATGTTTTGCAAACCAGTTTCAATTAATGAGAAAATCCATATTTATGTCCAAATTCAAGTTTTAAAGTTGACTGGTTGCAGCTACCACAGAAAGTATACTTGAAAATATCACACAAGGCATTTTTGTCAACATGTATATAACTTGGTCCATCATAGGTATCAGCAATATTTTCTTGTTCTAGTACACTTTTTTCTTGCATAGAAACTCTCATTTTTGAAAATGCTATCACAACATGAGTGTTAAGCAGCATTTGAATTGTGCTCTGAAACGTCCATATGGTTTTCAGTTTTTGTTTCAGTGCATCATCGCTTTTGAATACTCAAGTTACTTGATTTCTTTTTCCTCTTCGAAAGAAGCATGTTTAACTATTAAAATGCTGTATTAGAATGCGTTTATATATTAAAAAAACCTGTTAAACAGATAATGATGAAATAATTAGTCTTGAAAAAGACATTTTGGTAAACCGAAACTAAATATTTAAAAAATATGAAATAAAAATTAGCAGAATAAAGAACGCAGTATAGCTCAGCAATTGTAAACAAAAAATAAGAATGGATTACAATCTCTTCACTTTATTTCAAAACTGCTTTACTGTGTTAGAATTAATTAAATTGGCTAGAAAAGGAAAAGTGCGTCTACTAGAGCAGAATGGTGTCAGAATGTGAATTCTGACGAGCATATAAGTTATCATAACTTTGAATTTTTTTTAATTTAGAGCTCTAAAATTTTGTGAGATAATAGAGAAATGTATAAGGAATAATTTAGGCAAAAGAAATTTTTTTGATTTTTTGACTGATTTTCGTCAATTGAATCGTACTGTGTCCCCTTAACAAATTTTACAAAGATTTATGAAAAAACACAAAATTTTCATACGCTTCCTCAAAGATATACTAGACATTTTTATTTAATTCTTTCTTAGTAAATTATTATTTTTTAGAATAGTTTTTGGATGATAAAGCTTCTAAATAGAAGCTTTATCATCCAAAAACTATTCTACGTGAACAATTATATATTTGTTAATTTTTTTAAAAAAATGAAAATACGACTCTAACACTTTTTTTATTACTATAAGCAAAAATAATATTTAAAAAAAACTTAGGAATTATTAATGACTAAGTATTGCAATTCCTCTTGTATTACAGAGTACACTACAGATGCATTTTAACAAAGAACAAAATGGCAATTAGTTCGAAATGTTATGGTTTCATGTCTCCTATTAGAACTATTTCTTTTCAACATCATTTACAACATTACTCAGAATTTTGGAATAGATCGATTGTAATATCTTCTTACTAGTTCTATTCTGAAATCTGTGTTAGTGTGTAAAAATGTAGTACAAAGCACACATCCCACGTTTTTACCCCCCCAATAACATTAATTTTCTCGTAAACCATTTTATTCTTATATTAAGAATCATTTTTTTATTTTTTAGTTCCATTAACCATAAAAGCGTATTTTTAGTTTTTTTAAAACTATAATTTACTATACATCTACCCATAAAAAGGATTAAAGTACTTCGAAACCCATTGAAAATGTGTATTCTTATAATTCATGTCACAATGTATTCTATTATCGATAACACTTTATTATTTTATTTACTATCGCCTTTTAATACTTCAATTAATTCACTTAGTAAAATTATTCATTCTAAAAAAATGGGAATTTAATTTTTTATTGTTAATATTCCTATAAAAACGTTTGAACTTTTTACTTAATAAATTAAATTCAAGATAAAGCTTTTAAATAAAAATTGTGTTCAATTGCTATCAAAACTTATCCAGGAATAACAAGTCCACATTTATTAAAAGTTTTTAAACAATGTATTCACAGTTTTTTTGGAGTAATTCATATTTAAAAAATATGTTTAATGGCTTTTGAGAATTTGAGAGGAAATTTTAAACTTCCCGTCAGTATTTAAAATGCATATGGTTGCTTCATGTAGCAAGTAGATTTTAATTATGCGTAGATTAACTGAATTTAAATACAACATTTAAGTTATACAACTCTTATTAAAATAATTTACATTCACAGATAAAGAAAGTTATAATTCATTTAAATATAAAACAAAATGTGTTTAATTTTTGTGTACAAGTGGTATTTTCTTTAAATTCCCTATTCTTCATTTATTATTTTATTGCATCATGTACACCTAAATCCAACAAATATTTTTGCTCTATAATGCCGGTTTCTGTAGATGGACTGTGTTCGGAAATATTTTATGTGTTACTGATCGTTTTTACCAAAAAATTCCTTTATCTGTTATTGCTCTTCTGGTTTTGTTAAGCGCTTTTTATAATGCTTGGCATTCACTAAGCAAGCTCTCAGATCTCATCAGAAATTTAGAGACATTTTCCTACGTTTGGATCATTGCTTAAAAATACAATTTTCCAGACGCACCATGTTTTTAGTTTTTATAAATTAATTGGTTAATGTTGAACACAGAATTAGTGTAGAAATTAAGTATTGTACATTCTATTATAATATATCTGCCGTGGGAAAAAAGGTGGTTTTTTTTCTTGGATAGTGTTATTTCAAAACCATGTAATAAATGACCGTGTTAAACAGAGTTGAGTATGTAATATATTAATTTCTAATTAGGGAAAGAGAGGGGGAGAATGAAAGAGTGAGAAAAAGAAAAAGTGTGAGAGAGGGCTCAAAAGAAAGCGACAGGTAGGTAAAGAGAGGGGAAAGGGAAAGAGAGAGCTCAAGAGAAAGCGGCAGAGAGGAAAAAAAGAGGAAAATAGATAGAGAGGGCTAGAGCGAATGGAAAAGAGAGAGACCTAGAGAGAGGGATATATATATATATATACATATATATATATCCCTCTCTCTAGGTCTCTCTCTCTCTATATATATATATAAATAGGAAGAAAAGAAGACCAGTGGCTGTGAGGAGTAGTGTATCGCACTTCCGCACCACAAGTCCGCAGTTCAAAATCCGGGCTGGGGAGGTGGACTTAGCCTTTCATCCCTTCGGTGGGTCGATAAAAGAGTCCCAAGCTTGCTTTGAAATTGAACACAGGGGGGTTCGCGTCAGACTGAACGCTTGACCGAAACATCTGCACATGCATCCCAGCGCCTAACGTCACGTAAACTGAGTAAGGCTCGGTAGGCCTTAGTCATCATGGACTGTTGTGCCACTGAGTTCAGTTCAGAGAGAGATTTAATTTTTACTTTTATTACACATTTTAAATCCCACAAATTCAGAATTCCTGACTCTTAAAACAATCAAAAGATGATTCTGATTTTTTTGTGGGTAACAGCTGACCACGAGCAACGATTCGTGTAGCAAAAGAAATTTAACATTTCTGTCAATCATATTAATGAATGAAAAGAAAGAAAGAAATCTAGTGTAGTTACTCATGCGCAACACACAGACTTGAACTTTGAAGAAATTCAATTTTTATCAAATGAGGATAAAACTGTAAAAATGTGAATTCAAGTGAGTGAAAAACAGCAGCTTGGATACGCTTTGTAGCTCGTGAATCTGTAATTAGTGATGGTCGATGAACATTGATAATAGGTTTATAGAAAATGTGAAAGGAATTGCAAATGAGAAAATTAAAGAGCTCAATGACATGACAATGATTCTTTTCATTGCATCATTTTTGATGGGTCAATTTTTTATATTGACAGCATATAAAAAGTTACTTATATTAATAGTTTTAAGATATTTATTCAAAGCACACACAATTTTATTTAAGTCTAAATCACTGCAAAAGTATGAAAATTTGAAATCCTTCCTTATTTTTACGGTCAAAGTATGCTATTTTGTTAAAGGAGGACCGTTATTAATACAGAAGAACAGTTTCGTTTTTAACCAGCTGCATTTTCAATTTACTTTGTACTTTACCTTGTAATCTGCTTGTAAATCAATAGCAATCAAATATATTTCATACAAAATCAAGACTTTTGATTTTTCGGGAAAAAAGTAAGAAACAATTAATTAGAATTTTAGCTTTTTCAAGTAACAATTTAGTGTTAATAAAAATGCTTTCTGTGGATTGATTGATAAATTATTTGCAACGTACTCCGAAGCAGTGCCCTTTGTGTCAGACCTTGGGATGCTAAGTGACAAGGATGACACCAGAATTTAGCACTCTACTCTCGAAACTCAATACCACTCTTACATGAAGACTTTGAGCTTCGAAATATTCAATATACTATAGTCTCAAAACATGGCGGGCTTTGCGGGGCACCGAACCTGAACCAACGATTCGAAAAGAAGCAATGTCGGTTTCGATTGATTGATTGTTTTTAAACGTTATACTCACAAGCAACATGAAGCTATTGGTGTCGAACCTCTTAATTTTGAATAGATGAGAGAAACACAAAAACTCTGGTTACGATTTTGCAAGCATGATAGTTTGGCTACCGCAGCTGCGAAATTGTTGTATAGAAGAAACAGAATAAACCAATGATCATAACTTTAAAATATGAAGCTATAAATCGTAATATTATACTCATTTTATCATTCAACAAATATTTTTGAGTAAATCCGTATAATTTTTCAATTCCTACTATTAGTTCATTCTCTCCCTATGTATATTTATTTATATTATATTTTGTTCAAATTTTCAATCGTTAATAAAATAATTTTATCCATCAATTCAAGTTCAAATGCGTCTTTTTTAAAATTGTAGGGGATGACACTTCATGCTAATACATCTTTCTCAAATATTAATTCATTACTTAAGGTATCCGACTACCCTAAAACCATGATTTTTTTCAAAAATTGGCAAATATTTTTATGACTTTATTTTATAGACCATTTTAATAACTTAATAACAATACCAAGTACTTTATTTTCCCTCCACTAGAACAAAAACTACAAGCATTTTAGTAAAAGCAAATGCAATAACTTTACACAAGATGTCAAACTTTAAAATGCGTTTTACTCGAAATGTGTTTTTTTTTTCGAAAAACTCAAACGGGGACCGCGATTGCTCAAAAAGTTTAGAAAATAATTAGCTGAAATTTTTTGCTTATGTTCTGCAAAGCAGTAGAAGTGTTTTGATCTTCAGATTTATCAATCACTGTTTTATTTCAAAATTTGCAGTTCTTTATGTGAATATAGTCAATGTTTTTTTAAGCAATTTCGTATAATGACTTAGATAAAGTGCTCTAGTTTTTGTAAAAATTAAAATATCTCTTATCGTGAAGGTCACTTCAAACAGGAATAACAAAGTAACACATCAAAATTGAAAAATTGAGAATTTGTTCATAAAATCTTTGTACAGAGCGGGCCCCGTTTATGTAATTTTTCGTACATTTTTACTAGTTTTTTCCCATTTTTTTAATAATAATATTTTTTTCTTTTACCAATTTTAGGATTTTTTCCTTAAAATATACTAAATAAATATAAAAATCACAAAAAGATCTCCATATCTCCTTTTTTTCAAAAAAAAGTTGTCGCAAGCTGTCTGATACCTTAAATTTATAAAATGAATAAATAGTAACAAACAAAAATAACAGTGCAATAGCATATATAGAAAGGAAAATTAATCATTGAGTTCCTGTAGTGCATGGGATAGCGCTATGGACTTCTAATCCAAAGGTCGTGGGTTTGAATCCCACCTGGGATGGCCTAGCTTATAAGAGTGTGTTTTTTACTATACTATTTATTGGAATAATTAAATTTAATGAATGAATAAATAGTAACAAAAAAAAAGAATAGTCCAAAAGAAACGAAAAGGGAAAATTGCAAGGAAGATTACTTTCTATTTTCTTACTTAATAGTGTGATTCTGTCATATGTATACACATATTTATATTAATTGTAACTATTTAATAAAAATGAGCTAAAATAAATTGTTTTATTGTTGACCTAAGTAGGAAAAAACTTTAAAATGTTTTATATACTTTTTTATTGCTAACAGTGCATAAGAATCTTTTAAATAATATAATAGATAAGTTTTTTTATTGTTATGTGATACATGTTGTGACGCAAATTGAGTAAAATATTGAAAACAAAAAATATTTAAATAAAGGAAATTTAGATATCTGTCAAGCCTATTTATTTATTTATTTATTTATGCTAATTATCACAGATGTGATATTTACAAATGAATGAATAAAAACGTAACATATCTACAAAGACAATTATTTCAACCAGTGGTTCTTACAAATATTTTCCCTCAGTGCACCCTTTGATCTTAACCTTTTACATCCTGATCGAGAGTATTTCTGATAAAAACCTCGAAAATACAAACGCTCTATAATGGTTAATTTGCCAGAATTTGTTGTCTTACAATGTCTGTAATTTAATACATTTCTATTTCCCCATGGGTATTGCAGTTGTTTTTGATTAACCTATCGTGTGTGAAAATAGGAGATTCTTAAAGTGAATACCCAGAATTATTTTAGATATTTTTTATTCATTTTCGTTACTTTTTAAAAATTTTCTGTAGTGTTATTGGCAAGAAACACAAATTTGAATGTCGCCAGTGATAATATTTCTATACATATGTCACAAAAGATATGTGTTGAAGGATAATTACTGTATTTCTCACAGTGTTATTCTTGAATATATAAATATTCGCTTTTATCTTAATTACTTGCAGAATTTTTTTACAAATATTTCAAATCTGGTTTTATTGAGTGAAACTTTAAAGTGAAGGTACTTTCATGAAGTTACTCAGAAAATCTTTTGGGGGTCTATTCGAGCTATCTTCAGAAATCGTTCGCCCTTTGAAAGTCACTGCCTTGACACAGACAGTATCAAATCACACAGAAAAAGTGCCTAGCTCATTCAACGACCAGAGCCAGTTATGAATGTTTTGCTATAAATACGACAAATTTATAAACAACTGTAAATAGATATAAAATTTATGATTTTGAAATTGTAACTTTTTTTATTTAAACACTGCTCTTGCAATTATATTTGAAAACAATACATTGAGCGGTATAAATACAAACAACGTTTTAATAATTTTTTTAATAACAGCTGGATTGCACAAATTAAACATATGTTTTAATTAGTAGCCAATAATCTGATATTGAAAGCTACCAAGTCCTGAGAATTTAATCGAAAATGAATGTGTTTCCAATGACAGATGATGATGATCTTCAAGATGATGCGCTTTGTGGACTAGTTCACAATAAATTAGCCATCAATGAAAACTTCATTCTACAGCATCACGACTTTTTCTTTCTTAGAAAATGCTCCAAAGGAGGAAGGTTATTGAGCAAATTGCACGGCAATTGATGAAAAAACGCTGGTTACCATATATAAGACATTGCTTTAACATGGCTCTGTGTTTCAAACAGAAGCGTATCTTATATGTTGTATGTAGTTTACTTCTTTAAAATAGACGTTTTCAAGATCACATCAATTTTTCAATTTTGTTCGTAAGCATGGCAAAGTTCAACGCAAAAGTGAGGACTTGAGCAAAGTTTTTTCCCCCATCTATTGGAATTGTTAGAAAATATTAAAATATATAATTTATAAAACACACAAAATAGCGAAAGAGTTTAGGGAGGGAGAAGTATAGAGTATAAGAACAGTTTTATTAACGTCTTAACCTATACCTAGGGCTATTGAGAAATAAAGAAGGATCTCAAGACGTCTATTTTAAGAAAGTAAACCAACTTATATGGTGATGATTATTATGGTGATATTCTTTATGGACTAGTTCGGAAAATTAGACCTAGGGTCGAGTAGATTATTTCACACTACAATGACTTTCACTTCATCAGTTCCTGAGAAAGGCGATTGTTGGATATAGGGTTCGGATGGATTCATTGGTACTACTTGGTATCCAACCATTGGTTGTTGGACGGAAGATACTGGCATCGCTCCTGGATGACGCAATTGCTGGAACTGGGGCATCGCATGTGATCCATGGTGGTGGTGGTGATCGTGTTCCTTGTGATGATGGACTGGAACGGGGATGGGAATAAAGATAGGGTGATGGTGATGTCCTCCCTCGTTTTTCTGAAGTACCTTGGCAAGAACCCCTGCTGTTAGTAGAGTGTCCAAGCCATTATTGCGATGTCGATGGTGATGGCAGAAGGCGGTCTTCGGTAGAGTCATCCAGCAAGCCAAGAAAAGAGTTAGCGTCAGAAGGAGACTGCGCAGAATGGCCATTTTTATGTCTAAATCAAGGAAACCAGTCATTAGTAACACCAGTGACTGAAAATGTTATTCTTTAAAAAAACCAGTACATTTTAAATATATATATTATAATATATATATATATATATATATATATATATATATATATATATATATATATATATATATATATATATATATATATATATATATATATATATATATATATATATATATTTGCTGCTTCAGGAGTGAACGTATTAATTTTGGATGTCATTCGTACAGTGTACTTAAACCGAAACCGGCTGAAAGGCGTAGTTGGTTTGTCGCTGGCCTTCTGCACCTAAGGGTGCCCGTTCAACCCCGGTCCAAATTGGTGGATTTTCATGGTGCAAAAAATCGACAACGGCCATGTCGCATGATTATACGTCCCGTAAAATATCTTTAGAATGTCTGTTTGGCTTAGGTGCTCTCGGCAAAATTAAATCCTAGGATAGGTTCGCATCGTCAGAGCTCAGGTGCCTCCCTCTAGGAAGGAAACTGGACGTCAACATTACCTGCTGCGATTTGTATCCGCCAATATGGTGCCGCGCGAAAAAGAGATACCAGGTTCCGGAGAATGTACTAGGTCTGCATTGATTCAACACCCATCCACAGCCTTTTAGAAATAAAAAATACTTAAACCGAAAATTCTTAGTATTTTATTGTACCCTTCAATCGGAATTTGCTGGATATCTTAAAGAGGTAAAATTAACAGAATAAATAAAAGGATTATTTGAAAAATAAGATTTTCTTTGAATTTAAAGACACGCATATCTTACATATTGCATTTATTTATTTCTTGTATGTAAATTGAATAAATTCAAATGAATTATTTTTTTCAAATAGATGACAATTATTTTGTTTTATTACTGAAATGGCCCAATGTATTAAAATTAATCTTTTGTCGTACAAAGAAGAACTTAAAAAAATCCTGTTGATGTGTTATAAAGTTATTATTAAAATGGGATATAAATTCATGGTCACATGACAAATACAATCACGTGTTCTCCAGTGAATTCAAAGCAGACATTAAACTTGTGCTTTCTGTCCTATTTGTAAATTTAGAAATTATTTCAGATTTCATAATGAACTAAATTTATGATGGTCATGGGATAAAGGCAATCATGTGTTCTTCATGGATTAAAAATTGACTTACTACATGTAAAGTTTAGATAGAATTTAAAATTTGATGATTAGTTACAGAGGTTTACGCGCGTGTTCTAATTCTTGAAATAGATTTTTAAATTAAAAACTTACATTATACTTTTAAATTGAGTTCATTTTGTTTAACTATGCGCATTATTATCGTTGACAGATATGTACTTTTTAAAAAATAAAGGTTCTGCAAAAAGTAAAAGTTGGCAACACTAACATGAACTAATTGGCTGGAAACACGTGATTACATTTATGATATAACTATGACGTCGCATGAATTTATGAACTGATTGGCTGAAAATACGTGACGGAAGTTATCATGTGACTATGACGTCGCATGAATTTAGCCCATTGGATTAAGATGTTTAGGCTTTTTAAAATAAAAATTTCATCAAGAAGTTTATAAGATTCAAAAATATGTCTTCTTTTAAAAGAAAGTTTCTGCAAATAGCAAAAGTTGGCGACAGTTAGACGCCTGAACTAATTGGCTGAAAACACATAGTTGTATTTATCATGTGACTATGACGTCACATGAATTTAGCCCAATGTCCCGCTGCACCTCAGGAGTGCTATATACAACTACGATTATTTTTTGAAAAAAAATATAATCACGTAGAAAAGAGAGTGTTAGTCTTTTTTTTTTGGATATCTATTCTTTAATAAATTTATTTTTGCTTTCCTAATGAGTATGGTTCATTAAGTAATACCAAGATAATATTATTAACATCAATAATAATATTTATATAAGTTCATAGTGAATTATTGAGAAAAAATTACCACATAATGCTTTTATAAACTACTTACAAGAAAAGTTGTGAATTTTTGTGTTTACTTAGTTTTGTGTTATCATTCAGTATTCAGAAATAATAAAATTAGTAAAAGGTTTATATCCAATAATTCAATTTGGGATTTAAAAAGAATCAAGGAACTTCACCTTCAAGTACAAAAACGTCTTTTAAAAATAATGGAAATTTTTACGTTTTTTAGATATTATTATAACAGGCAACTTAATTAGGGAAGAGTAATGCTGAATAATAAAGGACAAAAAAATTCAAAAACCTTAATTTTCAAAAATTTAAAGTCAGTCTATATAATAACCAGTATATATGAGAAATGAATAAATATTACTTCACCAATGATATTAATAATCACCATAGCTTTTTTTACCGGCTATATTCTCAAATACATAGAATCATAGATCAGTTATAAATAGTGAATTTCTTTAGTCATAATTTAACTTTTTTGAAGAAATGGGAAATAAAACTGAGTCTAAAAAATTATTAAGAATTGTGTCATTATTTTAAAAAAGGCAATTCAATTTTTAAAGTTACTTTTTCTTCTATTAATACCGCTCTATAAATAATAATAATGCATGCAATTTAATAGAGGGTCAATAAATATAAATTCAATACATATAAAATAGTATCAGAAATATTTATAAATGCATATATTTAATACACAAACACAACTACATTTTTCATATAAAATTAAACAAAGTTTTAAAATTGAAATATATATGTCAGTGCTTATTTCTTGTAGAATTATTCGTACAAATATATCATTCAAACAAAATTTATCATTCTTCTAAAACACTGCCAATAAGAGTTATAACCAAAATCAGTCAAGTTAATTTACCTTCAAAAATCACAACAAGCCTTTCCTGATATCAATAAACTTCACAGCACGGTCTCTCGATGATCAATCTCAGATGGAATTTGAAACAAAATATACGAATCCCATTTCTTAAATAAACTCGTTTTCCTCAACTATCACCGTCTTCCTGGTGCCTGAAAACTACCAATGGATTAATTCTACAACAAACGTCAGAAGTGAAAGTATTTTTAACCATCAAATCCCAAAGCCTCCGAAAGGCAACCATGTGAAAAGAGGGAAACTGTTACTTTTTTAATATCAGCGAGGGAGATAACGGGGAAATCTCGTTTCCTCAAGAACACCTCGTTTTAAAATGGGTTGGCAAATCATTTCATTGAGGTAAAAATCCACTATCGGGTGTTCGAAATGGTTTGTAAGGTGAATTTTAAGGGAAATGTACCATCATTTATTCTTCTCCTTTTTTTGTTTTTATTACTTTTTCAAAAATCAAATCGAATTTCCTTGAGGAGGAGTAATTGTTCATCTTGGAAGAACACTTTAGAACCTTATTTAAATCTCGCGTATGAAATTGGAATGAATGCGGATATTTTATTATTTCAATTGTCTTTTGGGTAATTTCTTTAAACTAAAAGCATAATTTTCCTCATTATTGACTATCAGCAGCATTTTTCTTTTTTTTTTATCTGAAAAAGTGTTCATATCATAAATGTTTGTTGTGTTTTACAAACCGGAAGCCATAGAAGCTGTGAAATGCTCGAGGAAATATTTTATCTTAAGGCAACGAATTAAGTATAAGAATAAAGTAAGCTTGCTTTATAATGATTTTTTTTCCTGTAAAACTATAGATTTAGATAAAGATAAGAGGTTTGGAGATTTACATAGTTGCTAGAGAACAATCTATTTGCGGTTATAATTCGCGGTAATCTTTTCAAAGATTTGTTACAATGAACGCGTACGTTTTGCTTTTATCTGATGCTTTGAATGCTGTATTTAAGATGTGGTACTGCTATACGTATTCAAATTGAGAGAGATTTCATGATTGCGTTACTTCTTTAGTGTATGGTAATCTATGCTTAGAAGAAAAAGATTTCTGCATAAAATATATGTATTTTCCTTTTCTCTTCTATATCCACTAAAATAATTTGCTTTTGAATTCTTTTTCTTAAATATTAAAATACAATGGAAAAATAATGCGAAATGAAATTAAAATTAGGCTAAATTTAGCAAACGTAAAACTCAAAAAGTTAATCAAAATTAAGGGAAATAATATTAAATTTCTAATATCTTATATAAAAAAATGAAAATTTAATAAATTAAACTAAAATAAAGAAATTGAAGTTGAATTAAATTAAATTAAAATAAAGTCATTGAAATTAAATTAATTAAATTAAAATAAAGCCATTGAAATTAAATTAATTAAATTAAAATAAAGTCATTGAAATTAAATTAATTAAATTAAAATAAAGCCATTGAAATTAAATTAATTAAATTAAAATAAAGTCATTGAAATTAAATTAATTAAATTTAAAAGAAGTAGTTGAAATTAAATTAAGAGTGTTCGGCATGTCCATATTTTGTAAGTTTATGTACCTTTTTCTCAGAAACTTCTTACTTCTCATGAATAACATTTTTACAGTAGGTTATGTGTACTGTCAACAACACTTTAAAAACAAGGTTTTGTCTTTTTGTTAAAAATTTAAATAATTATGAATTTTTAAAAAAATATCCAACTTTTCCCCCTAAAATTTGGTTTAAAAAAGCCTTATCTAAAAGATTTTGCTAGATATATCTAATTACATCCATTAAAATGTGTAAACATATTAAAAGTATGCTCAGTGAAAATTTGAGGATTATATAACTAGTGTTTTTGAGAAAAAGTGCATAGAGGGAAAAATATTCATTTTGAGAAAACAGTCTTTAAATTAAAAATCTGTAATTTGTTGAGTATTTGCTTTTTTAGTACTTTCCAGAAACACTCGAAGCACATTTCTTTACCCTCTGCGTCTACAAAAGACTGTCTTCTAATTTTCTTATTTTTTCATTATTTTTAACAATTTTGCCTTTTTTTTTGGAATCTCAAGATGCTTTCGATGATCTACACGAATCCTACGTGCATCTAATTTTTTGAAGCATGACACACAGTTATAACTTGGTTCAATATACCACTATGTTTTAAGATCATTAATTTTACTTGATCTGTGCAATAGACATATTTATGCCTAATTTTAGAGTTTTTAATTCCACAAATGTTGATCTTAAAATCACTGACCATATGGTGCTATTAACACCATACCTGTGTACTCGTACACATTTGGATAAACTCAATACACTCTAATGTTTCCACTTGAACATCATATGAATTCGCGCTCTTCAGAAACTTATGCAGGGAGAAAAAAGGTGCTCCTAAAAGAGCTCATTCGATGCATGTCAAGGAGGAGCATCATTTAAAAAATAAATAAAATACTTCTAATTTAACGTATTTCCTCTTATCATATAACATTTTAAACAGAAATATTTGAACTTATAAAAAATATAAAAAGTGAAAATCGATATTTTTTCAAAAAAATTCATGTGTCATTTAATGAAAATAAATTCAAATTAAGGTGTCCGACTACGTTCGGAACCGTGATTTTAAAAAAGCGTATAAATGGGTAAGTGTCATGATAATTAGTGTCACTTAGATTAGAATACATGTATATAATTGTTTTTAAGGACATTTTGACAAAAAAAATTATTTTAATACAATATTTCGACAAAAAATTAACTTAGAATAACCTTCTTTCAAAATATTCTCCTTTTATAAAAAATGCTTCTAAAATAATAATATTTTGCTTATATAAAGTAAAGACTTCTCCAGAGAGTCTGCACTATTTTTTTTTCAAAAATTCACATTATTTTCAGAGTTACAACCCATTAAAATAATTATCGGCATCTTTTTTCTTAAAATTTCTCCCCTCTGCTGTAGTAAAACATGGATAAACCCACTTCTAAGTTATATATTTAAAAAATTCTAGTTGAGCCTCTGTACAGAGATCTGAGATATAGATAGGCACAATATTATTATAATAGAAGCATTTTTCGCAAAAGGAGACTATTTTGAAAATGGTTCCCTCTATGTTCATTTTTGTCAAAATATTATAATTAAATAATTTTTCATTGTAATACTATTCTTAAAACAATAATGTATACATGTTCTAAACTAAGTGACACTAAATATCATAAATATTATTCATTTATACGATTTTGCAAAATCACGGTCCCGAACGTAGTCGGATACCTTAAAGAAGAAACTGTGACAAAATTTATTCTTCAGATATTGCTTATGCTATTGTGTAAGTATTGCAGAGATCCACTTAGATCTATGCGACGTTCTCCCATACGAGAAATGTGAGCTTCATGTATTTTTTTTTACTTAAATTACTTATTACAGCACAAAAAAATTCTACGTGTTTGTTTCTTAAACAAAATATAAATTTTCTAAGAATTAAGTTCTTAGAAAATTTGGAGGAGAACAAAACTTTAAAATATAATTCATATAACAATGAAATCCCGGGATTAGTTATTTTAATCCGAGATTTCAGAAACCCGGGACTTCAAACCCTAGAATGGAAACAAAATTAATATAAAAAATAGTAACATTTAATTTTTATTATTGTTAAGTAAGATTGATTAGATCTGTCTTTTTTCGAGAGGCTTTTTTAAATGGAAATATATTAATATGTTTTCACATTAACTTTTTATTTGGAAATTATTCGAGAAACTTTTTCATTATTCAAAATATCCTTCCAGTTTTGAATCTTTGATCGCACAAAAGTTATTTTCTTTACATTTGCTCGTATTAGTATATATAATATTATTTCCTGACGTTTGGGCTTATTGTTTCATCAAAAATTTATACATAAAATAATATAAACAATATAAGTAGTAGTACAGGAGTTAATTAAGTTACAAATATAATTCGGTTGCATAAAGGGTTTTCTTTGACATATTACTGAATTTCTTTGATGAGGATAGTGAACGAATGAAAAATTTAATTATATGTATACAAGTTATATGCAATTCCCCCCTTTTAAACTGTGTTTTAATTGGATGGTAATAAGGCAGAGAGAAACAGTTATGATTAAAAATATGTATTTAACATGGAAAATAAATACTAATTTATAATTTCGTAGTTAAAAAAAGCAAAATTTTATATTTATCAAGAAAAATGTTGCCTGTGAATTTATATCTTAAATACATGTTTATTGTTTTGTTTCTACATAAATAATTCTAGTTTCAACTTATTATTTCAAATCACTTCTGCAAAATAAAGTTTTAAAATGTTGCTACTTGTGTTCCTTTTTTTAAAAAAATGGGTTTCACTCAACAAGATAAGATTTAAATTGAGTTTTGGCTAGTGGTTTTAAGAAAACATACATCACAATTTTTAACATTAATATTTAATTTTATCACGGTTTTAAATACGGCAAAAAATTAGCATATCACTTTCAAATCTATATTGTTGGTAAACAAATATTATAATGATTTCAAACTTAGCTATTTTTTAACATTATATATTACGGTTTTAAGCAAGGGCAATCCTATATATAAATAATTTATTATCCTATTATTTCAAATATCATTTGAAATCCTATATTTTAGAAAAAAACACATTAAATGGTTGCAAACGTAAACATGCTCATCATTATCTTAGTTTTAGGTAAAACAGAAGAATTAGTTTATCTCTTTGAAACACATCAGTTTTAAAGAAACAGATTGCAAAAGCGATGCTACTTTTTTTGTTTTGCCGTGCTGCGCAACTCATTTTGTTAGAAATGTTGAAAATGAAACTTTTATATAATATATGGTGTTGCCGAAATTGACCGATAATTTCAGAGGGGCGATAGTAGGCAACATGGGAACGACAAATTAACACAGAACATAGGGTTGCAAACCTCTTTTAGTCGATCAAAATCGTGGTAATAGTGGCCGTCAGCAGAATGATGAGCCAGAAGAGGGAAGTAATCAAATGAATGCGGGGATTAGGAGCACCATGTAAGGGTAGAAGAAACCTGCACAAATGCAAATTTCTACGTTCCCCAAAGTTGCTGCAGGGAGTAGCGGCCACTGTGCACCAGAATGTGTGTTTCATGCATGATGGTGCATCAGTACATTTTTCGATTGTGGTACGTAATAACCACCTTGCTACAGATTCCGGGAGGTGGATTGGTCGCGTCGAACTTGTTGCGTGCCCTCCACGCTTCCCGTATCTCAATCCCTTGAATTTCTTCTTTTGAGGCCACCTGAAATCGCTTGTGCAGGATACACCAGGGGCTAGAATGGAGGATCACACAGTACGGATCGTCGTCGCTTCAGCCGACTATACCATCACACACTCCGGATTTGTTTGAAATTGTCCGACAATTCTTCACGCGGTGGTGTTGTCTGTGCTACGATCTACGTGGTCGAAACTTCAAACAATTCCTGTGACAATCATTTGTCGTTACATTTCTGATATCGAGATGTGATGCATGGTTTGTATTGTAAACAGGCCTTTCGTCTAATAAATGTACTTTTTACCTCCTATTGCTTCTTTACATCCCACATAACATCACACCCTTAGTAACTGTTTTTGCGATTTACTCCAGGTGGCTGCGGTAGCCTAGTGGTCAAGGTATCGGATCGTGGCTGGTATGTCATGAGTTCAAGTCCAGTACCACTAAAGACCCGCTGTGTAGGGGAGATGCACGATAAATATGGCGAGAGCTCAAACGTCCTTCCGTTAGTATGTTGTGGAAGTTAGGAGAAGGGGGCGACAGCTCAGGTGTCGTCCTCTAACTTCACCAGGGTTCAAAATGACAAGGTCCGTCACCAAAAGCCCTCATGCAGCTGAGCATTTCGACGTTAATATTCACTCACTTACTCATTTTGCGAATTACTCTAACTAAACTTGGCTTACAACCCCATGTTCTATGGTGATTTGTCATCTCCATGCTGCCTACTATCCCCACTTTGAGTTTGCTGCTCGAATTCGGCTACACCCTATATAAACAGCTCTCTATGTTAAATTTTTAAATTACGCGAAACAAAGTTTCCTTCGCGTTTTTTTTTACATTTATTTTTACAATGAGCACAATTGGCTAAACATATTTTTAAAAAAAATTAGAACACGAATGTGACTTTATTATTAATTTGAAATTCAATAATCATTTAAAAAAAATTTAACAGTTCTTTCTGTCTATCTTTACTAATGAGGGGAACATTCTTGGAAAGCAGAAATGGATTTTTTTATACACTGAAGTGCCGCTGAATTAAGGATACTTATCTAGTGACGATTTGGGCCTCCTCTGGCCTTGATAACTGCCGCCACACGACGAGGCATAGATTCAACAAGTTTCAGGAAACGTTCCATGGCAATAACTTGCCAAATATTGGCTAAAACTGTCCGTAGTTCAGTAAGGTTCGTCGATTGCTGTGTAATGGCCTTTCACGCATTGTTCCAAGATATCCTGAAGATGCGCAATATGAATTGTCGGGACTTCTAGGTGGCCAATTAATGACAGAAGAGTCAGCGGAATGCTCAATCAACCTGCCTGTAGCCAACCGGAAGTTGTGAGAGGTACAGTTGTCTTGCTGGAAAACTCTATTATCGTGTGGATAACAGAACAGCATAAACGGGTGTAGGTGATCACCCAGCAACTCTACGCATCGAATTGCATTGTGAGAGGTTGGTACACGCAACAAAGATCTCAAACAGTGCCTTGAAAAAAACACCCCCAGACAATGAATGAGCAACCATGCCCTTGTATAGTTCCAATCTGTCATGCAGGGTCCATGGCTTCATGAGCCTCACGCCATATTCTCAGCCTCTCAACGGCTTTAAATAGTCAGAATCGAGACTCATCACTTCATGCTACTCGTTTCCAGTCCTCTACACTTCAGTCTCTGTGCTCTTTTGCCAGGCAAGACGTGCAGCCCTAAGACGAGCATTGAGCAATGGTACTCTCGTAGGTCGATGGCTCCTGAAACACATACGGTGAAGCAAGCGTTGCATAGTCCATTTACTGACTGTACGATTGGCACCGTCATTCAATTGGATGGTAATTTTAGCTAATGTTTGGCTTCGCTGGCTACGTATAATGCGCTTGAGCCGTATCTCACCACGAATTTTCAAGACTAATTGTCCTCTGCAGTTAGACCTATCGCTAGTTTTTTGTCCACCATCCGTGTATTCTTGGTATATTCTTGACACTGTCAACCTTGAAAATCCTAGCTGTCTGACGATTTCCGAAATTGAATGGACCATGCGTTGTGCACCTACGATTTGTCCGCAATCAAATGCGTCTAAATCAGGCAGTTTATTCATACTGGCAATTCCAACAACTAATTCAGAACAATTACAGTAAGCGCAGTATATGCAGTTACCACAGCACACTCACTAGCGCATAAATGATGCGCAGCGCTGAAAAATATGCATAGCCCTTGCTATCCCTAATTCAGTGGCACTTCAGTGTATTTTGTATCATTGTGTTTCATTCATTTTCTTCAAACGAATTATTTTCTTCTTAAATTTAAAACATTTAATTTTATTTACACGCGCTTATTTAGCGTTCTGTCTCATACATCTCTTGTGACATTAGAGGTAACTTAGTGGTCATGATCACGATCTCATGGCCGGCCTAGGCGAGTCGTGAGTTCTAGGCCTAGTGTCTCTGAAGACTCACAGTGTACTAGGGAAGATAAACGTTAAATCCAGCGTTTCTCAAACTGTGTGGCGCGTCCTCCTGGGGGCTTTGATAACTCTACGAGGGGGTGCAAGCATATTGAAAAGTCGAAAATAAAATATTATTTTAAAAATTTTTTAATTTACTGAAAGGAAACATACAAAATGCATTTTGACACAATAAAAAATAAAATTAACATTTACCCTGATATAATACACTTATATAAATGTATTTTATGATTAATTTAACAATACCAAGTTAAGGAAGTTTAATAAATACCAGTGACTTCATGGGCTTGTCATACATAAATTACAAAGTGACACAAAAATTTAGAATTATCTTGATAAGTTGTACACTTTATATATAATACCTTAAATGACGATTAAAAATTACGCTATTCGCTCCCTAATGCATCCATTTTACACGTAGGAGTACGCATGTGATGTATTGGGGGCTAGAGGAAATGAGTAAATACGAAATCCTCTGATATAAGTAAATACTTCGCAAATATTGTTCATGTCCTTTTATTGCATTTCAAAGCCTTCGTAATAATTTTATGGGTAGCAGTGCACAGTAAAAATGATACTTTAGGAAGGCGTATATATACGTCCGGGAAATTTAACGCACCGATGGAGCGAGATGTATATATACGCTGGTGGCTCTAATGATGTTGAATTCGTACTGTAGCTTTAGCGTCAAAGTATAGTATTATTGAATTTCTGCATTGTTTTTTGTATGGAAGGGGAGAGCGAAGAAAATTATGATTAAATATTGGGTCTCAAATATTGAAAGTTTGAGAAGATTTATATTGCGTGGGTTGCTTGTTCTAACTTCATGTAAAAAATAAATATTTTTTCAATTCCTACTATTAGCTCGCACTCTCTATATATTTATCTTGGTGGACATTTTCAATTGTTAATAAAATACATTTTAAAGCGTTCAATTGAGCTGAAATTTTATATACATGATTATTTCGGATGACAATACAATAATTTAGTTATAATTAATAAAAATTAATTTTGATTAAAACTATTTATTTAAAGAATTACAAATACAGCCACGTTGGCATCATTTTTGGCGATCCTTTTGGTGACTTGTGTCAAAACTTAAAAAGATTTTTTTTCTCACATTTTAAAGCGTTCAGTTGAACTGAAATTTTATATACATTATTGTTTTGGATAACAATAGGATACTTTAATGATAATTAATAAAAATTAACCTTTTATACACCGCACTATGATTGAAATGTAACAAAACTAAATTTTTTGATAAAAATCAAATTAAAATTAAAAAAACAATCTACAAAAAAATTCGAAAAAATAATTTTTTTAAAGATTTTTAGCATGTTTTAAAAATGTAACATTGGTGGGTAGCATTTAGTTTTTTCATATGCTTTTTAAAAGTATGACCAATGACATTTAAATACAAAAATCAATTACTATATGCATTTTTAAGAAGTAGTATCTAAATCAGAGGTGGCACTAAACATTTCCCCCACGGGGTTTCATCATTCTCCGTTGTAGGGGGGGAGAAGCATGGTACCCGACAAACCATTCATATGGGCCTTAGAAACCTTAAAATTAAAATGGGGGACAAGAACTAAAAATTTACGAGTACACTTTAAAAAATTCTACAGGGAAAAAATGATAGATTTCCCTGCAGAATTTTTTAAACTGTACTCCGATAAGGAGGAGGGGGGAAGGTTTCCCCACGGTGCCCCTGCTGTGTTGACCTCTGAAATATATATATATATATATAAACTTTTAAATAAACTCCAAAATAAATTTTTTCGTGTGTTTTTTTGACATACACAACGCCCTGTTTAGCTCATTGCTAAATAGATAACAATAGCATTTTTTGTTTCTAAACAGAGACCTATATGTTTTAAGAAGTTTGTCTAGTAAATTGACACCTCTCATTCCCTCATTGTACATTTTTATAAGATTTGGTTGAAAAATATCAATTTTCTTTTTTTGTGCACGACAAAATCTCTTGGTTTTAGTGACCGGCTCATATGTTATATTATTGGATGCTATAGTTATTACAACACTGTCTCTCTAACGGAAAATTTACACTTGTCCGTCACTTCAGTAATCGAAATTACCTCTTTGCCATTTGTTTGCTTCCTTTGGAGATTTCAAATGGCATCTTTCTGCGCGAACATCTCAAATTTTGCCACTTGCTTTAAAATTATTTCCATACAGTTCTGTTAACAGTTTACGTTATGAAAAAAAATTGTCAAAGAATATTTCATGCTTGTCGGGACTTTCAACAATGGATAACAGTTCCCACACTAAGAGGAAATTTTTCTATTTTCAGTTTTTTTTTACCCAATAAATTCTGATAGCCACTTCAGGAACACAACAGCCATATTTTAAAGCCTTTGATAAACATTTTTGCTGAGTGCTTATCGTAATAAGGGACCATCGATTCATCTATACTCAGTTTAGAATGAAAGATGCCGAACTGCTGAAAATGTTTTTGAAGTTCTGCATTAAAAGGAGAAATTTTCCCCCTTTTATCTCCTGATGTCAACCTGTTATTATCGATAATATGAAAGAATTTTTTTTATCTCTCTGAATCTACTTCTAGGCATTATTCAGTAGAAACAATCTGGACTGACAAATCCTGTGTGCTCCAGTATAAATCTTTTCCTGGTACTTGGTGATATCCAATAAATAAAAAGTAACACAGTAAAGCAACACTAATAAAGTAACACAGAACATCTAACTATTAACAAACGCACATGCAATTTGGCTGCAGTTAAGAAATTCACTCGAGATTGTCCAGAATCGGGTAAAAGAGGGGGAGTTGAGAGAGAGAGCCGAAACGAAAGTCAATAGTCATAAATATCTTCTTACGACACATACTTAAAGTTTTTAGCATTTAGAAAAATCTATTCGTTCTTCTGTGAACTGTGTAAACTAAGTAACTGTATTGTGATAAGAAGTATACCTTTACATGCCAATGTTCTATTTTTGGATCATTGAAATTTTTTACCCGATAGTAAAAAAATAAAGACATATTTTATGATATCTTGCAATCTATAGTTAAAATGATCATTTTTAATCACTTTTACCAAATAATAGAAATAGTTTTTAATTTTTGAATTTCAGAAGACATTTTGAATTTTACTCGATCAAAAGTAAAAAAAAATGCATAATTTAGAATTTTTTTCAGAGAGACAATTTACTTTTGCAACAGTACTTCAGCTCCAAAAAAAATTCAATAATTTTTGTCTTCAAAATAATTTTTACGGAACAATATGAATAAAATCGAATTTTTCAGAAAATCACAAAAGGGATGTTCTAAGAATGGGAAATAGGCGTAAGAGGATTAATCACCACTTAATGTTGTGATTCTGTCATATGCATATACATATTTATATTAATTGTGATTATTTAATAAAAAGTAGCTAAAATAAAATTTTCTTTGTTGCTCTAAATTGGAATTGGCGTAATTTTTTTATACTAGCTGTATGGCCCGGCGTTGCACGGGCTTTCTGTACTTATATAAGCAAAAGTTTCAGTAAAATATACTTTTTCGAAATTTCTTTGTGTTGCACAGGCTATTGCAGTTTTAAGAAATAGTATATATTTTTCAAAATTAAAATATGCTAACACTCATATGTGCATCAATAAAATTAACGTAAAACATGACAAATAAAATTGATAAAAGTGTCTATTTTATTTTTGTTTAACATTTTAAACTATCATTTTTTTAAAAAAAATTTAAAAATGATATGTTTTATTATATTTTTCAAAAGTAATATATGGCTAATTATGTTTTGTTTATTATTTTGATATGTGTGTAAAATGAATTTCAAAAGTAGTATGTAAATGAAAAAATATAATACAAAATTCTATTATGTTTAGTAAAACAATGAAAAAATATTTTGAAATTAAAACTACTTTTGTAACTTTAGAGAGAATGCTTGAAGTATCATAAAAGGCATGGAAAATAAGGATAGCAATTAATAATGAACCATAATATATGTGGACATTGCTTTTATTTATTTTTTAACTTGTAGTGGATGACAGTGGGTAATATACAGTTTTTTCAAATGTAAATTCATTTATTAAATTAAAAAATGTCCATTGCAGAGCTGTGTGTCCAAAAGTAAAAAATAATTTTTTTAATGAGTGTTCTCATTGAATGATTTCATATAAACGCATATTTGAATATAAGAGAGAAAATTAACTTGCTAAAAAGGTAAATAGAAATGAAAGGATGAAAATATAAATAAAAGAAAAAATTATGTCACAAACTATTTCCTTCAAATATTAACATAAATAACATTCATTAGGAAGCCTTCAACTGGAAAAAAATAAAATTTTAGTACAAACTAAAATTGTAAAAAATAGATAAAATAAGCAGACATTGTAATAAAGCATTAAATTAATATCACATGAGGAATGGAAGTAATACTATCTAACATCTATATTACATTTAATATAAAATTCAGACGTAATATAATAGGGAAAAAATTAAATTAGTAAGAACTAAAATGAGCTACCTAAAACAGACCTACGTTGAAAAAAAACCTTAATGAGAGAAATAATAAACCCTGTTGATAAAATATTAATTTTTTAAACAATACTTTTTTGCAAAATTTTAGTTAAAAAAATATTTGTTATTCTGTTGCAAAGAACAAACAAATGAGGAAATACAATGATAATTATAGTGATAATTGAAATATATATATCATATATGAACAGTATATTCAAAGTATATGATCTTCATAAAACTAAATGAGGAACACATTATCAGAAGCAAAGTTTAACCGTGATGCATGAGACAAAAAATCACATTAACACTGAATTTTAGAGAAATCCAAAGAGAAATATGAAAAAATTGTATCAAGCTACATCTTTCTCCCTCAAAAACTTTTGGATCACAAATGGTATAAATATATTTATATATTTGAAGAATGTTAAAAGCAAAATTGATGAAAGATGCCATTCGACAAAAAATCTGATCAACACAGATCAGCATCTGATGTTTTCCTATAATGATGAGAACATAGTATTTGCTCATGAAGGAAGAAAAGCAATAATCTTTTTATTTCCAACCAAAGAAAATGTCATAGAAATGCACGTATGTAAAATCTTTAAAAATCTATATGAAGAACAGATTGTAAGAAGGAAAGTTAAACCATGATGCAGCACGAGAAAAATTGCACTATCTCTGAATTTTAAAGTGCAAAAGAAAATTATTTTGCTGAGCATTTAATGACATTCATAGTTTCTGAGATCTTCTTGATGAGTACTTATTGGTTTAAAAACTATGAGGTCAAAAAAGCAACAATGCTAAAATCTGGTTAATAACAATTGTTGACATAAATTGAAAGTAGTTTTTTTTCAAATACTGCCAAATCATTAATAGCAATTAGCTTAATTTAGCTTCTGTTGACAAAAAGCTTAAATCATTTTTTGGCTTAAAAACTAACTTTTGAGTCCCTATATCACATAATTGAAAGTACAATAAGCAAGAAATTATAATTCAGAAAATAAGCATACATAAAAATGTGCCACACTAAAATAGAAATTATAGCATTAATTTAAACTAAAAGGTTATCTAAAACAAAAAAATTAAGCCCTAATTTTGATGAAATTACCACAACCAGTGCTGAACAAACAAACACTCACGGAAATTCTTAAATATGAAAAATTTAAACATGAATAAATCCAAAGTAACCTAGCATATAGTAGAAATTATAACATTAATTCAAACCGAAAAGCAACATATAGAAATCTGGTTAATAACAATTGTTGACATAAATGGAAGGTAGTTTACAAATAGTGCCACTCCGTTAATAGCAATTAATTTAATTTAGTACTATTTTCTTCTTGTTATACTGCTAGCTAGGATTTTCTGCTTTATTGTTACAATAAGCGGGATTTAGAACTTGTCATTTAACAAAGAAAAGCAATAAAAGTTTTTTCTAACAGAAAGAAACTTTGTGTAACAGATTATTATTATTTTTTGAACATAAGAATAAAAACAGGTAAGAAGTGAAGATTGTCTAAAAAATCCACTGATATTTGCGTTTTAGAATAAGTAAATATTATCAGTACTTGCGTATTAGCGTCACCACAGCCAAATTGAAGCCATTTTCCACCAAAAGCTGACCAATTTGTTTTTTACACATAACATGTTAAGAATTTTTGTGGTTTTGGTATCAAGGTTTAAATGTTAAAATAAATAAAATTCAGTTTTTGTTGCAAGCATAATATAATTTAAAGAGGGTAGTGCCATTGCAGAACAGTGTATCCAAAATTTAAAAATAATTTTTTAATGAGTGTTCACATTGAAATTTCGCTTCACACAAAATGCTTTCATAAAAATATCTATTTGAATGTAAGAGAAAATTAACATGCTAAAAAGGAAGATAGAAATGAAAGAATGAAAATATAAATAAAAATTATAACAGAAAAGTGATAGCAGTAATATGTTTCTGCTATGGGAAATGACACTCCTTATGAACTTAAAGGGTTGTAATTCTATATAGAAGTATACTATTTTTTTCTATACCTTAGAATAATGACTTCGAAACATGAGAGCATTGCATATGTACATTTCAGGTTTCTTCGTAAAAAAGAGGGTGTGCATTATACGGCGAACATAACAAACATTAAAAAATGCAGTTATTTAAATGTATTGCAAATAATCTATATTATAAGCTTACTTATGTAAAATAATGCTATTGGAATAAGAGCAATTAAATTTTTCACAAATATTAAGGAAATGTTTGTTTTCTGTAAGCCATTACTCGAAAATCTGTTTTTGACGCCAAGCTCTTCACTTAGAATAAACTTACGTTTGCATTCAAGTTTTAATTTTTTTCAAGGGCTTAAGTGAAAATTTCTTTCTTTTTTACTGCATTAATGAATTCTTGTAAAAAGCAATTTTATTTCAACAATAATCCTTTATAACATTTTTTTCGTTATAAGTTTTTTGATTTATGTATTTTTCTGGTAGGAAGAGACATTGGTCCTACACCTAAGTGTATTTTATATTTTTTCAATAACTGAATTAAATTAGTTTAATATACATTTCTGTTTTGCTTATATTTTATTTGATTATTCTGAATCATTTCTTGGTTTAGATTCAATTCTGTGGTTTCTTTTTCAGTTTAAAAATATTTAACTTAGGTTTAAGGCTTGTGTCACGTTTATTATTCTTTTTTTCATTTTAAACCTTTATATGTATACATTTGAAACTTCCGTACTGTTTCGAGTTTTAGATTTAAAGTTGTCTCATTTCTTTTCCAGGTTAAGAATTTCTGATAACTTTAATGTTGCTTTCAAAAATTTTACATTCTTCATTTTAAAATTGAAGACCTAATTGAATCTAAAACCAGAACACACACAAAACCATACACAAAAATCAACTGTAAACATTTATAGATGAACATGAAAAAGGAATAAACATTACGCTGCCTTAAACCAAAATAGAAACTACAATACGAATACCATTGTGGCTACACAAAAAATAAATAAGAAATTTTTAAACTGAAAAAGAAATGACAAAATTAGATCAATGCGCGAAACCAAAATGTATATCAAACTAATTTGATTTAGTTAATGAAAAAAGTAAAAAGTAGGCTTAGCTTGGAGAGCGATGCATCTTCCAACTGTATATATAATACTGCGCTTTAAAATAAACTATTATAAATACTTAAAATATATAAATCGAAAAAAAAATTGACCAAAAAAGAAAATGTAGAAAATTATAATGCTGGAAAAAAATGTTACATCTAAAAGCCGGTAATCGCCAAACGAACAAACCTAAAAACCAGTTGTTGAAGGGAAAAAATGGAAAAATCGCTTAAAAATTTAATTTTAAAAAATCTAAAGCGAATTTCGAAAAAACCGCTTCGTAGTGCACATCATCAGGACCTTGAATAATTATGTGCCAAATTTCATACTTCTGGGTTGCTTAGTTTGGGCTGCAGAGTTGAAACACACACGCTTAATCTTTACTTAATTAATATAGATTACTTGTTTCATAGCAGTTTGCTATTCATTTGTGCAATATCTAATATTAAATAAAGAGAAGTCAGTCATATATATTTTTAATCGCAAATAATTGCATTTTATTAAACTATGTACATAACTTTCAGTGCTAGATAAACTTGAAATTATTAAAAAACATATCTGTATTTACAGAAATACATTCAGTAACACAATTATATACAAAAGATTGTTTTGATACAATTTACTATACAGTAATTCATAATAATAACAAAAAAGTTTTAAACGTTTTTCATTGTTACGCATCTCTTTGTTACAAATTTTATGAATATTTACAACAATATTTTTTGGCAACATTTTAAGTCCTTTTTTTAATCTTTGCAAGATATTAGATGAACATGGATAAAAAAAGTGCTAATTTCACTGGAAATATTTCAAAAGTAGAAATGAGTTTCGTTTGGTCTTTTCTTTGTGTTAGACTTCTTGAAATTACATAAATTTCAAATTGAAAAATATTTACTTTAGATTATTATATTAAATTGGGACTCTTATGTCTTAGGAAAATGTAAAAGAAACAAGTATAAAACATTTCGATTATGAAAATATTTACATCATTTTCTTACACTAAACAATTTGTTTCCCGATTGTAGAGCAAGGGCAAAGTAAAAAAAATTAAAATTTAACATTACAAAGAAAAATAAAGAACATAAAAAAAAGTACACCAGACATGAGAAGCATTATTCTGTAAAGAAGAAAATAATATGTACACAAATACAGATAAATCTGTATGTACTACTTTAAAATTAAAAACTACTCGTAAAAAAACTATTTACATATACACAGTAAAAAGAATGAGAACAGATTAGATAAAAGTATTATTATCATAGAAGAAGGTGAAACATATGTTTCTAATAATGAATTTATATAACTTACATCTCCATATTTCTTAAGTTAGTAAGATACAAACTAATCAAAAATCTCGTAAAAGTTTTCATCCCAAAGAGTGATATTAAAATCTTCAATATATTTAACCCCTTCTTGTTCAGTATTTTTTCAGATTTTCTGTAAAAAAATGTTTTTACTTTGAAAATTAATATTTGTTTTATCCAGAATCAGAGAAAATATTTTTTTCGTCAGTAAGCAGTTTTTACCACTAATAAGGCAGTTAGTTTATTTGTCCTACATATGACATTTCATTCACTGATATTCAGTTTTTCATGCAGTCCGACCAAGTTTGAAATGTTGAGGAAATACTCTTTGATATTATATTTGTTAAAAGCATTGCTTTGAAGTATTCAAAATGAGTATCTGCATAAAAAAATTCCTAAAATATTTTAAAAAGTGTTATGGGAAATCGTTTAAAAATCTTATTCTGAAAACAACATTTCAATCTTTCTTTGACTTCCGATTTTAAAAATGTCATCGAAATAATCAATGGTTGATTTTTTTATTACTTTATCAAAAAAATCATAGTTGTGATATCATAATATATTTCATAGAATAAATTTTAAATAAATATTACGCTGAAAGTTAACATAAATATTATGAATATCATAATAAAAATTATTACATTATACTATTTTAACACCTAATCTTTTAACTAAAGAAAGTGAAATTATAGAAGACGTTGATGATGTCTTCCGTTTTCAAATGTACAGTTTTTTTTTTTTTCAATTCGTTGTCTGACATGCGAGCTAATTGCACCCGCAGAAGAAAAAAAATTTAACGTGTGACACGCGAAGCCAAACAAGATGGGGTTAATGTCTCCATACTTTTGGGAAAAAAACATTATTTCTTTAAATTCATGGCTAGTTGACTTTAGTTCTTCCTTCACTTAGCAATTGAAATCTACTTTATCCTTTTGGTTTTAAAAATTATTTTTTTGTTCTTTTTAATTTAGTTGCATAACCCAGAAAACCTTTCCAAAATTTCGGGAATAATGTTTTGATTTTTAATATATATATATATATATATAATATACATATTGTTTTTGATATATAATACATATTTCTTTTATATATATATATATATATATTGGCAGTGTTTAAGCTTGAAAAGTTTGAAGTAAAAGTTTATTGAAGATAAAATTGCTGAATGAGAATTTCCAAGACCTTTACGCTTTCATCTATTTCAACGTTATCCTTTTTGAATTAAAAAATAATTTAATAATAAAACATTATTAATAATCTTATTTTTAAAACTGAAAAAAATATAAAAAATGGTATTTTTCAATGCTTTCTACATAGAAGATTTTAAAGCCACCTTATATATTACAAACAATGGTTAAAGTGTAGATAAGGGATAGTGGGAGGCTTGGCGATATAAATTTCTTTTGGCTACTTCCTTTAGCAATAGGTGTTTTTGGCAACCACATTTAATAGCCAAGTTATCTAAGACATCTAGATAAAAATCGCCCCCCCGATATAATCTACATTTTAACCCAAGCAAGGTATTTTTTTATATATAATCTACATTAGTCTATAATACTATAGAGCCACACTAAATACTACTATTCTTACTAAAAAATTCTCATAAACATTCTTAAAAAAAGAGTTCTACAAATGCAAGAATTCTATTTTCCATGATGATGATGACCGTGATGTCCATGATGAACCATGACCTCATGTCCACCTCCATGGTGATGGACAGGAACTGGAATTGGGATGGGAATGTGTTGGTGATGACCGTGATGATGCCTCTTTCCCAACAATTTGGCTAAGATTCCTGCCGCAAGGAGGGTTTCCAGACCACTGCCACCTCCTCCACCTCCATGGTGGTGGGCAACGGCTATCAGCTGGTCAGATGGTATGCTGGACAGTATGATAAAGGTTGTCAGGAGGCAGATAGCAGCCAATCGTATAAGTCCACTTGACAATTCCATCTAAAATGTGACGTTATTTAGTATCGAGTTAAGTAGATTTTAATGCCAGCAATAGATCTTTAAATAGTGTTTAGAAGCATAAAAGATCCAAGAACTTAGAAGTATTACAATATATATATATATATATATATATATATATATATATATATATATATATATATATATATATACAAAGAAAGAGAGAGAGAGTAATAAGAGAAGTATAGTAATACTAGAAATATAGAAATTATAGAAATATATATAAGTATCATATATATATATATATATATATATATATATATATATATATATATATATATATATAGTGCATAGGAGATAAAAATATGTATTTATACAGGAGAAATCAACACGCATACTTAATCACTCCTTGCGAGAACTTCGGAACGATTGGCAGGTACGTTCCTTTTGTTGAGTAGAGATCCACAAAGGGTTATTTTCATGGAAATTGACTCCCAATACGAAGTCATTATAGGTCATGGAATTCCCGTTTTAAAACTATTAGATGTACAGATTTTAAATTAGGCAGGTATGATTCTTTTTCAGAAGAGGTTCGATATATAATGTCGGGTTTTATTGAAATCCAAAACCTGGTGTCTGCAAGGCATTAAGATAAAAAAAATACCCGTTTTATAGTTATAGCACCTATACGAAAGAGTTTTGCGAAAATCGACTTCCAAGGAGGTGACGGGGATGTAAAAAATAAATATTCTTTCTTTTTAGAACCTGAAGTCCTATCATTTTTAAATCAAGAGACTATGCCCGTAAAGATCTTTTTGAAAACAATTGAAAGCTTTAATTGCATTCTTGGGCCAATTTGTTGTACTTAGCTAACTTAGGCTAATTTTGTTTATCAATATACGGTATCTATATCTGTATCTATATATATTGTAGGATAAAATTTATTATACTACATATATCTATACATACATAGTATAATAAAATAAAATATTAAGAGACAAATTGTACTTCTAACAAGGCTAAAAAAGAATGAAATCGGATTTTAAAAAAATCAAGAAAATTAATGGCGCAAAAGAATATCGTACTAAAATTTGATAAAAAAAACAGACTATACAAGAAACAATGGTGTAGAGCTATTAAAATTGAAAATACTGAAAGAGTTTTTGGACTATAAAATGGAGGCATATTATTATTTCTAAGGCTGTCACTGAAATAGGCCAATGAATTAGGGTTAATCAATACTTTATGGATCCACCTTCCCCATACAGCAGAAAATTTTGACATAATAGAACAAACAGTACCATGTTGAAAAATTAGGCCTGTATCTATCTGCACATGAATGGAACACAAGATATATATATATATATATATATATATATATATATATATATATATATATATATATATATATATATATATATATATATATATTGATGAATAAAATTAATTTTTCCCCATAAAATCTTTATGAATGAATTACATTAGTTATAATAACGATCCATATGAATTCAATTGAATTTTACTAGAGCCGAGTCTCGAAAAGTTGGCACTCTATAACCAGGCAGTCCACATAACTTGTCCCCTTCTTTGCATATCGAAAAATTATTAAAATGTAGAAATTAATGCTGCTATTACACTTAATAAGAAATTACAGAAAAAAAAATGTGTTGAAGACTTTACCTTAAAGGCAGCATACAATCTTTTAAAATATCATATAGTAAGGGACTAAATGCTGTCGAAACCACCTTTTAGTTTTTTTAAAAAAAGGTGCGTCGTTTAGGGACTTACCGCTTTTCCTTTGTTTTCATGGTGAAGCAGCAAAACGCAGATTGTAGTCCGGCAGGCAAAATAATATAATGCATTTTTTTTTAAAAAAATATAGCCAGTTTTTGCAAAGTTGCATACTTAATTTTCATTATACACAGCTTTGTGAATTCATAAAGTATTTTCTTAGGTGTATCTGATCATATAAATTACTGTATACTAGGTATTCATTAATTTTCATTTTCATGTAGTGAATGAAGTATGTCTTCATAAAGCCCGTACTTTTCCTTTGTTAGTGGGTATTTGGGTATTTTCTGTTGCATTCTCAAGTAAACAATGCATACAAGAGCTGTACAATATTTTCGGAGGAAGTATTCTTTTTTAATCACACATTCACGATAAACCGGAATTTTCACAATTTCGACCACTCTGTGGTCCACATTAGGCTAAATTTTCGGGATTTTGTAGTATCTCATGAGACTAAAATATAACAGTTAACTGTCATCAAAAGTTATACGAAGAGACTTTTGAACAGCAACGAATTTCATTATTTCATTCTAAAAAATAAAATTTAAGAATAGAAACATTTATTTGATTACAACTGTTCAACAAATCTAATTCGCCAATAATCATTTGATGGTTTTAAATATACAGGTAGGTATAAAAAGAATGCTCTTTAATAATAAATCAAATATTCCCCTTAAAAAAAAATTTATTCTATTTTTTTTCGGGGGGGAATGTTAATTTTTTTGAAAATATAGTAAAAGTAGTATAAATATTTTAAAAAGTCATACAGCGCAAATGCTCTTAATCATTACAAGCACTTTTAAACTCTATTGGAAATAATGGTTTGATCTACAGAAGAAAAAAAATAAAACTTAGCTGATGCACATGAATATTTCATTTCGATGTCTGCATGCATCGTTGAACTTATTCGTTTTTAACGTACTGTGTATAAAGGCACTAGGCTTAATTAAACAAGATTGAATTAAAATTATTTCAAGTGTCCAAATTAGGTAGCGAGAGCCGGAATAAGATGGAGTCACCACTGAAATGGATGTTACATTTGAAGACTTGCCCTTGTCTGCAAAGGTTTACTTGCTAATATGCAGCCCATTAGAAAAAATGCTTTAGTCTACTATTGGTGAAGGCTTATTTACGTTCCACACTACAAAATAGCACGAGGGCTTTGGGCGACGGATTTTGTAAATTTGAACCACGTTCAAGTGAAGAGGATTACACCACAGCTAATTCCCTTCCTCTCTCTAAACTTCCACACCATACAAACGTAAGTATATTTTCCACCTCTATAAATTTAACAAGCATCGATTTCCAGGCGATGGGTCTTCAGTGTTACCATGGCTAAAATTCCCTGTATTTAGGGACTATGTTAATTCATGCAAACTTATTATAACACAGTTAATCATTAAAAAATGCCTCGTAACTTTTTATGTATATTTCTAAAAATAGACTAAGAATATCAGGACATGCTCGACAGAATCAAACGCCAAAAATAAATCTCTTTCTTTATGTGGGACATGTATCTTTAAACATTTCCAATACAGTTAGATTTTTTATGATCTTAATAAAGATATTTTAATCATTCTGTAGAAATACAAAAATAATTTCTTAGTTAATTTTTTTTCCTATTTAATTTAAGTTGAACATAATTTTTTTAGATCTCATAATATATGCTTATGAATAGATATTATTTTTAATAAAGTATCTCTTAAATATGTAAAATATTTTTTGCACATATATAAAACAATATACAAAACATAGCGAACCTATTATTTTAGTAAAATATTAAGATGGTTTCTTTAAGAAAATATAACTTTTTTTTGTTTTTTCCAGTTTTTTACACATAAAACTATTTTTTAAGAAACTTTGGTCTACTTCGACTAAAAAAAACAGGTTCTCTGTATGCACGGGTATCCTGTACAGAAACATAAAACGTTTGGAACCCCATATAGTGTAAACGTTTTTTAAAAAGTGCACCTAAAAGCAACAAATTATGCTTTGGAGAAAAAGTGAAAAAATAAAACATTTATAAACGTTTGTTTCATTTTTGTCAATTACTTTTTTTCATACTTTAAGGTTATTTTATCAACGAGCATACAAGTGTTATACATCTTTACATTTAGAAAAATAGGCACTATTTTTAAATTGATGAATCTATTTTTGTAATGTGTATGTAGTCCTGGTTCTCTGAAAGACAAACATTCTTTTTCCTGCAAATTTTAGTCTTTTAATTATTTGTTCAATATTTATTTGGCTTAGGATACGGAGATAAAACTTTTGAGAAAGACGAAAAATAGTTTGCATGGTTTTATTTTAGTACTTAATTTAAATGTAATAAAATAAATAGTAACTGCACTAGAATAGATTTTATACGAGTTAATTTGGCGGGGTGTGGAAATTTGTTGAGAGGAGTGTCAACTCAGGTGTCGTCCTCGTTACTCAATCAGTGCTCAGAGTTACCGATTGCATAGGTGAAAATCCACGTGTTACTTGAGAGTGCGAAATTAAAAAAAACCGATTAGTAATACTTAACTTCATAGTTTTTCTTTTTTTTGTCAGGAAAATAAATTTGTATGCAGTTAAAATTTTCAAATTGTATCTTCTCGAGAAATGACTGTTTTGAGATTCATCTAAAAACATTAATTTAAGAAATAATCAATTTTTTAAAAAGTTAAATATTAACTCATTTTATTATCAATATCTTGTTACTTTCTTTCTACCTTTAAAATTAAACTACAAATACTGGAACCATAAGATCTTTCTACAGTTTTGATTTGGTGGGAAAAATTAACTTTTTTTAGTATATCGATTGAAAAATCATCATTTAAAAGTGAAAACGTTTATGAATTAGTTGCATTAATTTCATAAATATAAGGGGATTTAACACTAATTCTTTGAAATAAAGGGGGTTTGCAACAAAATAAATGTATTAAAAGTAATATAAAGTAACACCAATATATTAATTGCTTTAAATAAATGACTTGAAATGGAACAAGCAAAAAATGCATTCCAACTGCAAACAGATAGAATAAAATATTTTGTAAACATAATTCTCTGGCTTCAAAAACTTAATAAAAAAATAATAAATTGGTTGTTTGAATCGGTAGCTTAAAGTGTATATATAAATTATAAACAATTTTTAGCATAAATAAATCAAAACTGAAAATTTTTCTTCTGAGTTCTACAGCGAAGATTGCTTTTGACAGGTATTTTTTTCGATCTAAACATTACAAATCCAAAACATAGTTTTTTTCTGAAACATTGTCCATAAATGAGGAATTTATGGTTACAGTTTTAATATGAAATTTTCTTTTTTTTTATAAAAATGTAATTATTATTAAACAAAATTACGCATATGGAAATATTTAAGTAAAATACTTATTGCCTTTAGTTTCATTGTTAACATTTATATAGACAGATTTTCTCCCTTTTTTAAATATAAATATTCTTCAGCCATATTACTCATAATTTGTGGCATGAAGGGACAAAAGTCAAGAATTTATTCCTTACAAATCCATGCCATAGAGCTTTCTTTCAAAGGAATTTAAATTTAAATTTACAACTCTAATACATACTCGAATAACGATATGACATGTAAAAAAGCAATCCTTAAATATACTTACTTTTCCAAAGAAATAGGAGGCGTATTCCAATTGGATTGTTCCTGAGTGAAAGTATCTTTTTGAATGGTGGACTAAGAGGTAGAAAAACTGTTTAAATAGCCAGAGCGATGCCGTCTCCGGTAAATACGGATTACATCTTCCTCCTCATGTTTATAACACTTCGTGTGTGTCATCTTTTTTTTAAGTCGTCTAAAGACCTTTATTATTGAAGAAAAAAAGCGGAGATGCGTGTTCGTTTTTCCTTCTCTGAAAAAAAGGGTTGCCGCAAAAGAGATTTGTTTCATATGGATGGTAAAGTTTTTCCTAAACTTATAATTACTCTAAAATACATTTGGACCGTCAAATGGTAATCGATATATTTGATTTTTATACATACCGTTTTCGAAAATTTATATTATAAAATATTTTATGAAAGCAATATTTTTATGTAAAAGAAATTGATAAAAAAAATATTAACATTGTATATGAATTTAAAAACTGGATGGTGAAAGCAAATAATCTATATTTTCGAAACATTGTCACAGAAGCAATATCTTCTCACTTTCCAAGCCTTTACAACCCATCTTACAGGACTTCGGTGTTGCCTCAAGATTAATTACATTTATTTCTTGATTGCTTATTTAAACTGAACTTCAGAGCAACACGAGAGTTATAGGCGAAATGAAGAGAAAGATTCATTGAACTGCCACCCCAATCTCCAAACTTCCGCACCATGCCTAAAGCCCTCGTGTAGCTGAACAGTGCGACGTTAATATTCAATCAATCAATCAATCAATCCGCACCATGCCACCTTGAGGACTTTAGCCTTGGCAGAGTTAATACGCATCAGCCCTTATGCATTTCTGGCATGTTGACATTCAGTGACATAACAATTCGATAGAAGTCGCAAGATTTGACTCAAATCAATTTCCATGGAGCAAAAATGAGTCAAATGTGTTAATCATCATATATTCGGCGGTAGAGACCTGTTCACATATAAGTATTTACAGGGATAGAATGGTGTATTTCTGCATTCTAGAGATTAGAATTTAAATAATGTATTCAATTAAATACTGACCATTTTATTTATTTTTGTAAAAAAAAACCCCGCTTGCACAACGTCTTTTTTTTGCCACATTCTTATTTCAAAAACTGCTTCACCATAAAAACAAGCGCAAATTTTAACAGGGTTTATCCATTTAAATTTTCAACTCACGTACATCATAAATGGGGCAGCATCTCCCTTACTCTAGTTTGGAAGTGAGAAACAGTTTCCTGTGTGTAGATAGAAATTAATGCATTAAGATGTTCTTCAGACAAAATTCTGGCTGATCTGAAAAAAAAAAAATCAAGCCAGTACAGGGCTCTACAAAGCGGATTTTTACCCAATAGTCGGCCCATAGGAGGTCATTTAGGGACCACTAAGGTTACAAGATATTATTTGTTTATTCATTCACGTAAGTTAATGCGCTACTTTAACGAAATTTTCTACTTGATGGGGAAGGTTGGATCCTGTAAAGCTAACTTAACCCTATTTCACTGTCTTAACTTAGTGACATATTAGTTTTCCTTTTTGATCTGTTGACTTTTGAAATGTCTACTTTTTTTGGAGGGTTTTTAAAGGTTTCATAATCCATTTTCATTCATTCTTAGCTTTGTAGGAATTACAATTTGTCTTTTGTTATTATATATATATATATATATATATATATATATATATATATATATATATATATGTATAGTCGGACCTCTATATAACGAAGTCACTAAATCCCGAAAAAAAGTTCGTTATATAGAGGTTCATCTTTCAATTTTCTTGATAAATCACATAAAACAAATTTTAAATTCATAAACACTAAATATTAAAAAAAAGAAATTATTCACACCTTTTTGAAAAATTAATATCTATTTATTTTATGAATTTTACCTATCATTATTCACTTCCTGAAGAATTAATTTTTTCTTTGAGGCTCAAGCTCTTACGTTTTGATATTTTTGAGCTACAAGAAACAAAGTTACCATTGCGACGGATCAACACTACGAATGAACGGAAACTATTTCAAGAACATGGAGGCACAGACAACTCCACTGAGGGTGAAAGAAGATATCGAAGATGTTTCTAGTGAACTGGACAATGCGGGTTAAAAGTTGCAATTCTTGGATGAAACGACCAAAATTCTATTGCTATCTGTGAATTAGGCACCTAATAAAATCAGTTCAAGATTTATGACCACCATTTAAATCATTGAAAGAGAAAATAACTGGAAATTTCCAGAAATACTATGAAAATAGGGAGAAAAAAATTGAATTACAAGAGAAAAAGTTCGTGAAAAAGAAAATGAACTTCGCTATTGAGAGGTTATTTTACTAAGGAAGTCGTGAAATGTTTTTAATTCCATGAAAACGTTTGCTATATAGAAAAGTTTGCAATATAGAGGTTCGAAATATGGAGTTTCAACTGTATACATATAGTATATGTAAGAAATAGCTTTATTTTTTGCATAAACAAATAACTATATATTCAATATATATCTAATTTTCTGTAATAGGATATGCTCATGCTCTTATTTCTAAGCAAAACAGTCCTTCAAGAATATTATTAACATTTTTTGTTAACATCACATGTTTAACTAAATATCGGATTAAAAAGAATCAACAAGCAATTTAAGGGTTGTTAGCAGCATGCTTCATAATTCTGAACTACAGTCAAGCGACAAGAATGATATCTGAATTGCCCACATCACTTGGAATTTCTACGATACAAAACTTGAGGATTTTGAAATTCGAGTAACGTGAAATTTCATCTTAAAAATATTCAATAAACAGGGATTGGCAATGTGCAATTTGTCCCTTGAAAATAAATGAAAATGGAAGAATAATCCAAAAAAGATAATATTATCTCTGTCCCCATTGCAATGTGAGATTTAGCATAACATCATGCTTCAAATTGTGTGTGCATATATATACAAACGCATAAAAAATCCACAACCGTTTGAAAAGAGGTGCGAACTTGAAATTTTTTGTGTGAGAAAAATATTATTTTAAGATATATAAAAACATTCTTCATAGCATGTACTTATAAAAAGAAAACATTTAGGGTTTTTTGTGTTCCACAATTATAAAATAAAAAAAAATAATGTGAAAACTTTAAAATTGAAAATCAAAATAAAATTCTTCCATTTTCGAATTTTGTTAAGTATATGGTTATTTATATGCAACATCAATATGTGCCATTTTTTGAAACATTTTGGGCAAAAAAAAATGACTACGTTAAAGAGTTAAAAGTGGTAAAAAAAAATCTTAGCTTCAGGTAGAAATAGACAACTATAAGCACTCGTTGATTGATTATTAAAGTCACATTTAGTAGCAATGCCCACAGACACTATTGCCTTCAGACCTCACAATTTCAAATCAGTAACCACTATGAATTGACGTTCCCCTCTCAAAACATTCCACACCTCACAAAAGTGAGGATTTTAAGTTTCGATAGAATTCGCATGCATCAGTCCCTCCACACGATGAGACTTAAATGGCCCCAGAACTCGAAACCGCGGCTTGACAGACGTAAGGAACACTATGTTGCCATGGTCCCCTGGAAATTTTCAATAAACTAAACCACGGGTCCGCAACCTATGGCACGTCGTACAATTCTAAATGGCACTCCACACCTCTCTACAAAGTTTGAGCAAAGTTGAGTACTTTGGAGTAAAGTTGATGCTTTTGAAATAGAACTAATATCTTCGGAATTATGAAAAAGGAAACTTACGGAAGTTTTTTAAAATTCTGGAAAATGACCTTAACGATAAATCGATAGTTATTTTACATTGTTGGATGGCATTGCTGGAGAGATTCATTTGAAGAAAACTGCACAGGCTTTGCTTTCCGCGTTTTTGGTTTCACATACTTATGGGAACAAACATTTTTTTATACGAGAAGCATTTTGAGTCTGAAAAGAAATTTCTTAACTGCTTCTCTCTTTGCGGACCTAACTGAACATTCAGAATCATGTATCAAATTGAAAGTCACAAATTATACTCCTGATATTGTAAAAAAATAAAAAGGTTCAGGGATAAAGGTTCCCATTAAAATATTTAACTATTTTAAAGAAATGTTTATATATATTGTGTTTTTTTTATTTCTTATTTTAATAATTAAGTTTAACGATATAGATAATACAAAACATATTTACAATTTTAATGTTTTTATTTATGTTGAAGGAATAGCTATAACTTATATTAATTCATAAATTATTTAAAGATATTTATATTTTTATATATTTAAGATATTTATAATTTTCTTTAAATACTGCTTAGTTAATATATAATAAAAAATTTAAATATATATTATCGATCTCTATTCCATAACTCTGCGTATATCCACGAGAATCCATTTGCTTCAAATATTTGCTACTGTGTGGCGACCTGAATCGTATTGAAAATTTGTCGATCCCCGAGCTAAAGTGAGGCAAAGGCGATGTAAATACAATGTCGTTTTCATCATTTGACAATTACTTAAAATTACGGTGTCCCTCGTCATTAGTCATCCAGTGGTTTCCAATACAATGCTATGTTTATTCAAAATCAAACTAAAACTTAGAAAAATAGCGAAAAGCAGCCAAATATGGCTTCCTTGGTTCAGCTGTCCATTAACAATGTCGTTGTTCTTCCTTTGACTTTTTTTTCTCTTTCTCTTTCCCCTAGCCATGATGGGTGTAAGTACCTACCGCCCATCCGTTCAGAAATTCCTTGTAGACGGCGCGAGGAAGAATTAATTAAAGACAAAACTCTTTTCGTGCACTATTAACGAACAAAATGGCCCTCGGAGAGAACACACGAATAACTATTTCGAGCGCTAAATGTTGATGTTTTCGATTGAGGGGCGGAATCGCTCGAAGTGATAAGTGAGTAAACGATTGAATCCGAATAATTCGATTGTAGTAGAACTTTTGTGCCGATTGAGGAACCGGGAAATAAAGAGAGGGAAATGGAGACTGTAGCTGGACATCCTTTTGCAATCTATTTACCATTTGATGTAATTTTGACAAGGAACACATCCATTCTCAGGGGAAACAGAAATGATAGTGAAAGTTAGATAAACCATTAGATGGTTATTTAAATCTTGCGTAGATTGTATTCTCTTTTCCGGAGTTTACATAGGAAGCGATCAAAAAGCTGTTATGGTTATTGAAAATAGATTCGGTTTCAATAAACATCGTGTAACTTTGAGCCTGAATCGTGCTAGGAGGATTTAACCTTACTTTTCCCACTGAGGCTCAGCGAAGAGAATTTAATGAAAGAGGTACGCTTATCTCAACAGTTGAATTTGAAAAATTCCGCTTTTTAAAGTTTGGGGTTTGAACTGCTAAGCTCCCTGTTCCATTACTAAGACAAACAGGTAAATTTTGCTTGACTCCTCTTTTTATGCTTTCAATAATAAAAAAAATGAAATATCCTAGCTCCTTAATTATGTATTTTAAAACTAACTTAATTTACGTTTTATGTTTCTTAACCCGGGGGAAGATGCTCACTCGGTACTAACGTTAGTGGTCGCGCGGGGTGACGGAGTCACCCCAATCCTTTTATTATTATTATTTTTATTGTACACGATAAAAATCGTAATTCTAGTGTATAATTAAATGAAGAGAAAGTATACTTATCTACTTTTAAGGATTTTTTAATTTTTCTTTGGTAATTTGAGAAAGCAACCAAACTGAACTAAAATGTTTCAAATGTGAGTGACTTTAATAAAGGAGACAAATCATAGACATTTTACTCTAGCAATACAGGAATGATATTTGCAGGAAAAACTTTCATATTTTCTTCAAGTTATTATAGTTTTTATGTCCTTTGATGGTTGACAAATTTTTTAAATAGAATTTAAAAAATTTTCTTTCAAAACAAACGTTTCATGCGTGTTTATTGTTTTCCTAAAACAACCACTATCATGATTAATATCCATTATTTCATCAAGCTCTTCCCTTGTTTGATCAGTTTCAACTTCATCCGATAGAGATGACAGATGGCATTTCTTTTTTTTTATATTTTGTTCATTAACATTTATAAACCGTTATGAGTCATATAACACAGCTATCAAAACTGTCATCAAAGTATTTCTCTGGGGGAAAAAATGTAGCCTGTTCACATAAAATACTTTGAAACAAAAGCGGCCGCGTAGGAACTCAGTCACCCCAAAATTATAAAAAAATTTGCCATTCCCAAAAAAGAGGGATTACAGTAACCAATGCATTTTAGTTCCCATGAAGACTGTTTTTATAGGAGGATAGTAACAAGGTCACTGCTCCCTAGTTAATATCACCTTTTCAATTTTTTATAGAGCCATTTTTTTCTAGTAATGTTTTGTTGAAATATTTTTTGGATTGAGATTGATTTATGAAAAGAAATTCATTTAGCTTTTTACCTACAATTAATTTGATTTTTTAAGACTTGTTTTTTTAAAATAAAGTACGTTTCCCCCGTTGGCCACTTGGAGTTATTCAAAAAATAGGACGTGTTATGTTTGCAATTCTTTTTGTAACACATCGCGTGATATATATAAAATAAAATTTTCCAATATTAAAATCTACAAAAGGAATAATAAATTAGATATATTCAAAAATACACACAAGAATTTATATATATTACTTTCCATGAATTTTCAGGAAACGGAGATCAATACATTGTGGGGCAAAACTCCATTCCCAATATGTAGCCGAAGTAGAGAAAAAATTTGAAGTAAAATTGTTGTGGAAAAAAATGTTTTTTTTTCTTCTGAAAGACGCATAATGAGGCCAGTATTTTAGTTTATGGATAAGACGGTTTATGTTTCTCACTTTGATACGTTGATACTCTGTGGAAGTTTCGAGAGTGGAAATATTATTTCGGCCATATGACCGTGTCTCAAAATTACGAGGTCTGTTACCGATAGTCCTTGTGTTCAGTGATGTTTTCGAGTTTTTGAGGACCTAGGCCCCTATATGAAACTATACCCCTCCTACATTTATAGCATACATTAGATATATATAGCAATAGACATATAGAGAGATATAGACATATATATCTATACATATAGACAATATATATATACATATAGACAATATATAGCATACATTGTCAAATGATCATACAAACGGTTACCGTAACAAAATAAATGTACCTAACAAGTGACCTACAAGCGTGGAGTTTGGGGATTTTAAGAGGTCTCAGGGGTGATAAATTTTTCTAGAGGTCTGAAAATATAAACAATTTTCAAACAGGTATAGTTCTTTTAAATTTAAATTAAATAATTCGAATCTTTTTCACATTATTTATAAAGGAATGGGGGCTTCAAAAAAGTATAAAATGTTTGAAATCTAATCATAATTTTAAAAATTAAAAGCAAATGAAAATAAGAAATTTTTCTATAAGAAATATTTATTAAGTTTTACGTCACTCATGCTATTTCTAAAATAGTAGCTTTAATTACTAGCTATAAGTTGATTTATAAAGTTAAATACATTTTTATTACACTGTAGCTATTTTTATATAGATAGAATAATAACTTACATATTTTAATAAATAAAAAGTGTATTTTTTTTAAAAAATATTTAAACAATTGCAATATTTTACAAATATTTTGAAATACAAAAGCTGTATAATACTAAAATTAGGTAGAGTTTAAATAGTATGATGTATTTTATAATTCTATGAAGTTTTATACATAAGAGGCTACTATTTTAGAAAAAAGCGCGCGCTACGCAAAAAATACTTAATATTTATTATAGAATTTTCATATGCTTCTGATTTTTAAAATTATTATTATATTTTAATCAATTTATACTTTTCTGAAGCCTTATTGTTTTATAAATAATGTGGAAGAGATTCGAAACATTTAATTTAAATTTAAAAGAATTATACCTTTTTGAAAATTGTTTATATTTTCAGAACTCTAGAGAAATTTAACACCCCTGTGAGCCCCCCTAACCTATTAGACCAGGGGAACTCAACCTTTTTTTTCTGCCGGGTCGCATACTTCAGATACTTATTTCTTATGGGTCACAACAGAAGGATTAGTGGGGAAGGGGCGGGTGAGAGAAAAACGCTGTATGACCAAGATAACATAAGGAACTTAAAATATAGAGAATGATCAAAATATTAAAGCTCCTAATTTGCTTTTTTTGTTATTTTTTATATTTTGTATTTTTGTCACTGAATTTATCAAACACTAAATTGGAGTAGCATTTAAAGAATCACTCCTTTTCACGATTTCTGCATCAATAGACGATTTCATATGATTACCAATAATATAGCAAATTTCACAGGAGGCATTTGTTACCGCTGTGACGTTGCCATTGACAAAACACTTCGCTGCTGTTGCAAAGAGGAAAAGTGTCATTGGACGATTCGTAGTTATTGGTATTTTTAAATACACTTTCTCTACAAATAAAACAATTACGGATTCATGCTTGTTTTTCACAACAAAATAGTCAACTTCCCAATCGTCGTGAAACAACCTATATATATATTAATTCGCACTCGTACGACACTGAGAGCAAAAAGCAAAATTGATATATTTTTCTTGACAGAAAGAATTTCTCACCAAATTGTTAATACTTTGTTCTTAAATAAATGAATTTCTCAGAGCAATGGTCCATCACCGGGCCAATTAAAAAGGCCCGGTGGGCCGCTGGTTGAGTATTGCTGTATTAGACTAACAGAATTTTATTACTTTTCTGTAGAAATTTTTAAATTTTTTTTGGAATATAACCACTTTTCTTCCCATAAGAGGTCTATGTACGCTACTGTGCGGGATTTACAATCTCATAAACCTAGGCACAAACCGATTGCCGCTTTCGACTAAATGAATAATTAATGTTTAAAGGGGGTAGACCGAGGCCAGGTGCACATGGAAAAAATGATATAATCGTCTACTCTTGACCCTGTTTCTTGTTGGTATAACGATCAAAATTCCTAGTTTTATGGAGCAAATGTTAAGGAATAACACACACATTTTACGATTAAAATTATTCGGATTATTATATTATTGAGACCGAGTTGAGAACGGAACATGCTTACGCTCAGTTTTCCCATGCGTTAAAATATTCCTGCTTGTGTGTTGTATTAATAGTAATATCAATGTGAATTATAATGTTATATTAATAGTGGGATTATAATAAATATTGACAACATTAGACATACCAACTGTCAGCCTTATAAGTGGTGATAAATCATTCAAGTAAAACTTTCATTTCTTCAATATTATAAAAGTAACGAGAGTAACTAATGTAATTTTTTAAGGAACCAAGACATCCCGCACATTCAAAAAATCGATTTTTCAATTTTAGTATTAAAAAATTATTAAAAAATAGTGCATATTTTTCTGAAACTAAAAATGAATAACATATGTTCATTGATTAAATAACCTTAAAATATGAAAAAAATTAATTGATGAAAATATAAATAAAAGCCTCCTTTAAAAGATAGTTCCTCTTGTTTTTAAACCATTAATTTGTTTTTAGTATAAAAATAATCTCCTTTTTCTCTTTTGAATGTTTAATTTTTTTAAAAAAATAACTAGTTTTGCATGAGAAAATAGGATACATACACACAGTTCGAGATTTTCAAAACTTCAAAATTTTATGGTTTTTACAGAGAAATTATGCAATAATTTTATCAAAAAACTATTTGAATATAGTTTGTTCATTGTTTTATATATGTATGTAAAATATTTTGTATATTCAAGAAAGATTTTTATGAAAAGTGGTACGGATAAATGAAAATTTGTTTGATAAAATTATGTTCATGTTCAACTATAACAAAGGAAAAAAAACTTTTAAATTTAAATTAACTTTTGTAATTCTAGTGAATGTTTAAAACACCATTATGAGGTAAATAAAAATAGGCAGAAAAATATTAGTCAATGGAATGTGTGATCATATGTGAAACACATTGCTACTTTTATTTTTTTCACTTTTTCTCAAAAGCATAATTTTTTTTTGCCTTTAGGTACATTTTTAAAAAAACTATTCGACTACACGGTTCCAAATTTTTTATACTTTTATACTGGATACCTGCGCATATAGTGAATGAATTTTTTTTAGTCTAAGTAGTACATATTTTTCAAAAAATAGTTTCATGCATTAAAAAGGGGGGGGATAAAAATTTGCAAAATCACAAAGTTTTGTAGTTTTTCTTAAAGAAACTATATTAATAGTCTACTAAAGAAATAGGTTCACTATAGTTTGTGTATTATTTTATATATGTGCAAAATATATATTTTACATATTTAAGAGATACTTTTTTCCTAAACATTAGCATGTATTATGAAATCTCAAAAATTATGTCCATCTTAAATTAAACAGAAAAAAAAATTGAACTAAAAAATTATTTTTGCATTTCTACTGAATGATTAAAATATCTTTATTCGGATCACAAAAAAAAAAGATGCATTTGAAATTTTTCAGGATATATGTCCCATAAACAAAGAGTCTTAATTTTGGCATTTTACCATTTCGATCATGTCCTGCTACCCTAAGGTCAGGGACATATTCGGTAAGAAATATTTTGGAAATTGAGTAGAAACACGTGTGATAAGCTTCATACTTCAGTTAGATGTAGACATCTGCTTTCACTTATTTTCTTCTGTATAATTCTATAGCCAGTATATGTTGTCACCCGAAGCATTTGTGATGTAAACTTTAATTCTAGCTGAAAAAAATATTAAATTTTAAAAAAAATACTTTTTTTTAAAAAAAAAAGATCTATAATTGGCATTCATACTAAATAATGCAAAGCAATTCATTAAAGTTTTGCAAGTTAATGCATGGATCTTTAAGTGTAACTACAATGTTCAAGAAGCATTATAAATGAATAAATAAACATTGAATGCTGGTCTTCACTAAATTAATGTGAAGACTGTTTAATAGTTCTCTATTGGCATTTAAAATGCGTGTGACTGACAAACAAGTTTGATATCTAGTTCTAAATAAATTAAATTCATGTTATTTTTAAAATTCATAAAATAACCAATGAATGTTGTAGAGTTGAAGAACTAGAATTAAAAAAAAATCAATTTTCTTTAAAACATAAATATAATGTAAAATATTTTTTTTGTACATTTTTTTTCATGTTGTTACTTAGATCGGGTTCGCGGATTTTATGCAATCAGTCGCCAAAATCAAGACAGTTCTCTAGGAGCAATGAGAATTGATTGTCGTAAAACCATCCTTAAAATACAGAATACAACAGTAGTGTATTCGCTTAACAAATCTCAGAAGGCCTTCATACCTTCTACGGCGTTCAGACTCAACTATCAGTATCTACAATACAAGTACATTTAAAGATTATTCGCAAGCAATTTCTTGTCCTATACAACAGCCGAAGTAATCTCTAATAGCTGGTTGACTCTTCACCAACTAATCACTAGTAAAATCAGTACTGAATCTGCAAACGGTCAAAACGACACTAGATCAGTTTCGGCGAACGAGTCCCTATTTATAGGCTGCATGAATCTTTCGAGAAAGATACTCTTACGTCGTAGATCGTAATATTAGTATATTTCTCCACTGATTTTCAGAAGAATCCATAGAATTTCAAACTCGCCAATGTGGGGGGCCAACTTGGCTCTGTCGCCAAGATTTCGCCAGGTTCCCATTGAATCGCCATTATAATGAAAGGGATAGAGTTGCTTGTGAATATATATATATATATATATATATATATATATATATATATATATATATATATTACAATTTTAACATAAATTAAATACATAAGAAAGTAATGTTAACGTATTAAAAATTCAGATATAAATAATTTACACTATTTTAAATATTTTTTACACAAAATTCTTAACAATATCTAATATACAGCATACAGTTCAGTTGGTGTCCTTCCCAAAGCAAACTTTTTGATAAACTTGGTTCAAAACTTTTTAGGAAGTTTTTCTGTTTCTTCAATTACATTTTTAAAAAATATATCGTGATGGAGTGTAAAATTTTAAAGCTTAAAGTATCCGCGACTACCTTAAAATCGCCAAAAAAAGTGTCGATTTTTTTTTTTATACTCACTTTCAAACATACATATCTTTTTAAACGTAACAGCGCCATTTGCATGTAAAATTACCTAAAAATTAATGCAAAAAAATCTATTTAAACAAATATTTTTTTACCTGTAAAGTTAGCTCTCTGTGTGGCAGAAATCACTAGACTTTGGAGTGAACTCACACTAACTATGAATGTAAAACTTGGAATACATAGCTTTTATCTTGAATTATAAGTTTTGTTTCCATCTTTTGCATTTACATAAATGATTATAAATTATTAATCAAAGTTGGATCGTGTATGATAAATTCTAAAACACCGTAACCCAACATCGCAATCTAGCCAGTAGAATCTTGTTTCTCTTATTAGGTTCTTCTCTTTTTTGTTTCTCTTTGAGCAGCAAATAATACACTGTTGTGTTATATTAGTTCTCTTTAACTGTTAAGGGAATGTAGTCAGCACAAGTGTCTTTCATACAAATGCGAAAGGGAGTGCTCAGCAGACGGACGTCCTCTTTTTGCAGAAACTTCCACCGAGTGGGACTTTTCAATTATTCGAAACCATGAAAAGTAAATGTGAAATAATTCGTGAAAGTCCGATTGCATAGTGTAAATTTTCACCAGGATGGTACGTTTCACCAGCCCGAGCTCAGCTCGGAAAAAACCGGAAGGGGGTTAATATTTTAGGCTAATTTATAAAGTAATTGAAACTGCTAAGTTTTTTTTCGTTTTTAAGTACAAAAATTGCAATTGATTTAGTAAAAGTGGATACCATATCCAGAATGCAGCTACCGACATTTAAACAAGTTTTACGCAGATTGCGTTTTTTCGGAAAATTTGAAACGAGATTAAGAACTGCTCAAAAATTTGTTAAGATGTTTTAATTAAAATTTTTGTCTTGTGAAGTGTCTTATCTACACTGCTGGCCACCGTAAATATGCTTTTCGGTTATAGGGGCCAAAAAACAAATATTGAAACTTGCAGAAAACCTGCCATATTCTGGCTTATAACTAGTTTCTAATAGTTATAACTAGTAAGGTTGATGAAAAAAGTATTATGATTTAACATTTTATTAATGTGTGTAGAATATATGTATGTATGTATACATGTACGTACACTGCTGGCCACCGTAAATGCAACATCAAGAAAGAAAGACAAGAGATAGCAGAACAAAATTTATTTTTTAGATAGCATGTTGACTAAGTATCAAATGATTAAATTTATAGACCTCTGTGAAGTGTGGCTCCTGCCAGAATCAGTAGCCACCATTGTTGGAGATCACCGCTGCCTCACGCCTCGGCATCGATTCAAAAAGACTTTGGATGTGCTCTTGGGGTACAGCAGACCACGCAGCTTCCACACGTTGCCAAAGTTGATCCGGTGTGGCAGCTGGAGGTGTAATCTGGGTCAATCGTTGAACAACCATGGACCACATATTTTCTATCTGCGAAAAATCCAGAGAGCAAACCTGCTGGGGAAGCAATTCAATCCAGTGATTGACAAAGAACCTTTGGACAATGCGTGCCATGTGTGGTCGCGCATTATCCTATTGAAATATGGCTGTGACCAAGCCCTGAAGGTAAGGAAGGACAACTGGCTTCATCACCTCGGAGATGTAGCGCTGGCTGTTTAAAGTATCGGCAATGCGTACTAGAGGAGTGCGAGAGTGATATCCAATACCACCCCATACCATAATACCCGGTTCAGGACCAGTGTGGTGGTGCAGCTGTTCAGCATCCTCTCTCCACGGTGTCTCCAGACTCGAATCCGACCATCGTGGTGTTGCAGACAGATGCGTGACTCATCAGTAAAGACAACTTCATTCCATTCTGCCACCCACATCCTTCTTTCATCGCACCATTGGCGGCGTAGACGTCTGTGGTTCTGCGTCAAGGGTAAACCAAGCAATGGACGTTTTGCGGACAGACCATTCTACTGTAAACGGCGTCGAATGGTACGCGCAGACACTGAACGAACTGACTGTGCTACTGTTCGTGATGTGACTGAGCGATCCGTCACTGCCATGCACACAATTTGCCTGTCTTCACCTGAAGTGGTGCACTGAGGTGGATGCGATCGACCACGTCGGTTCGTCGTACCCTCCTGCATCAAACGGTCGCATGTCCACCTTACAGTTGTTTGGTTTCGTCCAACACGACTACCGATTTTCCTGAAATATAATCCGCAATCTCGGAAGGCCACTATCCTTCCTTTGTCGAACTGGGATACTTAATCAAAAGCTGATCACTGTTTTCTACGAGACATAACTGATCGCTTTTTGAAAAAAAACACAAGAAAAACACAATTGCCAAACTTGAAATCGTCGAAACCTGCAAGTTTTAAATAGCGCTTTGAGTTTTAAATAGCGCTAATCATTTTCATATCTCACCTCCGCTAATGCATGTTGTAAATTTCCTGTTATTTGCATGCTTCGTTCAGGGTGTTGCATTTACGGTGGTCAGCAGTGTATTTTAACCTACTTTTTAAAAACGATTTCATTATTACAATTTATTTAAGCAGAAAAAGTGTTTTTTTTTAATTAATTAAGATGGAATGTTCGATTTTTGTAAAAATTTAAGCATCTTATTATCTTTAAGGTCATTTCAAAAATATACATTAATGTAATAGGAACGTTCAAAAATTGAAAATTTTTTCATAAACATTTTGTTAAGAATGTGTCACGTTTATGTTTTTATTTTTTTCATTAAATCTTCAGTAGTTCTTTCCCCATTTTTATATTTAAATTTTTCCTCGAAAATTGAGGCTTTCTGTATATAATTTACTAAGCAAATTCCTCATGATTGAATTTAAAAGAAAATCGCAAACCTTAAATACCTTAAGAGTATTGCCATTCACCTGTTCAGAAATCACAACTCATATTTTCTGTTCATGGTCTTTCAAGTTTATGCACAAAATAAAAAAAAAAAAAAGGAATTTTAATTACAAAGGTGTTTTTAATTTACCAGAATTTTAAAATAATTATTCTTCGGAATGAATTATTTGATATAATGAAATAACTGATCAAAACTCCAGTAGATGGCGTCACAAACCATGCTATTTTCAATGACAAAGATATTTATTTCACATTCGGTCGTCGCGTCATCTAGCGAATTTTTTATATACCATTTCTAATTTTTCAGGATGAATAACTTCCAATGGGAAACAATATTTATTTATTCCTTCTTTTCTCTGAGAAAGAACATTCCAATACTTTTAATTTGAAGTAAATGCAAACGTTATATAAAAAGAAAACATAAATGATTTTTGTGTTTTTCACAAATACGATAAATGTTAATTTTACATGAATATCTTATGACAATGATTATCATGACATTTAACAATAAGTACTCTCAAATCCAAGATGAAGCAAATTTAAATTGCATTTAATGGTATTAACAGTAAAAACCGTTAAAAATAATCGAGCTAGCCTAAAAATTTGAGATCTATCTGCTACTAGATCTGAAAATTTTCCGCAAATCCTTTGACGTGTGGTATTTATGATGATGCACGGCGTTTTGGTGTTAAAATACGTAAAACATATACTTAAAACAGAAAAACCTCTTTAAAAATTGCTTTAAATAATTTCTTGCGCTATATTCCAACTATGTATTTTTTTTAATTCTAAAATAATCTTGCCCCATGTGTGATACAAAAATAAATATTATTTAAATTTTAAATTATTTACTAAATGAAACTTTAATGATAACTTGCTCAGGACACAAGAGTTAGGTTTTAGAAAAATGTCACTGGGAAATTTTTTTAGAAAAGTGAATGAATGAGTGTTTACTTTCATCGCATTATGAAGAAAAACGAGAGTTATTAGCGTCTAATCTCTAAGTTTCAAACCTAGGTCAAGTGACGAGGAGGGCATCTGAGCTGGCTACTTTTCTTCTAAATTTCATACCACTTTAATGTTAGGACTTTGAGTTACGCGGATTTAACGTGTATCAGCCCTTTTTCTTGGTTGGTTTTTAGTTGTGCTAAGTTTTAAACACTCAACTATGTTATATAGGCGAACTAACTTCCATATGTTTTTCCATCAACCGAAAACCAATGCTTCAACTCAGGTTTCTCAAAATGTCACGTAGGGCAGCTGTTCTTAAGCTTTCGATCGCAGTGGCCCTCCTTTATGTATCAATCTGGCATCGGGAACCCCCAAAACTTTGAACACCCCTCCCTGACTCCTAATACATGGCTGAGTGTGATTTAAAGCTTCCTCAATTATTCCAAGACTCCCTCTACTATTTATGCGTACTTTTTTTAAAACATTTCTATGTTTTTTTTTGTAATTTTTCGGAAACATTAGTAAATTCGGAAACATAAGTAATAGTTATATACTTGCAAACAATAATAATAATAAAAAAACTGAAGTTAAAACCCTTCATCAAAATACATTTTCTTGTGGTTTTTCATAAAGGGGCAATTTAGTGGTCTAGTCTAGGATGGTGCATCTTTCAATTTTTCCACGAGACATTTCAGAGTCGGTAAAAGAGGGAAAACTTAAAATTAAATAAGATACATTCGAGGATCCACATAGAAAGACTCTGGACATCGGAGTCTGGCATCCCGGAGGTTCACAAAACCCAGTTTTAGATCCACTAACTTAGGTTATAGAATAGTTCCATAAATATTTTCAAGCAATTCCGTTTCAAAAGTCACCTCACTTCAGTGCGAAGTAAAAATTTCTCTTGGTCTGGATTTTGTTGAATTCATAATAGCTTGCACAGACGTTCATATGTTATTTGGCAATTTAAAACATCAATATTCCTTATAATTTTTTCTTATACTTCTCTAAGAAAAGGGGAGATATTTTTAACCAAAAACTTTTACCTATGAATAAAAAAAATGCACAGGAATCACTTCTAAATTGTCATCTTGTATCAATTTTAAGCAGCTACTTTTATTGGCTGTTAGATTATGGGCATCATCTGCAATACAAGATGTTTCTATCCTTATTAATATTATAAATACTAAAGTATGTTTGGACGTTTGTTTCTCTTTCAAGACAAAAACAACTGAATGGATTTTAACGAAACTTTACAATGATATAGCTTTTACATCAGAATAACACATAGGCTATAATTTATAATGATATTGTGAGAAGTCTCCAAAATATAACGATAATTGTCAAGTAAGTAAAGAAAAATTCTGCCATCTACAAAAAGTCCCACGACAGGAAATATCTTTCTTTTATGCGGGAAGAAAACATTTGTTTTCTCATTTGATCCCATTTTGTTTTGTCTACGCAAGGCGCCAGGAACTGCGAAGGCTTGAACAGGCGGAGCGTGAGGCAGATTACAATTTTAACGTAAAATAAGTACAACAGAACGTATTATTCTTTTAGATATAAATTATTTACACTATTTGAAGCGTTCATTATACAAAATTTATAACAATGTGTTTCTTTTGCTTAGCAGAGATCAGCTTAAGAAGGTGTTTTCAAAAATCGACCCACAAGAGAGTTACGGGGAGTTATAAATAAAAAAAATCCTTTTTATCAGCTATTAGATCTACAGACATAAAATTTAACAGACATGTTTTTTTTGTTCAGCTGAGATATACAAAAAGCTTTTTTTTTGTTTAATGTGGAATTCACGCAAAAAAAAACTCATTAAAAACTTCTTTATCCTTCAATCTTTATTGTTTAATTTTTCAATTCACCCGTGCGAAGAACGGGTATATAAGCTAGTATGCTATATATTTGATTAATGTATTATTAGCATTTAAGTAATTTTTTGGCCTATTATGCATATCTTTGATTGTAGTAATGTGTTCTAATGATTAACAGAACAGAACAACCTTTCTTTAGCTTAATCAAATTTATTAATATACCTCTTATATGTATAATTAGCACGGTTTCTCTCTAATAATTTATTCTTTCTTTTGCACTGAGAATTTTCTTGTTTTCGTTTTGTCATATTTCAATATTTCCACTTAACTCATCTATTCTGTTAACAATATTGTTATTGAGTGGTATAGTTTTCATGTCGGTATTACAATTTTCCAGAACTGTTTTATTTGAAATGCTGATATTGAGAGTTTATAATTACATTGTTTCTTATATAGTAGAATAATAGGGTGATTTTTAGTGTAACAGCAGGGACGTAGCTACCGCCGTATCAGCTATATCAATGATACGGCTCCCCCGAGCTACAGGGGCCTCGACACTTGTAAGAAAATTTTTTTAAACTAAAGGGTGTTTTTTTTAGAGGTATAGAACTTTAAATTGCAATAAAACAACGATGTATTATTCGATTGACATGGATTTTTTTTATTCGAAAGATAATCTTGTGGCATTACATTTTAAATATGATTTCTGGCATAGGACTGCCACGGCTGGCTCGGATGTAGTCCAATCTGGACGTCCAATTTTCGATGACTTTTTCCAACATTTGTGGCCGTATATCGGCAATAACACGGCGAATGTTGTCTTCCAAATGGTCAAGCGTTTGTGACTTACCCGCAAAGACCAATGATTTTACATAGCCCCACAGAATATAGTCTAGCGGTGTTAAATCACAAGATCTTGGAGGCCAATTCACAGGTCCAAAACGTGAAATTAGGCGGTCACCCAACGTGTCTTTCAATGAATCGATTGTGGCACGAGCTGTGTGACATGTTGCGCCGTCTTGTTGGAACCACAGCTCCTGGACATCATGATTGTTCAATTCAGGAATGAAAAAGTTAGTAATCATGGCTCAATACCGATCACCATTGACTGTAACGTTGTGGCCTTCATCGTTTTTGAAGAAGGATTTCACCAGCCCATAAAGCGCACCAAACAGTCAGTTTTTCTGGATGTAATGGTGTTTCGACATACACTTGTGGATTAGCTTCACTGCAAATGCGGCAGTTTTGTTTGTTGACGTAGCCATTCAACCAGAAGTGCGCTTCATCGCTAAACAAAATTCGCTTATAAAAATCGGGAACAACGGCAATCTTGTTTTGGGCCCATTCGACGAATCTACGCCTTGCTTGATCATATTTAAAATGTAATGCCACAAGATTATCTTTCGAATAAAAAAAATTCATGTCAATCGAATAATACATCGTTGTTTTATTGCAATTTAAAATTCTATACCTCTCAAAAAAACACCCTTTATTAAGAGTTCCAAAAGAGAGCCCCAAGGAAAACCTTTGATGCAGGGCCCAATGAGGACTAGCGATGCCATTGCGCGATAGTGTGATTTGATAGTGTGCTGAAATATAGTGTGATTTTTTTTCCATATTTAGTAATGAGTAAGAAAATTATATAACTGTTCTAAAATGTGTAAATAATAGTTATAGTACGAGCAATAAACAATGATTTTAATGTTGAATTTTTAACATTATTTTTGAAAAGTAATTTAAATCTGAGTTTAAATTATTGTATATTTCCCCTTAAATTATGTCTATAGACGACCTCGTTCCATTAATTCTTTTCATCAAGTTTTGTTGACATTTAAGACAAAAAGATGATTGTTCATCCAGGAGAGAGCATGTATTAAACGAAATTTTAAAAATTCCACTGAATACTGACGAACAATTAATTGCTTGCAGTAAACATTTGATTGAATATACCTCTAATAAATCAATATAATTGTATTATAAAGCAACACTAGGGCTAATATTGTAATTGCGGTCAAGTGAAGAGAAAGACTCTCCAAACTACCACTTCACTCCAACGGGAGTACTTTGAACCTTGGCAGATCTTACATGCATCAGCTCTTCTAGGAGGCGTACCTTTAGATCAAATAGGGCTGGAAATTCTGACAAGCTTGTCACGAGTTCATGTCCGTAAATACTAAGCTACCACGGCCACCCAGGAAACACGCTAGCAAGCTTCGTGATACCACATTTGGTAGTGGAAGTCACAAAGTCATGGATGCAAACTTATGGTAAGCATTGATTCTGCAAATATGAGCTCTAAATGCTGTCACCACAAAAGAATTATAGTGTAGAGTGGCTGATGCACGTTAAATCTGTCAAAGCTCAAAGTCCTCGCATTTATATGGTAAAGAAAGCTTGAAGAAGGGGATGTCATTTAAAGTGTCGTTCCAGTCACTTGATCTAGTTTCGAAATTAAAATATCCATTGCAAAAAGGCTTCGTGTAGTTTCATAAAGGTGAACGCAACAAACCATCATTCATTCAATGCCCTATTCATTACTTTTGAAAGGGGTTCAAGCTGATTTTGTAAACCTAAAATCTTTCATTCAAATTAGATGATTCCTCTATGCATATTTAAAAATAGTAGAAGTCTAATTATATCGTTATAAAATAATTTATAAATGAGGAAAATACTTATACTGAAATAATTAAGATTTTAAAGCAACATAAACGAATTAAAAAGTATCCAGAACTTAAAAAGCATAATATGAATTTGTAATCACTTATTTATCACCTATTATATACGTATCTTCCTTTACTTTTGATTTAAAGAAATAAGAAAAACAATTTTCATTACGCGACGCAGAAATAAATGCAAAAATCATTTGCCCTTATTAAAAAAAATAAGGCCATTAATAATAAGGATAATAATAAATTATCCTTAAAATAATTCTTTTCTTGTTTAAAAAAACGTTTGGAACATTTCCGATATCAAAATATTTCTTAAATATTAAGTATTTAAAGATTGTTCTAAAATATATATTTTTATTTGTTTCAGTTACATTTTTAAACAAGTTCTTTTAAAACTAAATGATGGAGAATGCTGTAAGTAAGCCTTCTGTAATCATAATCGATTAAATTCATTTCATTATCGCCATCGGTAAATAAATCTTGGATTTATTTCAATGGCAACAGTAAAATTCCTAATAATTAGAATTTTAATATTTACAGTTGAAATCGGAACAATGCTTTTAGGTGTTGTTTTTTTCATATTGTATGAGGTTTTGAACTTGTTCAGGAAAAGAAGTCAAACATAATGAAAATATTTTATTTATTGTAGTAGAAACTAATGTTTTTGAAATTTTGACTGATCTAATAAAATATTTTTTCTGCTTCGTTAACAGTATCTTCGATGCCCAATCAACATGATCAATAAGTGACAAGTAAATGGAAATTATTTTTATGTTAAGATTTCATGTTAAAAAAATAATTTTCAATTTAATATTCTAGAAAAATTTCTACATTTGCTTAATAAAAAATGCTTTGTTCTAAAATATTTTTTATAAGAATTTTTGTTTCATTTTAGTGAAAGTAAGTATTTTAAAAACTGTTCTTGAAGAGTTTGAAAGAAAATTTTGAGAATTTGATTAATAAAAAGTATGTAGAATAAAAACAAAATTATTTAATTTTATACACCAAATTTTGCCCATATTTTTATAATATTTTTTGTTTCATTTTTGCACGTTTGAAGTGAAATTTTAAGTATTTATCGACTGTTTTTTAAAATGACAAGTTCCTGTCCAGAATAAATTCATAAAAACTGAAAATATTAATTTATTACAAAAAAGATCCCATTTAAGGATTCTTATAATTATTTTACTATGGCGATCTCCAATTAAATTTGTTTGTATACTAATATATTAACATTGGTTAATTTAGTTAAAATATGCATTGATTTTTTGTATCAATATTAATTTGACAACTTAGATTGTTTTTAATAGACATGTTACTTTTTTTTCTTTATTGTATTGCAATGAAAACTATGTTTTAAAAAATTTAAAGTAATTAACAAGTATTATTAAAGTACTTTTTTCAGTATGAACTCATTTCTTAAAATGTTATTTGGTTGTGATAATAAAATACTCTTCATAGCTTAAGTAAATATCGTTGAATTTAAAATATTTTTTAATATGTTTTAATTTCATCTAACTTTGTGTAATTCTATGTTTGTATTATTTACTTAATTTAAAAAATGGTAGCTACATAATTTTTTGAAAAATCTTTGTTATTAAAATTCAATAGAATCGTGTAGTGTGTAGAGCTTTTTTTAAAGAAATTGTATGAAAAACTGAAAGTTTGGAAAATAAAATATTTGGTATATTCTTTGCCCTTTTTTAAGAAATAAAAGTGAAATTTAGGTTATTTATTGGTTTCACTTTTAAAAAAATGACTTTTAATTTATTTGCATAATAAAACAAAATAACAACACATAAAGTGGTCCGAGTCTCAAATTGCTTGTGCTGTTAAAACATTAAGGAAATAAATCAGCAGTAATATATATAAAACATATCTTTCATTCCAAAATTACGTATTTTCTTCTTCAATAAAATTCTATTAATTTATTTTTAATTAATTTGTTTTAATCTGACATTTTTTGTTGTTGTTAAGTATTTTGTTTTTTAAATAACTGTAAAATGTTCTTGTGGAAAAATGTAGCGTTTACAATCTATGCAATAGAATAAACAGATATGCACACGAAAATGTTACGATAAATTATTATTATTTAAACTGGGCATGTGTTTATATATGTATTTCATTGTTATAATAAAACTTGCAAGTTAAATAAGATGTATCTTTAAATTTGTATATCAATATGTATATGATATCCAATAAAACAGTGAAAGTGTTATCCTTTAAAAATCTTTTAATAGTTCGTACAAAGTAACATTACTTTAGAATCCATTAAGAAAAACTTATTGGATTATTTAAACTAAGAAACAATTCACTGTGTAAGGACTAGACGCACTTGTGCATTAACGTCATAACATAGGAAACTTTTGGCGAGAATTATTGGTTTAAAACCATATTTGCTACAAGGCTGATTATAATCCAAAGTGAAATAGGTTGCTATAATCCGTGAAATCTTTGGCGATTAAATTCTGCCTTACAACTAATCTTTTGAGATAAATGGAGTTAATGCATGAGTTCAGAATTGGTTGTAATGAACAACCTATTTATGTAATATCTCGTTACACGTCAAATACATAATTGAGAACTGCATTTAATATAAATCTCTTTATTAAGTGTATAAAATACATGATTATGAAGGCACACAATACGCCGTATTGATGATTGAGACATTTTGGTGACGATCTTCGCAAAATATGCACAGCTATATGCGAAGATCAGACACCATTTACATACATACATCATCCGTTTAACAGAAGAGTACATAGTCGAAAATGAAAGAAATAGAGCAATGATTTTCTTTGGGACTTATTTACAGGGGGCTGGATCTTTGATCAAGTATTTCCATCGAGATGATTGTCTGAATACCACTACTTATGATATCTCTATCTTGAGTGAGTTAACTAAAAAGATTACTGTTATTTTTAGGAAGGCAATGAAGCTTTTGTTAAAAGAAAGTGCGTTGCATAGCTCAGATGTTTCAGCAGTGCTCTTGCTTTGCTGTGAATAATTATATTGTTAGCTTATTACTAGCTTCATAATCTGTTAAAATTATGCATTTTGGCTTAGAATGTAAAAACTAGCTGTTTGTCAAGTTATTCATGTAAGAAGCCATAGCTGTTAATTATTGAATTTTAGCACGTAGTATCTAGCAAGCAAAGATGTTAGTATTTGCTATTCACAAGCCCACATATAATGATTTTAAAGGGCCTTCACTGAAGACATGTTGGCAAATAATTACTTTAGCACTTACTCAAGTTAGGAAATAATTTCGATGTTAGGCAGCAATAATTCCTGTTGTTATTGGCAATTATTTCTTCAGCTAATGACCAATGCCACTTACCAATTACCAATGCCATTATTACAAACAAACTAATTGCGTTTAGGTTAAGCTGTTACGTGGGTTGTAAAAGTTAAGAGTATAGCATCTGCTTTGTAGTTAGAGCTTTAGATCTCTTTACAGTTACAAATCCTTGGTAAAAGGCTTTGTTGATGGATAATTCAGACAATCATCCCTGGATATCAGCAATGGAAGACTAGGGATCATGAACGAATAATACTTTGTATACATATAAAATTCTCTAAACTGATCAGTAGCCTGGGTATCCACCGTATCCACCTCCATATCCAGCTGGCAAACCTCCATAGGAAGATGCCAAACCTGGGTATCCACCGTAGAGGGAGGAACCAAGACCACCTCCATATCCACCAATTCCGTAGGAAGCGTATGGGGAGCTACCGGCAGCATATCCTGCATAGGGTGGCATGGGCATGGGCATCATGGGAGCTCTGTTCTTGCTCTGGTTCTGGGATTCCTTATGTTTGGTGATAAGAGAGGCTAAGATGGAAGCTGCCACCAACATTTCTGAAGTCTTCTTGCCCCCAAATCCCTTGTTACCTAAGCCCAAGAGACCGCCGATACCTGCTTCAGCCTGTTGGATGACCAGTCCACTCAAGACCAAGAGTGCGAAGGTAAAAAGAGTGAACCTTTGAGATTGGTGTCGGGACATCTTGGATGCAAAGAGAGACATCTTCTTAAATGGCTGGAAGAGAAATGGATGTATTATTGACCAATGAAATGTACATCAAGGTTCATATTTGTATGTTAGTATTAATTACTTTCAAACATTTATTTCGTGTTGGAAACATTTTATTGTTTTATTAAGTGTACTTATATATATTTTTTTAAATTTCACATCACATTTTTATTAATGCAACATGTTCAGTTAGAACAACAAAATGAAAACTAATCTTAATTTGAATTAATTGATTGCTATTCCGTTTGCTGTGAATAATGCATTAGAAAAACATCTATATTTTTATTTTAAGATTTTTAGATAATTCTTATGAACTTTTCAACATTATTTTTCTCTTAACAAGCATTATTTTGTTACAATTAATTTGGCCTTCAAATGGACTAATGCACTTGTATGAAATAAAATTCAAAGTGGTGTTTGTAAGCAGCACTGAAGAATTCAGTCAAGACTGTGTCAATTCTATAAAATAAACTATTTGAAATATTTTTGTTGCTTAGAAATATATTTAAGTATTGATTATCTATCACTTTCATTAGAGAGAATGCACGTTCTTTTTCTAAATATTATGAATGCATAAAACAAATGTCTCACCTCGTACCATTTCATATGATATTAAATGAAAAAAATCAATTGAAATATATTATATTATGCATATGTTAAAAATTTTCATTGGAATATATTACATAATATTTTCTTAAAGCCGAATTATATAGACAAATCATGAAATGAGAAACAGGAACTTCACAGACAATTTAGTCATTTACCTATATATCTCGGGAAACTGAGAACGTAATTGTGTTAGTAAATAAACAAATCAATAAACTCGTAAACTATGTCTTCATAGTTTATATTCTTCTTTTCACAAATATATTTGCTATTGCATAATAAATAAAGATTGAGTTGCTTGGAGACCAAATTTTAAATAAAAAGAAGGATCCACCCTTTGGATTTTATACCCCGAAGTATTGTTCCAGAGAAAATTAGACCTTTATAAATACGCTAAGTAGAAAATAGACCCATCTATCTATACTTATCCATGCCAAGCAGTTCGAACACGCCTATTTCCCGCCCGGAAGCAATACACCTGATGATCCTCCAGTAACGCGATTACATCAGTCCAGTGAATGAGAGCTTACTTTAAAATCCACTTGTTGCCAATTCCCACGGTTTGTTTGAGGACCACCTCGCCTTGGCATCATCACCTGCAGCTGCGTTGTTCCAGAATGTGTGTCAAGATCCAATCGAAGATCTCGAACACGTATCTTCTTGCATGCACCATCCCGGGCTCAATGGTCCGTGAAGGGTGATTTCACAAAACCCCATTAAAGGGTGGTGGCACCCATTGAGAAGAACATACATGACTTAATAACGCTGAAGGGAGTCCAACCCCCGGGCCACTTCTTGCTCTACAAATCATCGCCTTTTGTCTCGTCTTCTCATGGTTCAGGATCTTAATGTGCTGGTTAAGGCATTTTAACCTTAATTCTATTTCTGCATAGATCTTCTGCTGGGAAGAAAACTCTATTAGGGAAATTCAGTGCTTCCTTTTCGCATCCCGGGCATTTGTGGGGAGAGCTTAATTTGGAAAGAAATCAAGGTCATACCAGTTGCTGAAAAGAGATCTTTTTTTGTTATTGTTTTGCTTGTTTTTTTTCTTCTTTGTTAGTATGGGGATATTAAGCGTGAATTTTCTGCTTCCACGTATCCGGGTATGAGAGAGTTGGGGATTTGGTAAGAACTCAATTAGCCTACTAAAACATTTCAATCAATGCATACGAATGAGTCTATATGCAGTTGACTGTTGTTGGATTAATTACAGAGTTCTGAAATCCTGAATATTATATTTGAGTTATTGATAATGAAAAATAAATTGTTGTTGAAATTCTAAAAAAAAAAACTCAGTAAGATACTCTGGGGAATGATTTAAATATGTGATATGTTACTTAATTTGCGCGTTGATTGATAAATTGATTTTTAAATTTCCATAAGAGGCAATAGTTAGTAAAAACAGGATAGGATACAAGACAAATGTGTAACGTCGGGTGTTTTGTCTTTTTTACATCAATGCAATCCAAATATATTGAAACCAAAAGCAGACCTTTTAAGTACAAGTCTCTTGGTATAGATAAATTTGTTGATAATAGAAAGACAACTAAAATATTATTTTATACTTTTATTAGCAATTTGGATACTAGAATACCATCTTTACGGCTTCATTATAAATCAGTTACATTACAGATTACTAGAAAATTGCTAAAAAAAAATCCAAAATTTCAAAATTTTTCGAAAATTTTGTTAATTTCAAAATAAATTATATAATCTAATTCTTTAATTTTATAATCATGAAATTTTATCTTTTTTGAAATGGTTTAAAAGTGGAATTATATCTAAACTTCCGAAATAATTAAAAAACTATTAAACTACTAAACTAAAAGAATAATTAATTAATTAATTAATTAACTGTGTTTCCCGAATAATTAATTCCAAAAGAAAAAAAAATAAAAAATTAATATCATTAAGAATGATTAATGGTCCATAATCATTAAGAATGATTATGGACTGAAATATAACAAAGCTACTTATCAACCACTAATACATTTTTATTCATATAGAGTCATAAAATGATTTTCACCGAAATTAAAAAAGACTTTTAATGAGTTAGAACTTTTAATTAACTTTTTATTCTATGAGTTAGATATATATATACATATATATATATATATATATATACATATATATAATTAATTATATTATAGTTATATTATATATATATATATATATATATATATATATATATAATTCAGCCTTATCATTAATTGTTAACCTAGCACATTTCCCTTATTAGTAATATGAACGCGTTTTGTGTTTTAACTCAATTTTGCTTTCATTATAAAAAAAAAACATTCATTTCGATTGAAAATAATCAGTTCTATGCCAAAACGCGTAATAGAACTCCAGATCTGTTTCAAATAAAAAAATTTAAAAATGTAATTAGTTAAAAAGAATTTTCCAGTTCTAGTCATGATGAACTAGTTGCTGTAATTATCATTAATTAAACATTTAATTTAATTTTTTATCGCTTCCGGAACCAAAAGGATTTAATGAGTTCCCTTGTGTATTAATGCTGTTAATTCTTAATACTTTTAACTTCGATGTCACTTATTCAAATCTCGATGTATCTTTATTATCAAAATTCTGATAAGAATGAAAACAAATTCCTGATCTTAATTATGCTAATCTATTTGCTTAAGTATAATAAGTGAGAACTTTATCTGAAGAAAGTTTATCTGATTACAATATCGTCAATTATGATTTGAATTTAATAATAAAAGAAAAGAAAATCATCGAAAGAGAGTGTTAAGAAACACAAAAATGTAGTAGACATTTAGGAAGTTATTAGAATCTGATAATACATTGCATTCGATCAAATTTAATAACATGAAATTTCTTTTAAATAAAAATAAAGAGAATTCGAATGTATCGTGAGAATGACTAATATCATAAACGCTTCGTGCAATAAAATCTTTAAATACCCCTGAAGTAAACTTTTGTTTAATTCCTAAAATGAAGTGAACTCGAGTTCAATGTCTAGCTAACACTGAACACCTGTGGGAAGCCTTCAAAAGCAAGACCACCATCGTTTTGTGAAACGTGATTACACTTTCCCATTGACTACTTCGCGGGGTTAAAACCCGCCTTGGGGAAACAAAAGAGCCAAAAAACGAACCTGGGAAAAGATGGGGGAAAAAAGACGAGAGAAAGCAAAGAAGGCTAGTAGAACCATCACTGGCAATCTATCTCAAGTAGGCCAACTCTTCCCTGCTCCAGTAATTCGAGGTTGTTGATCGTAAAGGTCATTGGTATGATGCAGAACTATTCATAGAAAGGGTTGATCGACACTTCCCCCCTTTTCTCTCTGTCTTTTTCTTCCAGATCTGTATTTTCCTCCTTTCCATAATTCCAACCATTCATTCATGTACTACCCCCCTTTTCGTTCGTTCGTTACCACCACCATCCCTTCAAGGGATAGTCGTTTGCCTGGTGAAGTTCGGTGGCAGGAAAAGTTGGGAGTTTCTTGGTTTATTAATATTCATTGTGAGGTATTTCTACCTTTTAAAAGAACCGGTCACGTTTTTAAGATATACTGGAGTTATCTTAATAGGACTTTCACCGTTTGATGGTTTTTGTGCATTGTCCTGGTTGGAGTTTTATGTTTTTCCCCCTCCCTCTCAAAGGAAAGGGTTATGAATTGTTTGAGTTGTGATGGGAGTTATAGTTGTGATCGGGATAGAATATAATTATAGAACGAATAAAATTATTAATGTTTAATATTTTTATTTACGGTAGTAAAAGTTGGTTTTGTTTCCTGAAATAGATTCACTGAAACAGCAATTTTTTTTAAAAAGTAGTATGGATAATAGATATATTTATACCAGAGTAGATTATCTTATTCATTACAGTTTCAAGAAATGAGGGGTTGATATATTAAGGAAATCAGTTAAAATATTCAAGATGTAACACAAACTTTTTTGGAAAAGGAATTATTTTAAAAAATTACATTTTTTGTGTGTGTGTGGAATTGAGTTTGTTAGATAGATAGAGAAACTGACTTGATAGATTTTTTATTTTACATTATCACTTAATTTTTTGATTAAGAAATTCATCATTTTTGTATCTGTTGATTTAATATACTATTTCCAACATTTTGATATTTTAATCAAGGGCTGCCTTTATCAATTTCTCCTTAAATATTTGTTGCAATATTTTCAGAAGATAAAAGAATATATAAAGGACACTTAAATATATTTTGATTTCGTTTCATTATCTTCAAATACAAATTATTTTATATTTTATGTTAGTATAGAAATCTTACTTTCATCATGTAACAATGTCATCTAAAATAAACATAAATCCCAAATGTTTTTATAAAATTATTCAAGAAAAATGATTAAGCAATATAAACACGAAGTTTTGAGAATTTTTGCATGTTATTATTCTGATAACCATTTGCTTCCTTTTCGTATTTCATGCTCAGTACTGATTTTATTGAATGTTATTTTATTTCACATTTATTTTAACATATCTAAATGTTATTTTGGCATTACATTAGTATAATTGCCGTATAATATTTGTATAGTACTTACATTCTGGCAAATCAACTGAATAGTCTAGAATTTTGAAGTAAAATTTTGGCAGTAATAATGATAGTTATTGCATATACAAAGCAATTAGTTACAATACATAATTATTATTTTGTAATTTTTATTTATTTATAACAATAAATAAATAATTACAGGAACTCACACACATTCAGATCAGTTTTGAAAAGATTAATGATTGAATAATACAAAAGAACTATAAACATTTTAAATGAATTGATTGCTTTCAAACTTTTATTTTTTTGCATAGAACCTTTTGGTAAAATTAATTCCGTGAGACAAAGTAAAATGAAAGAATATAAGAAAACAAGTGTAAGTTTATCATTATTGAATCACTAACATCATATATATGTTCAAACAATTTTGTAATAAATCTTATACTATCATAAATTAGAATAGTAAACAATTGTTCAATGAACTATGAATATCACTGATTTTCATTTACTATTAATGGAAAATTCGATTGATTTTTATGTTCTCTAAAAGTTCTGAAGAAAAGATGAGAACCGTAGCCGTGCCGTCATATAATCTATTTCTGGATGAAAGGTTTTGCTAAGTGGAACATTGGTGTAAAAGCGGAAAGGTCATTGGCTTTTTTGTTTCGCCAATTATTTTTTTGAAAGCTTTTTCAAGAACGAATCGATTTAGATGATTAGTTTCAACGAATGTGTATTGGAGAAAAAACTGTTAAGATGTATTCATTGCATCAAACAATAGTTTCAAGTACAATAACTTCCAATTATAATCTATATATAACGGGAGAAACCCTTGAATTATTCCCTCTTTTTTTAATTCCTTACTTTTAGTTTTTTTGGTATATTTGTTTTCAATTGTGATGTTCATAATTATCCAGGAATTTTATGTGAGGGTAATTTTAATTATTTTATTTTGTAAAAGGAATAATTATATATATATATATATATATATATATATATATATATATATATATATATATATATATATATATATATATATATATATATATATATGTAGATATAGAAATAATTTGTGTATTATTATTATTTTTTATTTCACTCACTAAATTTATTGTGAAACCTAGCAATTTTCATCCTTTTCGATTTCTTTTAAGCTACTTTTATGAATATTTTATTATTTATTATTGAAAAGTTCTTACTCTTATTTATTTTACATAAGCATATTCCATGTAAGATCACATCAAAATTGTTAATAATTTTAACGTTTGAATTCGAGATTTGTTACGCAAGATTTCTAAGTCATCGCTAGCTCTTTATATGTTTAAAGTAATTTAACACAATTGACACACAAAAAAGCTTTAAAATTCATTAATCCATCTTTATTCGTGCATATTTGGAAAATGAAATTAAGTATTTTTAAAGAATAGAACCGCATGTGATATTTAACGAGGTTTTTCAAGTGAAGATTCTTATTTTTAATATTAATAATTTTCTAACGAATAAGGGGTAAAATATGGCAAATATATTAATAGTACTATTAGATATTTGAAGACGGAAATTTTATTTTCCATCCGGAGTGAATAACTATGTCTAATTAACTTTTCAAAATTTCGTAACATTAAAGACAGTTCTTAATGGAAAATAAAAGTTTTTTTCATTTAAAACAGACTACATTAAATGTTTGGTTCTAAACCTATAGAAAATAAATTAATTGTATAGTGGATTTTATCCGAAATAATAATAAAAAAGTATGAATTACAATTTAGATCTTTCTTTTTCTCTTCCCGTCTCTCTTTTTACCTTCAATTCTTATCTCAAGATCTTGACCGCGGTGAATGAAACGTTCATTAAAGAGTTTTCCTGTTGCCACTTCTCATTTCTATCGCTATCGTGAATTAATAGCCTCAAAATGATAATTATCACTCTAGAAGAGACATAAGCTGAATCTTAAGTTCAGCATCGACCTGTTTATAGTTTTTCTATTACCCGAGGTAACTTTAAACATCTAATTTAATCGATATGAATATATTTTGATGACTAGATTGCGGCATTTAATAATAAATGTTACCTAAAGTATAATGTTATGCATGTATCTGATTTTCATCTAAAGTTCACGTCAACTATGTTAATGGAAAATGCGTTGAGCTAAATAATATCAATCTTTTAGCTAGTTTAAATGTTTATAAGTGTAAGAAAATGATGTAGAAGTGTTTAGTTTCTTCAATTTAAAAACGTGTTTTTTTCAATTTAAATTTCTGATTAACTTCTTTAAATTTATTTTACTTTGCATTATGTATCATTGATTAGTTGTATCAAAAGAATAAAATACTGGGTAGTTTATGCTTTGGATATTTCATGGTTAATTATATACCCAAAGATTTTCTTACTTTTAAAAAGGACTTAAACATTTTAGAAGTATTTTACAATGTACACTAAAAAATAAAAAAAAATATTCAAGATTAAGATGATACTACTATTTTTATACTCAGTATATTTTTTTCTGTGTCAGAGCGAGATATTTTGAAAAATATAAAAAGTTGAAAGTACAATTTTACCACACACGTTGCACTTTTATATATAATATAAGATACTAATTCTATACATATACTTTTGATTTAAATATAATTTTTATGTATATGTTTTCTACTTTAATATTTATCTAAAAAATCACAGATTATACTTTTGTTAAATTTTTTTTATTAATTTAGCCTTGCTTGCAACCTCTAAAGATAATGTGCAAAAATTAAAAGTTTAAAGGAAGTATTAAATTAAATGCTCATGCAATTAAGTATTGTATTTAATATTACAATACAATGGGTCAATGCACCTATAAAACCGATTAATTTTGATACATTTTTGTTATAAATACTACATTAAACTGTATTTGTGATATTTTTATTTATGAGTTATTGAAATTGTAAAAAGCATTTTAAGTTATTCAAAATGAAGTATTCTGTGAAAAAAATGGGTTTTTAGATAATTTTATAGCAGTAAAAATAACATAAGCATTTTTAAAAAAGTATTATATTTCAATTTTGAATTAATCCATTATAGAATGGAATAATATATATTTACGGACTCTATATACTTCCTAAAATATATACAAATTTTAGCATGAAAATTAAAATTTTTAAATGTGATATATTTTTATTGGAACTAATATGAATCATTTAAAATAAAATTTAAAAACACTAAAAATTTTTAAATGAAAAGCTTTCTTATTTCATTTTTAAATGAAATATATTTCTTTGTATTTCGAAATTGAACAATAATTGGGGAATTTTCTTTTTCTCATTTGTAATTATTAGAATTAGCAAGAAATTAAATGAAATCGACATTTCCTCCGTAAAACACAACTAATTGAAAATTTTAATGCCAGAATCTAAGAATGCACTTAATTTTTTTAATCCTTTATGGTCTCATCAAAAACATTTTAAAATTTTGCTTTGCTTAGAATAATTATAAATTTTAAGTAAAAATTAGAATTAATAATAACAAATTTTTTTAAGTGAGTTATATTTTTAGAACGTATACCAGTATTTTTTAATTGTCCAAAAAGATCACCGAAATTCTATTACTCGAAGGTATTCCTGACTTACATCAAAATATAACTGAACAGATTTTTAGTTGAGATGGGTTTTAAAGAATTATTTGCACTCCTAGCAAATCAAAGTTTACAGATATAAAAAAACATCCAGATGTTTCAAATTTTTCACTCTTTTCACCCTACACCAAAGATTTAAAAAAAAATTAAATTTTCCAAACGCTCAAAAGAAATATAAGACATTTTTTCCTGAACAATAAATTCTTAACCAACACCAAACATTGCTAATATCAATTAACATCCATTCAGAAGAAAGAGAGTACAAATCTTAATATAAATCCTTCAATCTCTTTCAAGGTCTTGAAGCACTTCTTCACACTAACATTGCTTACACCAAGAATGAGAAACCCGCAACCGTAGAAAGCATCTTACCTTAGCGCAAATACAACAACACCTGTTGTGGGGATGGTTGGATCAGCTATTCCCGTTGTGGAGGAGTGTGTGGAAAAAGTGAATGGGCCCTCCTTTAAATAGTGGAGATCGGCCTGAGGCCCCCTTTTCTAGGTCACCAGACTTTGGACGGGATCTAGGCCATACGCTCAAGTTCATTGCTGTGCTGTACTCTCGGATGCCACTTTGGGGGAACGAGTCCAAATTGAAAATCGTCAGAGGTAAGTGACCTTAAAATTGATCACGCTATTGGAGAACGAAAGTTTTGGTATTCTTTCGTCAGTTTATAAAAATGCAAATCGTCGCGTAGCGAATGTGTTGACTATACTTTCTTTTAGGAAAGTGTTTGGTGCGTCAGGTGTTATGTTTAGATTGGTTATTGTATATTATTTAGCTTTATACATATTATGTGAAAATATACAATGGTTTTAGATTATTTTTTTAAAAAAATTGTTGAAATGTATATTGTGTTAAAATATTGATGAATTTTTATGTCTTTTTTGGATGATCATCTAATGTATTATATTGAGGACAAAAAAATTCAAAAAACATACTTTCTTATTTAAAACTACAAAAAAGTACTTTTTTGCTCCTTATTTTGATTTTGGAGTTAGTCTTTGATTCTACACTGCAAAAATAAACATAACATTTATAAAATTATTTTTAGAATACTTTTTTTCTTTAATAATTTCAACTTTTAAAGTACAAAGCATTTTTTTGTAATAAAGTCAAAAGTTCGGTAACTAATTTTAATAATATCAATACATTCTTTTTCAAAACTTTATATTAAAGCATCATTTGATTTGAAAATTCAAAAATTTATTTTACTTTGCAGTTTATAGGAGATGTAATTAAGAATATTTTCCTTTTTACTAAAGATAAATTCTTGTATTTACTTTTTGGACTTTTGTGTTTTTTTTCAAACAATAAATAGAGAGAGAATAATAGTTTTTAAAAATTAATACTTTCTTCTCTTAAAAATGACGCTCATTATTTAGAATAAGCACATTGATATTTTTCCTTTACAAACATTTTATTAAATATTATAGTTCTAAAAAGAAAATAACAGAATCACAGTTCCTTAACTAACACATAAATTTAAATTTTCAAACCTCTTTTTCAAAATCACATAAAATAACCTTATTATGGCGAATATAAGTCACTTATATTCAAAAATTTAGAAATGATTCAAAATTACTTTTTATACGATATTATTATATTTAAATCATAATGGCTATTCTATATAGATTCTCATTCACCCGTGTGAGATAGGTTTAAATCCGTTCAACTAAGCAATATTTTTCGTTTTTATAAAAAAAAATACATCAGATGTACATCCTTAATTTTAACAATTTTTTTATTTTTTCGTTTGATTCAAATATTATTATTAAAAGGAATGAGAAATAAATTCTCATAATTTAAATTAAATATGATGACACATGCACAAGTAGCTTGAAAATTTTATTTTGCAGTAATAATGGAAATCTAAATTCTTTAAAATGAAAAAAAGGTAAACATATTTACAAGTTCTCATATACATTAATAAATTATATGTATATAAGATGTAATTATTTTATTATGTATATGTCAACATACACATAATAAAAATGAATGCCCTAAAATGGAACAAGTTTAATAGTAATGTATAAGGATTTTTAAAAAAATAAATTCCGAACTGCGGAGGATACTTTGTCTTAATATTTAACTTAGTATTTGTAAACTTAATATTAAACAAGTTTTGAACAAAATGTAAGTTTTATAAAAAGATCATATTTTTCTTGTACATTTTTGTTCTTTAAGTTTGCCAAAAACAGCCCTTACTTCAAAAGAAAATATTTTTTCAACTAAGCAAATTTGTTTTAAAAATTTATTTTACTAAACCGTTATCTTATTTAACAATCAAAACTTCAATTTCACTTTTATTTCAATTTATCTGTATTTCTAAATTAATGCATCAGTTGATAAATAAATAAAATATTTATTTTATTTATTTACCACTTCCTTGGCCAAGAAGTGTGTGGTTAATTACTGTGATATTAACCAATTCATCTATTTAATCGAAGGCGTATTTCAACAAGTGGAATTTATTGCATACATTATTCTACAAGAGAAATAAACTATTAATTAATTAAATATATCAATTGACGAATTGATAAAATTTGGCCCTAAAATTTAGGATTTATATTAAATTTTGATTAACCTCAATTCAACTTCTTTTTAACCTCTTAAACAAATTCCAAAGGGTGAACCTCTTCCAACGGGCTTCCTTAAGAAGCAAGATTTTGCAGATGCAAGGTGAAATTATGTAACAAATCACTAGAGCATTTCGCTATCAACATTTTACCAAGTTGATTTTAATTTTTTAATTGATTAGTTGAATTTTTTTAGAGATGTTTAAGGAAAATAAATGTATGGTTCTGCATTTATATTTCTCCTTTGGATGAAAAATAAATAATAATATAGCAACATCAGAAATTCTAAAAATATGTTTTCTTTTTGGCAATTAAGAAACATCTTCAATCTATACACGATACAGAACCAAATATCACAAGCATCAGTTCAAAAACTTTAATTATAGAGCCAAGTATACCTGATGGAAAAAAATATTTGAAATTTAAGAAAGCGCTTCGCATTTAATACTCAAAAGCAAATACATTTTTAAATTTGATTCAGTTAAGTAAATATCAATGCAACAAATAAAACATAATTAAAATGCAATCGATTTTGTAAGTGAAAAGTCTCAAGTAAAAATTTATATAACAATAATGCGGGATGGGATCTAAAAATGGGAAATCATTAATCCTGATGTTCCACATCAAGGCAATGGAACAAATCTATTAAATTATTGTATTGTCATCGGTCCTGGACAAGTGTGCAAAATTTCGAATTATTCTGACCTTCTAAAATGGGTAAAAATTGAGTTCAAAGATTCCGTTACATACAAATGAAACTTATAAAAGGGTGTTAAAAAAGAAATAGGCATAAAACTTAAGAACTGAATAAAGTAAATTTTCCAACTAAAAAACTAAAGCGAAAATACGTTAGAGCTCCCATTTTTAAAAGGGGAGAAAATTATAGTTTAAATATGGGAAATTTTTTATACGTTTTTTCTCAAAAAGTAGAGTATTGTTGTGATATTCAAAATATATATTCCTTTTCTGAAATCATATATATGAGAGATACATATATTATTATTACACACACATATATACATTTATTCATTAGATGTGTTTTACTGCATCTGAGTATGGTAAAAGTGCACAAAATTTTTCTCAACTCTTATTAAATTAATTAAATTTCTTTTTTATTTTTGATGCAATTTATGATGTTTTACTTAACTTAAAAAAGTTTTTATTTGAAAAACAATGTTTATCTGATTTGATTAATGACGAAATACTTTTAAATACAATTCATTTTTATCTCTTGTCAATGAATAATAAATAATATCAGCTTCAAGCAATCATGTTTTCATGATTTTTAATTAAAACGAAATAAGACTTTTGTAGGAAATTTACATCTAAATAAATGTTATGGTTGTTTCTGTAATTTAAACACAATGAAGACGGTTAAGAGTGTGAAGTAAGAAATCAACAATATTGTTTAAATAACAAATTAAAAATTAGCAATCAAGAAAAAAGTTCCTTAATTTTTGAACGCTAAAAACTGTTTATTTATCCAAAATATTTGGGAGCTTCTGTGGACAAGACTTCCCTCAAAAAGACTTAAAATATTAATGGAAAATATGGAAGAAACTTTCTTTTAGTGAATATATATATATGAATACGGTATCTTCTACTATATACTGAATTAGTCTAACTACAATTCCCTGTAATTGAACGAATGGAATTTATTTGGTGAAAAATCAGTATTATATATAAATGACAGAATAAAATCGATATATTTTTCCCAATTTATAGGATACACCATATAAATTATTCCGATTAATGTAATGATATTGAAAGAAAATGCAAAGCAATAAAATGTTTTTTGTTTTTGCCAATGTTTCAAAATCTGTTCATTTGAGAGAACCCGGAATAAAATCCCCCCCCGGCTTTTAAGTTTTGTTCTTGGATGAAGTACTCTATTAAACTTAATTTTACTAAGAATTGAGCTTCTTTTCTCTCCCTAGTGCACAAAAATGGGCAAAAAAAAACACGTGAAAGATTCAAAATCATTTATCACTTCCTTGTCTTCGTTCGTGTAAGTCTTTCATGATCGACTTCCAATCGAGAAATGATCTCTTGATTCAAGTGACTGAAACTGGATGCCTCATATTGGGAAGTTAAAAGTTCGAATTTTATATAAAATAACCCTCATGGGTGTCAAGGCACTAATATTTTATTGGGCTTCAAAATTCTCACCTTCAAAGAGTATTTCCATTCTAAAGCAAGTACGATACAGGGTTAATTCAATGAGCTTTCTTTGTTTTTTCTGTCTTTTTTAGCATGGATGATTCGCCTCTGGGATGTGCTAATAATATTCTCTCTCCATTTTAGGTCTTTATCCTTTTTATTTAATATACTTCATTTTTATTTACTCTTGTCTTCAGTTATTTTTTGAGTGAATATAAACGTCGCACTGTTCAGCTACACGAGGGCTTTTGGCGACGGACCCCGTAATTTTGAATCATGGTCAAGTGACGTGGACGACACCTGAGCTGGCACCCCCTCTCCTAAATACCACACCAAACCAACGGGAGGACGTTTCAGCTTTCGACAGATTTAACGTGCATCACTGCTCTATACGGCGGGTATTTAGTGGTACTGGTCTCGAACTCGTGACAAAGCCAGCCACGATCCGATACCTTGACCACTCGGCTACCGCAGCCACCTTATTTTTTTGGGATAATTTACACTTTTTTTTGTAAATAAACAGATTTTTGTCACATCTTAGCAAAATATAGACTTTACTTCAATAAGATTAACTAAATTCTCCCTCAGTAATGGTTTTAGAAGAGAGAAATACTAGCTCAGATGTATCTTTATTTGTCCAATGTTGAAACCTACTAATTCTGAGTGTCGCCAATAGTCTCTAAAGTCACTTCAATATTAACTAACCAGAAGTTTTTATTTCCAATCAACAATCAAAAACAAGAAGTAAATAAAGCAAAAAAAAAGGCTTCGGAAAGTTACATTGGGAGTGAATGGATTTTCAAATGACAATATTTAAAAACAATTAATCGTTTATGTGTCTTAATTGATGTTAAGGGATACAATAGATTTAAGAATGTAATCATTAATTCTCCTGCCCAATTCCAAATTCTGGAAATTGAATCTCCAGCTAAATTCCAAATTCTCCGGTAAAATTCCAAATTCTCCTGGAAAATTGGTTATTTCCTTTAATGTACTGCGTAAAACGCAAATAGCTTGTCGTTCATTTTGTTCTCTTTTAGAAAATCTCTTGTCATTCCCAATAAATAAAAAAACTGGGACAATTTAAAAAGATAAAAAATAAACTCGTATAGTTTCAAATGGGATGGGGCCATATCTTGTACGACAACTCATTATGATTTATGCATAACATCGAAATTGTGAATTTACTATTAAGAAAAAGAGAATGATTATCCTGCTTCTAGTAATGAACGGTTCTATGAAACAGAAACTTTCTGGTATTCGTGACTATGTCATTATTTATAAAATTTAAATGTAACAAATTTTTTCCTTACGAGTATGCCATTAACATACCAAAATCTGCGGCGAACTCTCTTTTTGTGGGAAGAAATAACTTTTATAATTTTAGCTAGACTACGAAGATTAAATGTTCGTGTTTCCTGTCCATCGATTATTAAATTTTAACACAAGTGATAGGAATCTTTGTATGGCATTGTGTAAAATAGCAGAGTAAAAAAAAACAAGTTAATGTGTCATCCTCGTTATTTTACTATGGTTCTCAATTAAGATCTGCTTTCAAAAGTAGTTTCCACAACTTCAGGACAGAGTGTCGCTTAATGAAAATTAACCCATCTACAAACATAGTCAAAAATACTTTTTAGTTTAAGGTATCCGAACACGTTGAAAATGACCAACTTCATTCAAGACAGATATTTTTTAAAATTTATTTTATTGAATAGAGCTATCTTTTGGCTTTTTACAAAACATACTTTGTTTTGTTTCTACGCTACCTATAGGCCAAGTTACAATCAATTTTATAAAGTTAGAAAAACCAGAAGGCAGTCTTTTATCCTCTAGAAGTGGGCATTTAAAATGTTCCAAATCTATCATGGCGAGTCTGATAACTCAAAATATTACGAGTGTATTTCTATAAAACTTTTTGAATCTGATATTTATGTTATTTTCTAGAGAGAATACTACAATATTTCTTATTGTATGAATACTTTTTGAGTTATGGCTTGTTATTTAAATAATAGTCTCATAAAGAATATGACTTTTCTTATAATGTTTACTCAATCAGCCCTAAAATTTTTAAATTTTAATAAAACATTAAAATTTTAGTAAATTTTCTAGGTAAATGCATCTAATTTGTTTTAGAAATTTTTTTACTAATATAAGTTTATTACTTTTTCTCTAATTTCTTTGAAGTTTTATAAAAATGTTGCTAAAATTTCACACATAATTGAGATTTTTGTGAAATTTAAGCAATTTATTTTACATATTGTTAGTTAAATATTAGTATTTATTGGTATTGAGTCCTAGAAAGCATTTATAATGTTTAAATATGCTATTTTGTCAAAAAGTACTACGAACGTGTTCGGATACCTTAATCAATACTATGCGGTTTCGACGCAAAATTGGCGGTTTTAGCTTAATTCTTCCACAGCACATTTGGCACAATATAATGGGGATTATTTCCAAATATTACACAGAACTTTTAAAGTTTTCTTTCAAGTTCTTTAGTTCAGTAAAGAAATAGTAAAATTATCGTTGTCAAAGAAGATAGAGTAAATTAAGGACGCCATTTATCGAAATAGAAACTATTTAGGAAAGAAAAGAATATCAATGATAAAATATTTCCCTGAAACTTCGTTAAGGGCATTTGGAAAGCTAAAATCTTATCTTTTTGACAATTTGAGATTTTTACATTTTCAAATTGTATACATTTTAACATTTCTAAAAATACCTTATTTTAACTTCTAGGGTAATTAGAAGCCCTTGCAACCTATTATTAAATAATCGTTGAAACTGGGCCACGCCCATTTGAATGGCGAAAAGTGTAAACAAAGTACTACGTTTTTACTTAAAAGTGGAACGTCTGATATAAACAAACCAAAACATGTATTTTTTATTGTAAATTGAGCCTTTTATATTTTTATTTACTTGCCGATTAGAAGTCTCACTGTATACATTAAAATCAATTTATCTCAAAATGTAAATTTTGATGTTCGATGTAACTTTTCTGAGAAACTACTGTTCACAGGAATGTAAATTTTTATATATTTATAATGATGGCTAATGTATACTAAAATGAGCTTTTTCAAAAAACTCAAAAACTTATTTTTTACAAATTTTTTATGTGAAAAATGGGTCAAATTTCGCAATGTTTGATAAAATATTTTATTAATTATTTTAAAAAATCAAAATTAGCTATAAGCTCATTTCAGTATAATGAGAAATGTGCACTTTAATTGTACGAAAAATTTAAAGCTTGTAGATATAAAACAGATTTTGAGAAAATGTACATTGAAAACAGCCAATTTAGCATTGTCAGTATATAGAGAGAGAGGTTTCCAACTTTCCTTAAATAAGATGTACTTGGCTGATAATCATCTTAGGTTGCGTTTGGGAGATATTTTTCTAGTTAAAATGCAGGACAATGCATTGGAATTAGACAAATTTAGATTCGAAGGAACATTTGGAAAGAAAATAAATCTCCGAGATGATACCTCTCATCTGTTTAATTTCTCCAAAAAAACTTCATATATATATATATATATATAGTACTAAATGTTAAAAAAATATACTTTTTTTAAAACTATTCATAAATTAAACATTTCATTGCCTCTTATATTTCAATCGTACACTTATGTAAATAATGATATATTTATAGTATTGATTCTTTAATAACAAATTGACGCTTAACTTCTTATCAAAATTTGTTAAGAACCTGCAACAAAATTGGATTTCAAAAACATACTTAATGTAGAGTGCTAACAATACTTGTTTAACTTTGGGTTATGAAATAACATTTCAAAATCTAGATTATCCTAACAGTTTCGCATTCAATGGAATAAAAAAAAACGTTACAAAAATATCACTTATAAAGAGTAACAAAACATTTTTATTGAGGGCACCAAACTAATAATACTGAGCAATTATTCAGACCCTCAGAGAATTCGAAGTTCCTTCTCATCTCTTAGAAAGCTAAAAATCGCAACTAATCATATACAAACTACAAGGACAAGTTAAAAACAGGAAGAGAGGGTTGGGGGTTGAAAAGCAAACACAGATACACAGATCTGCTTTTAACGCTTTTTCCCATCCTCTTTTTTTTTAATTATAAGGATATTTCATCCGAAAAAAAATCTGAAAATAACTTAAAAGCAGGTTGAAAAAACACAAAAAATTATTCTCAATTGAAACATATTTGAGGAAAATACGTGGAAAAAGATTGAGATGTAGTTGCCATTAAATGAGACAATTAGCAAAAAACTTTTTTTACGCTTAGAAAGAAATGGAATGATAATACATTAATACTGTTATGAAATATTTGTTTGCAATATTTTTCAAAAAATTGTAGTCTTTCACACATGTTGTTCTAAATCAGTCATAGGAATTTTGCAGCAGATTTTCTCTGAATCAAAAAATATAAACCTGTTGGAGATTTTTACGGCTCTTAAAGAATTAGACATCAAGAGGTTATTCATTAATCGAAAAATTAAGAGATTTTATTAGACCAACAGCGCTTCAGACCGTACTAATGGTCGTCCATTATTGCTGCGAACACCAACTCTCGTCTTAGCACCCAGGCAGAAAGTTTGTCAGAATCCTTGTAGAAAGAAGGCACTTCTTGTTAAACGGATGAACGTGTCAAAATAATAATGAACAATGTACCACATAGTTAAAAAAGAACTTAAAAAGTAAGAAGCAAACTGAAGATTTTCTTACAAAATAATTAAAGCGCCAGAACCGTAAAGGAAAAGTGCCGAGAGTGCAGGCACGGAAGCTCGCTCATAATGTTCATAGACGAATTGTGCGTACCGACTAGCAAATTCTTGACACTGAAGAATTTTTCTACCGTCAATATGACACGAGAATGCCCAAGAAGACAAAGAGAAGAAAAAATTAATGGAACGAGCCCATCATTTGGTTCTTCTAGTTGTCTGCTTGATGGTGTGGCAATTGTTAAGGAGTCTCAAAGATTCATTTTTACGAAAAAGGGTGAAATCCACATCAACAGTTTATCATAATACTATCTTAGAATCCGCCTCTGATCATAAATCCATTCAACAGAAACGATTAGACTTTTAGACAGCGTTTTGTTCCTGCATGCGGTGAAGATGAGCCAGCGGCGGTTAAAAGAGAATGTGCCGGACTAAACATAGTACAACGATTTGCCTTACTACCATCTGAATTTGATTCTATTCTATTATAAATTGTAGTCAGTATTGGAGATGAAGGTCTTCCAAAAAAACGGAATCCCAATTAGAATAGTCTAAAACGTATTTTAAGGAAAGCGGCAATTGAATTTCTCACGTAGATGAGTGCGTTTCTCGAGGAATGAGAAGCCAAAGGTACTAAAAGCATGTGTGAAGACATAAAATGATCGATTTGAATGCGTAGTGTTAAATTTAATGGAAAATTGAAGCTTTAGAAATATTTAGCTTTAAATTTGATTAAAAAGTTTTTTAACTCCTTTATAATTGTATCAGAACTTATGGCACTATTTAGTATTGATTCATTACTTACATGTACGAGGGCTGTAAATCAAATAATGGCAACTTTACCTAGAAACTCGCAGAAGAGCGGCATGCACAAATAGGACATAGGAGCGGTGAGGTGGCGTTGTAGAGTACAAAAACCATTCGATTTAGTTAGAAGGGTAGTTGCTGTGTGGCGTTAAAATAAAGAGTTTCATTTTCATCACTCTGAAACTTGTTTTCAAAAGAAGATCCGCGGTCGTGGCTTAAAATTGAGGTTGACTGCGGCAAAAGTACCACAGAATGTTATCGAGGATTACAGGGAGCTTGTTGCGAGAATGCTTTATTGTATAGTGTTTCCTAAATGTGTTTCGTTCGGGTTGAAATGAGACTGCGGATTTGCAAAGCACAAGTCAACCGTCCATTCCTTAAGATCAGATTGACATCCAGAACTGTATCCTTTCCATAGACCATCAATGGACTGTCCGGGAATTAACCTTAGAGTTTTGTCTCAGTCATCAAACTTTAGGGTACATAATGTGTGATGAATCTGAACGGCACCTTTCCACTAATATTCTTTGGCGTCTTTGGGAATTGTAAATTCGCGTATAATTCCAATCAACTCTAATTCCACTAATATCCTGTGGCGTCTTTGGGAGTTGTAAATTCGCGTATAATTCCAATCAACTCTAAGAGGAGAACGGGATATGCAAAGTAGATAGGGTATTTAAAGAGAGCGTTGTAAGTTAGCAAAGATGAAGGCTATTGAGACAGCAGCAGTAGTGACAATGTTTAGAGGATTCAATTGGATTACGATAATAACGAATACTCAACGAAGGAACCTTAGGAAGTTCATATACCTAAAGAGATCATAAGTACTACCAGGTGATATATTCTAGTTTAATACCGCTTACCAAAAGCGTTAGTTTAATAAAATTAGTTTCGGCTAATGAAAGCTACTAATTCAAGTTGCGTGTATTTCTCAGACCTCCTATTCCGGTAAACCCTTTTGATATTGTATGTAGTTATTGATTAATTTAATTTAATATTAAAAATAAATCCCTTTTTCTTTGACATAGACATATAAATACTATTTGTTAGAGTTTTTGATATTTGAATCAAGTGAATAAATATAAGTTATTCTTATACAAATGACGTCTGGTCATTCTTTGCTTCAAATTAATCTTAGTGTCCAGGGTGGGACCCAAGGGGATCCCCACAAATGTCTGAACATGAGGAAAACTGCTGCTTGCTGGGTTACACATGAACTCACCGAAGTACAGAAATGGCACCGGTGTTCACTGGCTGGCTTATCTTAATGAAGAAGAGACATTTCTGCAGCGTATTGTTGCCATTGAGGAGACGTGGGCCCGCGCGATCCTGTTAACATGAATTGAAGCTTCAATCAAATGAATAGCGTCACCGAGGTTTACCACATTCACAGAACTTTCGATTGTAGTCCAGTCAGATGCAGGTTACGCGGAGTGTGACATACGACTGGGAGGGTGTGATTCTTACACATGCCGTGCCTATAGCACAAACTGTCAACGCAGACCGTCGTAGATTTTTTCTGCACCATCTACATCCGCTAAGTGGAACACACAAACGTCCACATTTATTGCAAAACAATCTTCCCATCGTGTTGCATGAGCACGCTCATTGTCATGTCGAAAATAATGATCCTCTCCTATTGCGGTTTTGGAAGCGGGAAATCCTACTTACTCTCCTGACATGAGTCCTTGTGATTTCGATGTGTTTCCGAAATAGAAGCAACCTCTCCGAGACCGCCTATTTCTTGATGTTTGATATGTACTCCACTCATTAGTGCGCTCCATCTCTGACATTAAGAATCAACGCCTTGTCAATGGTCTTGAACGGCTTCCTGACATTTGGCAAAAGGTTATAACCTTTGCTGGTGAATACATTGAAGTAATGTAATACAACCTATGTTATCATTACTTAAATTACAGTCCTCATAAAATAAATCATAGAACAGGGAATTCGGTTTAAAGTCATTCAAGAAATTTAACAGAACTGAGATTAATTTGAAAAATAAGTAAATCATCATTTCAAGAATACCAAAACAGTAATCTTCTCATATATTGTAGTTAAAGGAATTTAAATATTTTAAAAACAATGTAAATAACTTTTATTATAATATTTTAAGAATTTTATATGTGTCATTAGATACGTAATCAGTACAATAAATTGCATTAAGTTCTATAGATCTGCGTATGTAGACAATTGAACATGGTGATTTGAATCTTAAGCAACATCCCTACGACAAATGGTTGCGCTGTTAGATTAAATGCGTTTTAAATATTATAATGAAGGCTAGTTTAAAAAGTGTTTCCTAACTTGCATTTTGAATTTAACCGTAAGGTTTGTAATGGTTTTTTTACTCTGATTTTCTCTGTTTCGTATGAAATCCTAAGTTAAAATTATGTGAGCTTATGTTTCATTACCATTAATCGTTTGTATTATAAAAATGGGAATATTTATAAGGAATAAAAGATGTTTTCATTAAAAGATATATTTTCGATTTTGCAAAATATAAACGTACAAACTGATCATTACGATGTGGCACAATTTATCAATGAGTTATAAAATAATTTGGGTATAAAATAAGTAATCGATATAACAAGTTTAACTACTTTAAGGGGTGTTGGAAAGCTAAAATCTTATTTTTTTGACAATTTGAGATTTTTACATTTTCAAATTGTATAGATTTTAACCTTTCTAAAAATATCTTACTTGAACCTCTAGGGTATTTAGAAGCCCTTAAAACGTATTTTTAAATAATCGTTGAATTTGGGCCACGCCCATTTTAATGGCGAAAATTGTAAACAAATTACTTTTTTTTTGCTTAATAGTGTAACGACTGATATGAACCAAAACATGTATCTTTTATTTTAAATTGAGCCTTTTATTTTTTTTATTTCCCAGCCGATTAGAGGTCTCACTGTATACATTAAAATCAATTTATCTCAAAATGTAAATTTTAATGTGCGATGTACCTTTTCTGAGAAACTACTGCTCACAGGTAGGTAAATTTTTTATGAATTATTTATAATGATGTCTAATATGTACTAAAATGAGCTTTTTTTAAAACACTCAAAAATTTAATTTTTAAAAATTTTTTAAGTAAAAAATGGGTCAAATTTCGCAATGTTTCATAAAATATTTCATAATTTCTTTAAAAATTCAAAATTAGCTAAAAGCTCATTTTAGTATAATAAGAGAGATGTACTTTAATAGTATGAAAAATTTCAAGCATGTACATAAAACAGATTTTGAGAAAAGGTACATCGAAAACAGCCTATTTAACATTGTCAGTATAGAGAGAGAGAGAGGTTTCCAACACCCCTTAATTAAAAAGTGTTCTAAATTAAAAAGTGTAATCGGTGTCCTTTTCAATATTTATTCATTGATCTTTAAGGATAATTTTCGACAGTATACCATTTAGTAGTTTAACGGTGATGGAATTTCTCTCTTTAAAAAAGGACTTTTTCAGGTATACATATGAAAATAAATTACCTTATTTTTAAAAGATGACATCTGAAATTATAATTGTTATATAACTAATTTCGTACGAAGTAAAATAAAAGAGTACGTCAAAATTAAAATATGCATATAGGAAACATTTTCTTAAATATAAAAGCGTTACCTGTTAATTTATAAATCAAATTATTAATTGTATAGATCATCTTTTAAATGATCATTTTTTTTATTTGTTACCCTTTTTTATAGATCGAAAATTTTTACATTACTGTAGGTGAATTATAAAAGGATGCATTTTGAAAGTTATTTTCTTACAATTGAAATTTAAATACATTTTAATGTCAATAATTGAATAACTATTTCAAATATGATGTGAAATAAAAGTGTAGATGACAAAAATCTGTTGATAAAAAAAAAGTAAGCAATTATTCTCGGATGAATTTTAAATCATTCAAATCAAAATCCGAAATGTTTCATCTATTCATGTATGTTACTGATAGACCCTTTCAAGTCTTATTTTTCTTAAGTAATTACTGACTTAAGAATCTTAAATTATCCGAGGGATTTTTCATTATGCCGTGGGCTTTGATGATTTTATAAACATGGACATCCCTACGAAATCCTGCTGATTTTTCTCTCTCAACTCTGTTTTCTCTTTAAGTTTATGGCCTCGGTAGCTGAATGGTCATAGTAGTGAACTCATGGCCGATGTTTGATTTGTCGAATCGTACTGTTGAATCCTGGTGCAACTAAAGACCCAGCGTGATGAGGGACTAATGTCCAAATGAGTTGATGCTCAAAGTCCTCACGTTAATGTTATGTTGAAGTTGGTAAATGATGTGCCAGCACATGTGTAATCATCGTAACTTGACCGCAGTTCAAAATTAAGAGTTTCGTCACCAATAGCTGTAGTATAGCTTGAAAGTGTGACTTTAATAAATGATCGATCTATCTCATCATTCCTATATATGCAAAGAGAGAGAGAGAGATGTGTGAGTATACAGTGGAAATCACTTAACACGAAACTGAACGAAGTGAAATATTTTTCCATGTTTAAAGAATTTCGTGTTGAAGAATATTGCAAAAAAATCCAATAAATCAACAAAGTAAGGTTTATTAGAGTTTTTATTTGTATACACACACACATGTATATGCCTTTAATAAAAATAAATGAAACTAAAACATTTACAAAAATTTATAGAAATTTAATACAAAATTTTCAAATTTTTTGAAAAATAAAATATTTATTGAGATTTTGGAAAATAATCTGATATTTTTCTTAACATTTGCCTTTTTTAGCATCAAAATGTTCGATATCGTCCCTTTTATTTGATATCATCATCGAAATGTGCGCCTAAATAACTCCTCATAATTTTCATGTCGTTCCTCATTTCGGATTATGTGGGAACAGAGGACTTGCATTATTCACTTCATTTTCATCTTCGGAATCTGCCTCAATGATATTTTTCGAGCTTTGAACCAACTCCTTAATCTCTTTGTATGACAAAATTGGGGCTGTACACACATTATCACCATCTACTCCAATGCAGTCTTCGAATAATACAATAAAATAGGCCAATCGAGTTTTTCCATATTTTGTTCATAGTTATATATTTCAAAGTATCTAGTTGAACCTTTGAACAGAGATCTGAGCTATATACAGAAAAAATGTTATTATAATAGAAGCATTTTTTACAAAAGGAGAATATTTTGAAAAGGGGCCATTCTATGTTCATTTTTGTCAAAATAGTGTGCTTTTATTGTAATGCTATTCTTAAAACAGTTTTATATACATTTTCTAATCTAAGTGACACTAAATATCATAAATAGTATCCATTTATACGCTTTTGCAAAATCACGGTTCCGAACGCAGTCGGATACCTTAAGCGTTTGCGCGTTAGACGTGTTTCCCTATATATATATGTTACCAGCAAAGAATGAAATCCGGCATTCTTTAGAATGCCTAGGCATTGTATAGAATGCCTAAGACTAGCCGGCAATGAATGAAATGATTCTTATTTCACACATTGCCTTGGCATTCTATAGAATGCCTGATGAGAAGCCGGCAAAGTATAAATTACATCTCCGATTCGTTTCGAATATTGTGTGGCAAGGCACGAGACTTTTAACGCGTGCTTCAGGCTGAGATCTTGTCAGTTGCACATTGTGGTTTGTTCGGGAGTGTAAAATTAGTCAATTTTACTTAAAAGTGTTCAACAAAAAATTGTTTTTGCCTTCTTTGCATGAAAATGGAGAAGCAAGCTGTAGTATTCGAGAAGGAGCCATGGTCTATAGTAGGGGTCGGCAACCTAAAGCATACGGTACAATTATCAGCACTACTCAACAAATTTGTCAATTTATGAATGGATGGAACCTTATATATTATACCTTAAGTAAATGACAAACATCTCTATAATTATGGACAATTACGGAATTACAAAATATCTGAAAGATAACGCTAAAGATAAATTTACAGCTATTTTGTAAGTTATTGAATGTCATTGCTGGAGAGATTTAATTGCTTGAAGAGAGAAAATTGCATGTAATCTGCTTTTTCGCTACATATGCAAGTAAAATATCTTTCCTCATAGGAAAAATATTTCGAGTCTCCAAAGAAATTGTTAAGCAAGTGAATGCTCAGAATTACTTCAAAGTAGAAGTCTCGAATTACACCACATTTTTGCGATATGAAAGTGGTAGCAGTAGGTTAACATTAAAAAATTATATTCGCTTTTCATGTAATTGTAATGAGGGGAAATACTTGAAGTATAAGTTGTCTATTTCTTATTTTAATAAATATGCTTAAAAACATAATAAATGTACAATTTCGAGTTTTTTTAATAAAGTTATATTTTGTGCCCTTTACTTATATGTTAAGAAATATTTTTAATTAATGCAGAATTTATGTGTGATAAACCTATAAATCTCTACATAATTGAACTCTATTCTCTAACTCTGCATACATTACCGCGGGAATAGAAATGTTTCAAAAATGCCCTGTTGAGTGACACGCTGAATCATAATTAGCAGAGTGGTTTTTAACACACCACAGATAAAAGGTTTTTGACCCCTGGTCCATAGGCATAAAACAACTATTCGACGCCAAGCTGCTGAAAAGTCGAGTTAAAGTTGCAATGAAAAGTTTTTTTTTAAAACTGAAATTACTTACTAGAAGTTAATAGCTCATGCACACAAAAAGAAGAAATGACTCCTAAAAAAGAACCCAGGGCCTATTGGTTGCTGAATAGCAATGATGTGATGTTTGGTGAAAATAAAAGTAAACTCATGTAACCTATTAAAGTAGGCGCCAGTACTATACAGAATGGTTCCAAACTACCGGTCCGGGGATCAAATAGTATCCAGCCACTCAAAAAATATTAAATTATTTCCATTTTCTTACTGGGGTGCATTTATCTGTGTTTGTTTGACTTTCCATTTAAATCACTTTTTATTTCACGTAAAATAACTTTATATTAATTTTTTGGAGTAAATTAATTTTATTCTGAAGGCATGTTTAAGTACAATTAAATTATTAAATCAAACGTTGACCGGTCCATGGAGATAAAAGGGTTGGGAAGCGCTTCTGTACAGTATTACGTCGCGGTTTCTGAGTAATTTTACGTGCTTCATGAAGCTGATTTGGACACGGAGGATGTGGTAGAATTTTGAAATAACTTTCGACCAAATGCAAAAAAGTTACACGTTATGATACTGTACTGTACATCCACCTTTAAAAACCTGACCAGAAAAAAAAATTATTTAAGAAAACAGCATTGTTGTGAAATTTGTGATTTTTTTTCTGAATGCCAATACATTGGCACTTATAATGAGTGGGAAATGGAATGGTTTCTATCGATTTGAAACTTATGAAGGAATTTTAAAACAAGTATACGCGAAATCAGAATTTACTTTGTGCCATAAGAACTTGCTCGGAATCAAAGATATTCCTGACCATGAAATTCCTGTTCTGTCAGTTGCAATTGTTCATTCCAATGGAATTGGCAAAGGAATCGTCAAATTTATATATATATATATATATATATATATATATATATATATGCAAACAAAGTACCAAACTAAGAATGGTCTTTGCGTAAAAAATGTAATGAAATGTAATTCAAAATGACATTCAAGCCTGCCATGTTGCAATAAGTAGGTTAAATTTATATTTTTTTTGAAAATTTTGTTTTCCCTTATAAGAAAAACATAAATTTTGTTTGGTACACCTTTTTTTTCCTTTACGTATTTTGAATAATTTTTTAATGACACTCTCATTATTTTGTTAGAATAACACTTGTATTTTTAGAAATGTATGTCATTGATATAATAGCCTTATCACATGACCTTATTTCTTACTTTGCCTAAACAGCTTTGGACATTCTATAGAATGCCGGCATTTCATACTTTGCCGGTAACATATATATATATATATATTGAAATATGTTTAATGTGAAAATGCTTAAGACGAAATATATATTATGTATGTAACTTAACTCACAGCAGCGCAACAGCCCATGAGGGTTAAGGCCTACCATGCCCATATCAGTTTACGAAACCTTGGACGCTGAAGTACATGAGCAGATGTTCCGATCAGGTGGTCAGTCAGATGCAAAACATCTAGTGTTAAGTTCCCAAGCCAGCTTGGTTTTCATTCATATACCCCCTGAAGGGGATTAAAAGCTAAGTCAACCTTGCCCGACTCAGCCACTTGGCTTCAATACGTATATATATATATATAGTTATTTTGTGTTGTGTTTCACATTTAGGTAAAGGAGGATTTTTACAAATAGTTTTCTATCTAAAATCTATTCTTTTTTTTACCCTTTTATTTTAACTGGATTAAACAGTTAGTTGCAAACCTTGTGATATTTTGGAAAGTTCTCAAATTAGACAATATAGATCGAATATTTGACAACTAGTTTATGTACAGTGCTTAGTGGCTGTTTTCTTTCGTAATACAGCTATATGTTGCAAAATTTCAATGCAAGAGTCAGTATTAGTAAATCTTGTTTTAAGTGTGGAATTTGAACGTAACTTTTTCCATCTTTCTATGTCATACATATAACTTTAAATTTAGGTTTAGATACATGTCAAATGAATTTTGGTAATGTTTTCGTGTTGTTAACAAATCGAAGATGACTCCAAAATTACTTAAAATACATTTTGCCTAAATTTAATGTTACCGCGGGGTCAACGTCGCGAACTCGTGGCTCATGTTACTTACGTATTTCGGGGCTTGATGTACGTTAAATTTTTCGAGACTCAAAGTCCTCACACTAGCATGATGTGAGGTGCTAGTTCAGTTGCTGTCCTTGTCACTGAAACGTACTTCAAAATTAGGAGGTTCGTCGCCATTAGTCTTCATTTTGTTTCGAAGTGCGATGTTGTGATAAACAATAAATAAGTAAATCACAAAGATAACAAAAAAATGGTAAGAAAACCCTGCAAATGCTTTTGATTTATATTAGAATAAGCTATTTTTGCTTGTTTCTCAATCAAAAGTCAAATAAATATTTGAATGAAAATAAGAAAACTCATTAAGTTCAAAATAACGTGTTTACTTGTTGAAATTTTTCTCACTACTTATTTCTTCCTCATAATTTTGAGCTATAACCTGACAACAAGATCCGTATCTTAGCTGCCCCCCCACCCAGTCTCTTCTCCTATATCATTATATGCCTTCCTAAAGACTTTGAGGCCTAATTGATTTGATTTAGTTTTTGGTTAAGGTTGCACTCCACAGCTACATGAGGGATATGGGCTACGGATCTCATAATTCAGAGTCTAAGTTGAGTGTCGACTGCGACACTTGAACTGTCGCCTCCTCTAAACTACTACACCACGCCAATGGGCCCGAAAGATTTCACAGAGTAAAGTCATTTAAATGAAAATATTGCAACTACAACATAAAACCAAATTAAATCATAAAATTATAAATTCAATACATTGCAATATTCAAGTTGTCACATTTTATGTACTTCTTTTATGAACCAACGACTCTGGAAAAATGAATCAAGAATTTCCTCTAATATGCTCCCCGATCTTTTAATTATATAATATCACAAGCAACTGAAAAAAATAAATCAAATACGATGTTCTTTAAACAAGTTCTTAATTTATTAGATAAAAAAATGTAAAAAAATAAATAATAAATAAATAAATGCTTTGAAAATTGTTCTTACGACCTTTTTCAACATTTCCTTGAAAACATATCCTGATCTAAAATTATCAAACTAAATGTACTTTGTCCTTTAATTAGTATTCAACGGTAAAAAAAAAATTGCGAATCGGAGTATACATAGAGAGGTTTACCCCCTACAGGATGAGTAATTAAGTTGAGAAATTTTGAATGCACATGTAACGAGCCATCCACTCCCTACGACGGAGAGAGTTTAAAACTGCGATGTGGTAATTATAATGTCATTAAGGTGGTCGTCTGGGTTAACGATCAACTATCCAGGCTAGAGCAAGGTCCCTGGAGGAAAAGTCGTCGCTGGCGGTGATGACACATTTGACTTTCGTCTTTTCGCGGTCGTCGAATTTCCCGTTTCTCCTTCGGCCTTCTTCCGTCCGACGAACCGGCCCAGTCTTTCTTCTCTCTGTTGCGGGATTTGGTTTGCAGAAGATACACTCCCAAATTGAGGAGAGTTCTGTGGGACCCAAAAGCATGCAATGATTTTGGACTGTTTGAAAATTTTGATACGAAACCAAAAAGAAAGAGATTGGAATGCTTGGTAAGAGAATGTTGGAACAGTATTGGTCTTCTGAGAACTGTTATCCTTTACAGGACGTGCAGTCGATAGTGCTTCGGAAAAGAATAGTCCCTTAATTTCTACCCTTACAGTTTTCCGAGCATCATATAGCTTTTCAATATCCCTAAATGTATATGTCTTGACCTTTGCTAAGAAGACTTGATCTCCCTTGGTAATAAATAAATAAAATAATTTGACCGAGCTCTCTTGTTTTCATACGAGAGAGACCTGCCGTGCAGAGGGGGCCGATGCTCGTAAAATATGTCGAGGATCAAACGTCCTCCTGTTGGTGTGGAGTGAACGTTGGGAGAGGGGTGCCAGCTCAGTTCTCATTCTCATTAATTGACCATGGTTGAAACTTACGATGTCCGTCACCAAATGTCCTCGAGTAGCTGAATAGTGTGACATTAATATTCCCTCACTAACTCAGACGAGAAAGAAAAGGTATACGATTTCTTTCCTTATTTTCTGAATTGCAAAGATCTCCACTGTCCAGTAGATGAATGTCACTTTGTCTTGTTACTATCCGATGAGACATGGAAGAGTCAGTCATTGACAAAAAGGGGCCAAAACCCTGTCCTCAAGAGCAGTTCCTCTCTCATCAAAACTTCCCTTCGTCTAAGAGTTAGCTAAAATTTATTTTGCAGCTGTCCCAGTGTTATCTCTTACGTTTTAATCCTTTTTGTAGGCTTCTGAAGCTAAATAATTACCATTATTTATTAAACTCAATAGACCGATTGCCAATTAAAACTTGAACCATTTCTTCGAGTTCTCAGAGTGGCAGCGTTAGCTAATCATCTCCCTCAGGAGCTTGTAACCTGTGTGTCATGATTTCAAGCCCAAAGGCTTCTGAAGACTCACCGTACATAGGGTCGGATTTTTGTTAAACCTGCTGAGGCTCAAAGTCCTCACTGACTGGGTACAGAACTTTAAAGGGTGGTATGTGAGCTCAGTTTTCGTTCGCCACATTTAGCCAGATTACCGATCGATTTATGAATTACAAAGGTACTTCACCAATAAGTCTCATGTAGATTCAAAGTAGGTCCTTAATAAAAGCAATCAGTAATTAATGAATTCATAAAGATGTGCCGTATAGATGTGGTTAATTTGGTTTGAATTCTTTGGGATTTGAATACAAAATTCCTAAAGTAAAAAGAACAATTATTTGCAAATCCTTCTACATAAACCATCCTACAGTTATACTTAGTGAGAGGGGAAAAAATGAATTTCGCTGAAAATTTATAAATACTTAAGATTTATGTAAAGGTTGTGTTCTTGAAAACATTATTACTTTAGAGATTTGCTGTGCACTTGCAGAAACAATATATCAGAGAAAAAGGAACAGTGCAATAAAAATATTGTTTTCGATGTGACTGAGAAGTTAATATCTGATATTTATCTTATATCCTTTTTATATATGAATAAATACCAGGAAGTGCTCTTGGTTTGAGCCCTTTTTTTCAACGCTTTTGTGAAGATGGTATAAATCATGAGATTGAATTAAAACATAGCGAGATAGATAATCCATATCATAAGGTTTCATAATGAAACATTAGATTTTAAATCAGTTCAAAAGTATTAATCACCCCGGACGTAAAATAAAAGAGAATGCACTAAAACATATGTGGATGGTAAGATACCGAACGTTTAGTATAAAGTTAAATTGAAAGAAAATTGTAAATCTGGACACAAATATATATTTCTTTTAGGATTAAGGCTATTTTATACTAATAAGTGTGAATAACACAGTTTTGCTCATTATTTACTGAAAATCGGCTCAGACACTTTTAAGACAATGGTGAAAAAAACGTATTGCAATTGTTTTTTATAAAATTCAAGTTTAAGCTATTAGCATAATTCTGATGAGTCTAACATAAACGTAATTGCAAAAATATATGAATGTGCAGTTGATTAGATTAAAAATTTCCCTTGAATAGAAATCTCTATTGTTTATACTACTTCTCAGTGTAATGTCAAATAACAGGATCTTAACTCGACGCAATTTTTTCAGATGAAAGTTATCCGACTATAGCATTTAAAAGAGTATTTTTTTCCCAGGTATAGAAGTTTAAGTTGGCATTACTTTCCAAGATGGCGACCTATTTAACAGTTGTCAAGTGATTTATTCTCAGTTTGGTTTGGCAATTCATCAAAACGATCATCAAGCAAGGCGTAGATTCGTCGATTGGGCCCCAAACGAGATTGCCGTTGTTCCCGATTTTCATACGCGAATTTTGTTTAGCGATGAAGCGCACTTCTGGTTGAATGGCTACGTCAACTAACAAAACTGCCGCATTTGCAGTGAAGCTAATCCACAAGTGTATGTCGAAACACCGTTACATCCAGAAAAACTGACTGTTTGGGGCGCTTTATGGGCTGGTGGAATCTTTCTTCAAAAACGATGAAGGCCACAACGTTACAGTCAATGGTGTTCGGTATTGAGCCATGATTACTAACTTTTTCATTCCTGAATTGAACAATCATGATGTCTAGGAGCTGTGGTTCCAACAAGACGGCGCAAGATGTCACACAGCTCGTGCCACAATCGATTCATTGAAAGACACGTTGGGTGACCGCCTAATTTCACGTTTTGGACCTGTGAATTGGCCTCCAAGATCTTGTGATTTAACACAGCTAGACTATATTCTGTGGAGCTATGTAAAGTCATTGGTCTATGTGGATAAGCCACAAACGCTTGACCATTTGGAAGACAACATTCGCCGTGTTATTGCCGATATACTGCCACAAATGTTGGAAAAAGTCATCGAAAATTGGACGTCCAGATTGGACTACATCCGAGCCAGCCGTGGCAGTCCTATGCCAGAAATCATATTTAAAATGTAATGCCACAAGATTATCTTTCGAATAAAAAGAATTCATGTCAATCGAATAATACATCGTTGTTTTATTGCAATTTAAAGTTCTATACCTCTAAAAAAACACCCTTTATTATGACATTGTTGCTCTTTGTAGAGAAAGATCAGAATATCTCATTACACTTTAAATTTGAGTGAATATTTTCTATTTTTTCCCCCAGATTTTTAAACATATTCCTTACTTCATCTCCTATATTGTATTGCTAAATGATTTTTTTTACTCTTAGCCTATTAAAGTAAAAAAACGATATTTTTTTAAATATTTCAAAATTTCAATGACTGTGCAAGATAAGAAAGATATATTATACACAAGTTTTTATTAATAATGTATATTTTTCCCGATTTGATTCCAAATTCCCGAAATTTGGAACAAATTCTTCGATAATAGGAATAAGCAACATTAAGTGGTAATCTAAAGGAGTTTTCAATCGGTGAAAAGTAAATTTATATTATTTTTTTAGGATTTAGCTACTTTTTCTGATAGAAACTTTGACAATATGCTCGTTGGAACAAAATGAAATATTTCATCAAATACACAATAAAAAGTATTTAATTCGAAAAAAATATTGCAATATTTTTCTTCTTTAAGGTAATTAAGTGTCATTTTGCTTTAATATGATATTCGGGGGATTTTATTCATTCTTCTTTTGATATGAGAATACTTCACTTCTCTTCGTGTTCCAAGCCAGCCATCCTGCTAAAGTAATGACTTATTAGATTAAGATATTCAACTATGTTCGGTTATGATTTTAAAATAGCGCATAAATGGATAATTTTCGTGATATTTAGTGTCACTTAGATTAGAACACACGTATAAAATTCTCTTTTAAGAATATTATTACAATAAACAAATTATTTAAATGCAATATTTTGGCAAAAACCTAACTTAGAATGGCATATTTTCAAAAAGTTTCCTTTTAGGAAAAATTCTTCAATAATAAAAATAATTTTCTTATAACTTCTTAAGACTTCTTCAGAGCGCCAACTAGGACTTTTGAAAAAATCACATCATTTTCAGAGTTGCTATCTATTGAAAAAATTAAAGGCGTTTTTTTTCTTAAAATTTCTCCCGTTTGTAATATTAAAATATAGATAAATCTACTTCTGATTTATATATTTCAGAAATCCTAGTTCAGGCCCTCTGGAGAAGTCTTAAGAAGTAATAAGAAAAATATTGTTATGAAGAAGCATTTTTCATAAAAGGAGACCTTTTTTAAATATGCCATTCTAAGTTAAATTTTTGCCACACATTGCATTTAAATAACTTTTAATTATAATAATATTCTTAAAACAGTTTTACGCATTTATTCTATTCTAAGTGACACTAAGTATCAGAAATATTATTCATTTATACGCTTTTGCAAAATCACGGTTCCGAACATAGTCGGATACCTTAAGGTTGCATATTTGTGACCTGAAAGTTTTGTCACTAAACGTCCACTAAGTTTTGTAATATAAAACATTGGATTCTATCCAATATTATATTCAATAATACATCAAAAAAGTTCTATTATATGAGGTTATAAGGATGATTTCTTATTGCAGTAAGTGGTTTTTTCATATTATGATATTATGGTTGTGCTTGACCTTAGGTCAAAATTACGAGGTCCGTCTCCAATAGTCCTTATGTTACTTTAGAGTTAGACTTTAATATTAAATCAAATCCATGTCTATAGACAAAAATTGAATTATGAAGAAAAAAAAATCCCCCACGCGAAACATGACTGATTTAAAACCAAAGTTATGTTGTTACATCCAGTATTTCATTTCAAAGTTCTGTTTTAAGACGTGATTACTTGAGAATATTTGAAATTTAATGTCTAATTAGAGAACTAGTAGCAATTTATATAAATTAAGTTTGTTTCATTATCGAACAATTCATACGACGAATAAAATTAAATTGAAACCAGAAGAACATTACTCCGAGGTAAATCAGGTTTCCTTTTAAATGATGTTATCTAACTTGCAGTTTGATGATAAAAGTGTATTTGTGCTCAATTGAAAATTACAAATTGGGTTATGTTTTCATGTTTATCATGTTTTATCACATCATGTTTTCATGAGCTGTATTGTATTTTTATTTCAATACACTTAGAGCTTATTTTAATCAATTGCATGGATTTTTCGAGATGATATTAACACTATTTGTACTCATCACTATGTGGCAGTTAAAAACCTTAAAGTCCAGTACTAATTTCTAGATAACATATATTCTAGTTCAATTTATACCTAAGTGTATCCAAATTATTGAATTGTGATTAAAAAAACTTAGGAATAGCGTAATAGTATCTATTGTTTTATTTCCATTCATCGTAATAGATTGGATAAGAATATTTATTTAGAAAAAAAATGACATGGAACTCTCTTTATTTTCAGTTGTAACTTCTTAGTCCAGAAATCTCAAAAAATATCAGCTTTACACATAGTAATAAATGGCCATTTATTGCAATCAATGTGAAAACAATATTCACGCACTTGGATTCGTGAAACAAGTCTTTAAAGATAAATGACAACAATAAGAACAAAGATGTGTTATTTCATGAAACCCAACCTGCTAAATGAAGTGTGTCGATTCAGTAAATGGGGCTAAATTTTTCAAAAGATTAATCTAATCTTCAAGGATCTGAGGAATCGCAAGGTCGTTAGAGGAATATCCCTTTCTCAGTTGCCACCTGTCTCTTAGGTATTCAAAAGTCTTTTATTCACAAGTACGGATGGTTTGAATTTATATACGTAGTATAATTAGGTGCCCTTTATGAAAATGTTTTTGGAATGCTTAATTTTGATAAATAAAAAAATGGTAATTTTTCCGAATTATTTGAAAAATGCTTTATTCAAATTGCTCTTAAGGTATCCGACTACGTTCGGAACCGTGATTTTGCAAAAGCGTGTAAACGGATAATATTTATGATATTTAGTGTGACTTAGATTTAAAAAAATGTATGTAAAATTGTTTTAAGCATAGTATTACTATAACAAATTATTTAAGTACAATATTTTTTTTGACAAAAAATGAACATAAAATGACCCATTTTCAAAATGTTCTCCTTTTGTGAAAAATACTTCTGTTATAATAATATTTTGCTTGTTTATAGCTCAGACCTCTGTACAGAGGCTCATCTAGAATTTTTGAAATATATAACTTATAAGTGGGTTTATATCCATGATTTACAACAGAAGGGAGAATTTTTAAGAAAAAAAACCCCGATAATTATTTCAATGGGTTGTAACCCTGAAAATAATTTGAATTTTTCAAACATCATAGTTGAGCCTCTGTACAGAGGTCTGAGCTATAGACAGGAAAATTATTATTATAATAAAAGCATTTTTCACAAAAGGAAACCATTTTGAAAAAAGGTTATTCTAAGTTAATTTTTTTCCAAAATATTGTACTTAAATAATTTTTTTGTCAAAATATATCCTTAAAACAATTTTATACATATATTCTAATCTAACTGACAATAAATATCATGGCAATTATACATTTATGCTCTTTTTTAAAATCACGGTTTCAAACGTAGTCGGGGATACCTTAAACTTTTCTTCGATATTCTTCTTATTTGAATAACATACATGTGTGCTTCAACAAGGCGTCTGTGAAGGGATTTTAGACAATTTTTTTTATCTGTTAAAATTTTGGACTCTTATTGATTGATGTACCTTTCGAATTTTTTAAATGGTTCTATATTCTAAGAATCCATCTCCCTTTAAATTAATTTTTGTTAGTATTTTTCTGATTTTTCTCAGGATTTCGAAGGACGTGAGCCAAGTAATCATAATAATGTGCTTTTTAATTGAAAAATTTTGAGCGGAAGCTTGAGTTGTAAAAGTACAATTTACACCAATGATGAATGATTGTTTATTAACATTGGAATTATAAGCAACACTAGGGCTATTTGGTGAAACACCGTGGAATTTTGACCCACAGGCAAGTGATGAGGATGACACCCGAGCTGGCACTACCCTCAAGCTACCACACCGGATCAACGGGAGGACTTAGAGCCATGACAGATTTACTGAGCATCATCCCTTCTTCATGTTAGGTCTTTAATTGAATCAGGACTCGAACCGACGGCTCGACACAAATAAGATTCATACGAGTTCCATTTCAGTTACCATGTGGATTTACGCCAAAGAAAGCAGTGCAGATCATTGGGAGAGAAGGCTGCTGCACTTTTATAAGGGTTGCCCAAGTGAAAAGTAGACAAGTTGAACAAAAAGCATACCTTTATTCGAAATCAAAGTAAATTGCTATGGGCGTTATTACACAGATCTCATCATTTCGGCAGTGGATCTATGCCGTCGCTGTAGGGTGATTCTCGAGGAAGTCCTGCATAACTTCCTTTATCTCATCGTCCGAATGGAAACTAATACTCTCTTAAACATTGAAAAAAAACATTTGGAAGATTCCTAGGAGACAAATCTGAACTTACGGTGGGTATTTTAACACTTCTCAACGGATTTTTTTAAGGTTGCCTGGGTTTCACAGGAGACATTTGCCGCCATTCATGAAGAATTTTTATCGATTATTCGAGCTAACTAACTCATAGACTACCCCGTTTGCTGATAGGTGCCTGCATCCTGCTCACTGCAATCTGAAACCATACTACCAAGCATTGTTCTGATATGGGTGTCTCTATGAACAGCACGACTTTACTTTTGATGATCTGGTTTCATTATTGGACATAATATGCGGTGTACACCTCTTACCTCCCTTTATGTTCATGTTCGGTGGCGCTGCTATAGCTGCAACCATTCTAACACAATTGCACATGTCCACTTTTTATTTCGGCCACTCTTATAATTCAAATGGACCAAAAGGTCATTTTGTAGATCAATGTGAAAGAAAGTAGACTGAAGTATCTGTACAGATATCATCATTGTCTTTTAATTGTGTAATGCTGTATTCACACAACAAATTTTACATCCACAATAACCATCTTTGGTAGTACAAATATAATAAGTTACGTGTATGTTTTGTAAATTAAATTTTGATGTTTCTTCTTTTTTATTTCTTAAAGAAATATTTAAATTGTAAAATGACTTAATGTGCACATAACTTCCTTTATTACCAATGTGTTAATTGATGCTTTTTTATTTCTCCAAATAATTAGGTGCACAAATGTATGGTAGACATATCTTCTGTCAAGCCATGGGTTCGAGTCTTGGTGCTATTAATGACTCTCCATGTAGAGAGATTGATGCGTACTAAATATGTTGAAGCTCAAAGTACTCTCGTTGGAATGGTGTGGAAGTTTGGAAAGATGCATTCCATCTAAGGTTGATCCTCGTAGTTACAAAATTCCGAGATCCCTCACGAATACCTCTCGTGCTGTCAGAGAGTGATGTTGATGTACAATCAAACAAGCTTTCCTTTCATAAATACATACGTGGATATTTACTTTTTGCTTTTTGGAACGAATATTTCCAATTTTGTATCTTGAGACTGATAAATCATAAATACTATTATTTTATATAATTGTTAAATCTTTTTTTTGATTATTTAAAATAAATTTTTTAGAAATGTTTTAAAGATTACAAGTTTTTCGAGAGAAAAAATTTCACACGCCTATTTAAGGAAAATGGGAAACGTCCTTCATTTCCATAAATCCGGGATTTCACTTTACTTTTTCTTGTTAAAAACTGAACGCCAGAGCAGTCAATGCTTCTTTCGAACGATAAGGAGTTTCTCTGCTTCACTGATCTCATCCTACTTCTCTGGAGGATTACTTCGGAGTGATACTTTTGGTATCTAATTCCAGAAATCGAAAACTTATTAAATGAGAAAGATATAACTTATAATTCCCGATTGGCTTACTCATTCTTTCATTGACCTCGATTTTATGCTTAAAAACGTGAAAAGGAAAACAAATTTATCAAATATGTGAAACTGTTTTTCCCTAGTTATAATAGTTTTTAAGAGAGTTTCCCACAAATGTTCGTTGCGTCAGACGGACTTAATAGATCAAAATGTTCCAGTCCATAATTTTTAACAATTATGGAGTCACATAATTACTGTCGGGTAAAATAAAGACGGTCGCTGTGAAATACCTTTTTTAATGAGTCTTGTGAAATTGATTTGAGTTTAATTCATAGGTAAATTTTTTATAAGTGAAATTCATTTTTCAATTAAATAAGTTGAGTCGGATTCGACTGAACTATGTTTTTCCTGTTTGATATTAATTATCAAGTGCCTTAAAAATACTAAAAAGGATTATTTTCTATATGCAAATTAAGGAAGAAAATTCATGCTAAAAATTGTCACAATACATTTTTTTTTTAAATTGTTCTAGGATTTGTCTTTATGTTTAACTATTTCAAAATATCAAAACATTCTTATTCGTCATAAATAAGAAAAACTTATTGCGTTCACTTTTTTTAAATTATCGAATGCCTAATTACATTAATTTTCTCTACTAATGATTTAACTAAGTTATTAGGGGAGGAAAAGTAAAATATAAAATATTAATGCATAATTAGGTTTTCGTACTTTGAAAAAACTCTCTTTTTCACTATATATTTATAGATTCAGCTATAAATCTTTCACCATAAATAGTACGGTTTTTTGTTTCGTTCTTTTTTTCTTTATTTTTATATGGTACTTTTGCTTTTCTTTTAAAGCACATGAAATATGCCTGTAATGCATCTTTCCGTGCAAACTTTAAATTCATATAAAGTCTACAAAAATGAGCGATTTACAAAATGTTTATTTGTTTTGTAAGTAGCTACCTATATAGAAATAAAATTCTCCAAATGCTTAAAATGTTAACCCTTTAACGGGCCCACAGCTAAAATACAATTTTCTGTGATAAAATACTTGATAAATGTAATACTCTCATCCTCTATAAACGTTATTTAGTCACACAAAAAAATATCTGATCGAGGGTTTTTTTCCTGGGTGGTGGCTAAACGTTAAATCCGTTGAGCACTTAAGACATTTAACTTACTTTTCAGGACAGAAATAATGAATCATATCACAATAAACGTTTTATGAAAAATTAACATTTATGTTTATAACTGTTTCAATAACAATTAAGTACAAAGTATAAGTGTAATTTAATAATAATAGAATAATTGTACAATATAAAATATATATATACACTTACTTAGAATATATATAGAATACTTAGAATATACATTGAAATTGGTATATATCCGCATTTTATATTTTATTTAATTTTAGTATAAAAAGTTAGAAATAAAGTAATATTTTTGAGAATTTAAATTGATTATTTCACAATTTTGATGAGCTATTAACTGTGAAACTTTATAATATGCAAACGTTTTCTCCGATCAGAAAAGCTGTAATGAAAGATTTTCAAACCCGAGAATCTTGTACCACATATTGTAAACAAAGTTTGTTATATTTCCGACCCCCAACATTCTCTCGAGTGGAGGAAAAGCTAAAATTTCTAGGTCATTTTTCTGTTCTATGTGGGCAGTGGATAGAACCTCTATTCACATATAAAAGCTTTCCAAAAACCTAAATAAAACCTTTTTTTAATTGTAAATTTGCTTAATTCATTCAGATAGAAAGGTATACTTAAGATATGTCGAAAGTACTTTCAATGATCAAAAACTTTATTTATAGTAATCAAAATACAATTTATAGATTTACACCGAGAAAAACTGTTTTGACTACCCATCAGAGAACATGAAATGCAAAAAAAAGATATCTTGCTGCCAACCGTATTAATTTTTATGCGTTTCAGCTTCAATTAACTCATATGGATAAACTAAATAACCAACATCCGCTTGGAGAAATCAAGCTGAATTACCAAAAATTCCTGATTACTTCACAATTGTATAATATAATTAACATCTCAATTTAACAAATTACATGAAATGCATGCATGCCTTTTTTTTATTCTTAGCTCTGTTACAGTTTTACTTGAAATAATTAATCCATATTTTGCTATTTTTAAAAATTCATTTTAAACAATATCCTGATTATAATGTCAGTAAAGAAATAAATATTATAACAACAAGGTAAATAAAATTATGTTTAACAATTTAAAATATACTGGTTGATCACTAAAGTAATGCATAAACAATCTGAAAATATACAAGGAAAATGCTTAACATATATAAGGAAAATAAATACTTAATGAAACGATTGAAGTAAATTATAACAATGATAAAATCTCGCAGCTCCTTAAAACACATGATAAAATTATGCAAAAATATTTCAACACCACCACATGGACCGAAACCTATTAAATTCACATCATAAGCAATTCCATCGATAAAATAAAATAAAAAAAAACTAAGCAACAGAAAAAAGACATTCCATTCAGATCAATGAAAAAAGAATATATTTTTCAAAAATTCTCTTCTATCAAAAAAATAAATAACCAATCCTTACTAAAACTCTTTCGAGTGAATCAATAAATTGAATATGCATATATCAAATTTTTTCCAATATAATTACAGTATCTCAGAAGAAACATTGGCGATCAGACTCGAAGTAACATCATTGGGAATATTTCCGTTATGTTTCCGATCTTGATTAATTTGTTGGAATGGGTTCATTGGATCGTCGACCAGGGTTGGAAGAACAGAGCATAACGGCCCCGGGGGGCAGCCCCGCAGTCAAGGGCGTTACCTCTTCCAATAGAGTTCATGGGAGAAGAAGGCCACTCATCCTTTGAGAAAGTGGATGTAGGCTATCAGACAATGTTGGCACTCGGCTCGATTTTTTTACCGAACAATGCATCATTTCCTTTTTGGAATAAAAAGTTATCTTACTTTGTGCGTGACAATGTGAAATGTAACGTTTAGAATTAATGATGGTAGGTGATTTTATCTGAATAATACCAAGAGGTTTGAAAGTTGGAAAAGTTTTACCTTTGAAAGGTTTTTTATGAAAATTTCTTAGGTTAAAAAATGAACACTCAGTTCTAATTTTTTTAAATCAAAGTTTTTATTTTTAGTGTATTTTTTTTCAAAAGACGCCTATGTTTCAATTCCTACTATTAGTTCCCTCTCTCCCAATATTTATTTATATCCCAATATTTATTTATATATATATATATATATATATATATATATATATATATATATATATATATATATATATATACAGTAGAACGTCGTTTATCCGAATCAATTTGAAGCGGATACCGTTCGAAAATGCGATTGTTCGGTTACCGAAAACCGAATGCGATCCATGTAGTACAAGGTGATCAGAATTAAAACATCCCTACTCTGAGCTCTCTATACATCAAACTACTCAGTGTAGAGGCTCAAAAATTGTTGAACATACTATTCAAAACATGGGGAAACGGATTACGTGAAAAAATAGTTCCAGAAACACCGATAGATGGCGCTGTACACCAGATAATCTGTAAAAAGGAAAGAATTATCACAAAAAACAAAAACAAAACACATGCAATATGTAATTTTTCTTTTTGATTTCTATTGCTGATATGAAAAATAGACGATAAAAGAAGTCAAGAAACTTTTAAACTGTCATTGTAATTGAAATTTCGCCCTGAAAGCACAAAAATTTGCATAAACCTTTGGTTTGCAGCTTGTTCTTGGCATAAAAAGGGATGAAACTGGGAAAATGTCATTCTTATCATTGATTGCTGTCATGCTGCCAGAACGCGTTTTGCTTCTGAAGCTGTTTTATGAAAGCAAAGGAAATGCTGCAGCTGCACTTCGGGAGTTTCGTCGACTTAAAAATTTACGCAAAGGACCATTTCTTCCACAAGCTCTAAAGAGAATGATCGCTCGATTCGAGAAAACTGGACATCTTGGTATTCAGCCGGGTCGAAGACGCAAATCGACCCGTTCAGATGTGGTTGAAGATGTTGCCACCGCTATTGTTGATCAATCAATGGAGATAACGTCATAGGCTGTAGTAGTGCCCGTGCTGTATCACGACACTTGGGTGTTCTCTACAGCACAGTGTGGAATGTACTGAGAAAAGTGGTGCATTTTTTCCCGTACAAAATTCGTCACCATCAGCAGTTGATGGCCAACGACAGGGAGAAGCGACTGCCCTTTGCATTGACATTCCTGGCTAGAGTTGAAGTGGATGCATCATGGTCGTGGAAAATTCTATGGAGTGGCGAAGCGCATTTCCATCTAAGTGGAACAGTCAATACCCATAACTGTCGCATTTGGGACACGGAAAACCCTCGCACCTTCCAAGAGATTCCACTTCACTCACAGAAAGTTACAGTCTGGTGTGGATTCACAGCCACATTCATTCTTGGACCTTTCTTTTTCAAAGAGACTACTCGCAATGGCCCTGTGACCTGCACCGTGACGGCCAGGAGGTACAAAAACATGCTTGGAAATTTTGTTGCACCCCAAATGCTACAACACCAATGTCTTGATTCAATTACCTTCATGTAAGATGGAGCGCCTCCACACATTGGATCTGTGTGCAGCAGTTTCTTCGGCAACATTTTACTAATGATAGAGTGATTAGTCATGCGCTTCCGACAGCATGGCCACCTCGTTCTCCAGATCTTAATCCCTGTGACTTTTGGCTGTGGGGATATTTAAAAAATCTTGTTTATCGAGGACGTCGGATAACTTTGGTAGATTTGAAGGACAGTATCACTCTGCATGTGAGAAGCATCTCTGTCGACCAATTAAGATCAGCAGTTGAACAAACTCTCCACAGACTGCAAATTTTACATCTTGAAGAAGGGAACCATATGGAGCAGCATTCCCTGCATCGATAAGATATGAATGTTTGGTGCGATCGAATAAAATGTGTTACAAATGTGTATTTTGTGTCTTTTTAGTATATTTTCTGTTACACAGCGTCATCTATCGGTGTTTCTGGAACTATTTTTTTTCGCTAAATCCTTTCCCCCGTGTCTTGAATAGTATGTTCAACAATTTTGGAGCCTCTACACTGAGTAGTTCGATGTATAGAGAGCTCAGAGTAGGGGTGTTTTAATTCTGATCACCTTGTATATAAAACGGGACATTATACGAATATTGAAAATCATTCCATGCGGGAAACAAGCTTAAAAGAAGCAACATAGGTGCAAAATGTCACAATTTTGTCTTTATTGTGGGAAATATTTCTTCGCTGTACCATTGTACACCTTCGTGTTTTCACTGCAAGGTCTCTGATTCTCTTCAGCAGCAGTAGTTGAGTTGGACAACTCTGTCATGGTTGTTTGCGACTCTCCATAGCTGCCTTTAACGCAGAAAATGAGTCAGCATTTGATGGACCTTTGCTACTTTCGTTGATGTTGTTGTTCTCACCTTCATCCGTTTCATCGTCGACAGGGTCGGATTTTTCTTGCACAGAAGTCGTAATCTCGTCATCATTTAGCATTTGAAATCCACAATCTTCTGCAACGCGTACCATTCAGGTTACTACATCTTCTTCATCACATTCTTGAAATCTTGGGATCGATTGTACAAAGTCAGTAATCTTCCCTCTGTGGTCGTCAATGATGTCTTTTTCGCCTACTAAATCTGACCACAGCTTATGCCATGCATTTTTCAGGCTTTGTCTATCGAGCTGGTTCGGTTAACACTGGTTCTGATATTTGACGCTCCGATTACTAAACGCTCGGATAAACGACGTTCTACTGTATATATAATGGGTGTTTTTTTCAGAGATATAGAACTTGAAATTGCAATAAAACAACGATGTATTATTCGATTGACATGAATTTTTTTTATTCGAAAGATAATCTTGTGGCATTACATTTTAAATATGATTTCTGGCATAGGACTGCCACGGCTGGCTCGGATGTAGTCCAATCTGGACGTCCAATTTTCGATGACTTTTTTTAACATTTGTGGCCGTATATCGGCAATAACACGGCGAATGTTGTCTTTCAAATGGTCAAGCGTTTGTGGCTTATCCGCATAGACCAATAACTTTCCATAGCCCCACAGAAAATAGTCTAGCGGTGTTAAATCACAAGATCTTGGAGGCCAATTCACAGGTCCAAAACGTGAAATTAGGCGGTCACCCAACGTGTCTTTCAATAAATCGATTGTGGCACGAGCTGTGTGATATTTTGCGCCGTCTTGCTGGAACCACAACTCTAGGACATCATGATTGTTTAATTCAGGAATGAAAAAGTTAGTAATCATGGCTCTATACCGATCACCATTGACTGTAACGTTGTGGCCTTCATCGTTTTTGAAGAAGGATTCCACCAGCCCATAAAGCGCACCAAACAGTCAGTTTTTCTGGATGTAACGGTGTTTCGACATACACTTGTGGATTAGCTTCACTGCAAATGCGGCAGTTTTGTTTGTTGACGTAGCCATTCAACCAGAAGTGCGCTTCATCGCTAAACAAAATTCGCTTATGAAAATCGGGAACAACGGCAATCTCGTTTTGGGCCCATTCGACGAATGTACGCCTTGCTTTATCATATTTAAAATGTAATGCCACAAGATTATCTTTCAAATAAAAAAAAATGCATGTCAATCGAATAATACATCGTTGTTTTATTGCAATTTAAAGTTCTATACCTCTAAAAAAGACCCTATATATATACAGTATATTACATGTATATTACATATATGCATTACATGTTTATTACATGTATATATACATGCTTTTTCAATCGTTAATAAAGCACTTTTTATTCATCCACTCAAGTTTAAATACATTTTGTTAAATTTGTAGTGGATTACACTTGGTATTAATACAGTTTTTTCAAATATGATTTCTTTAATTAGGTAAACAATGAATGAATAGTAACAACGATACTACTTCAACAACATATATAAAAAGGAAAAATTCCCGTTGTGTCCCTGCAGCGCAATGGAGAGCGCGTTGGGCTTCTAATCTAATGATCGTGGGTTCGATTTCCACCTGGGATGGCCTGATTACTGCGAATGTATTTTTTTATGCTATTTATTGGAATAATTAAATTTAATTAGTGAATAAATATCAAAAAACAAAAATAATTATCCAACACCATATATAGAAAGAAAAATGGAAAATGGCGAGGAAATTCGCTTTTGATTTTGCCACTTAATATTGCAATTCTGTCATACGTATATACATATTTATATTAATTGTAATTATTTAATAGAAAGTAGCTAAAAAAACCTTTTCTTTCTTAACCCAAGAAGCAATTGACTTTATTTTCTTTATATTACTTGTTAATAATGAATTTTCCCTCTCAATTAGAATTTATTGGCTTTTTTTCTGCTACATGCGTTGAATGAAGTATGAAATTTATTACGAGGAAAAATATAAAAAAAAAGAAACTAAAGTTCAATGAATTGAAAATGAGTCAAAAACAAATATAATGGAATTTGCAATAAGTTCATTATTTACTATTAAACATTTATAGAAAAAAATGAATTGAATTCTAAGTAAATTCTCTGGAATTACGAATTATTTGTTGCAACTAATTGAAGTATCAGATTATGAGTGAGCTTTTATCAACGTCGCACAATTAAGCAACCAGAGAGCTATTGGTGACGGACCTCTTTTTTCTGAAACTCGGTCAAGTGACAAAGACGTCAACTGAGCTGGCACTATCCTCTCCTAACTACCACACCAAACTGAGGACAATGTACTTTGGTACCCTCTACACGGCGAATGTTCAGTGGCTGTAGGATCCGATCCCGCGATGCTGCGACCCCTAGTTCGTGACCATAACCACTAGGCTACCACGGCCACGAGTAATGGATTAATAATTGAAAACTAGTAAAATTCCTCTGGTAAAAAGTGATCGCAAAGATAGATTTTACTTACTAATTATTGATGAGCTCTATCTGTGTGTGTGTGTTGCCATTAATTTCCCATTCCAAGAACACCCCAAGGGGGTTTTTATTGATAAATTATTTGAAAAGTTTTTTTTTTATTTTTATTACAAAAACCACAATTGATCTTTTAATAATGAATAAAGCAAATGTTCAAGCAGTCAGTCATTTTTTTCTTTAAAAAAATATAATAATAGTTGAGTAAAAATGTGCTGCATATCAAAGCAAGTTTTCTAAAAAAAGAATAAAAAATAATCACATCTGGGAGAGAAAGACATTAAAAACACTGACCTAAATGACAAATGTGTAACAAAAACTCAGATAACGTGTATTATTAAGATCTCGAATTTGTAAATCTCTAGCGGTTAATACTAAGTTTATTTGAGTAAATTGAGTACAAAGGATTATTCATATTTTTGCCATATAAGAATCTCCCTTTCGTTAATATAATTAGCCAAATTGGATTAGTAACACCATAGAATTGAATTTCGCATTTTTTTAACTAAGAGACAGATTGCAATAAGCTTAACATTGATGTAATTATTTATTTTTGTCCTTTTAATCCTTTGATTAATGATGCTTATTTATTAAAACTGTCATATGCTCAATTAAAACTTTTTTCGTTTGTTGGTTCCTATTCTTCACTATAGGGGTATTCTATAAACTGTTCCTTAACGTTATTTTGGTTTCAAAACAAACTTGGAAATTATCATGACATAATAACCAGTCATAGAATGTGTAACAAAAGCATGGAATACTTCTTTTTGCCCGGTAAAGTACAATAACTCGACGTGGTACTGACGCAACTTGTTATCAGAAGTCCCTTAAAGAAATATTCGGCCATGCTATTTTTCAACCTTCCATAAATTGCGAAGCTGTTGTCATGCCAGATTTTGTGCATGGACAAACCTTTAAATCACATCCCATCTTGAGACTCATGTCTGGATATCCAGATAACCAAACCATTATCTGGAATATTTATCAAACTAATAGAGAATCAAATGGGCATGGTAATATGGTGCATTATCCTCTTGGAAGATTCCATACAATAAGTCCGTCATTGGATACAAATTATCTCTAAGTAGCTGAACATAAACCATATTCAGTAAATGATTGGTTTAATTTCATTAAAGAATCCAGTCCACATTTGATGTAAAGAACAGCCAACACTGTTAAGTAGCTACCATCAACTTTTGCTCGAATCGCCATGTTGAAAAATTGGGTCTTTGTCATCGTGACGACACACTCATATCCTATTGTCAAAGATTCAACCAATATTTTCTCCAGTACAGCAGAGGCACTGTAACCAATGGCTTTTTGTTATTTAAGACAATCGAGTGGATTTTTTGGTACCCTATGCTAGGAACATCAAATTTCGATTAGCTGTTCTTACGGACACGTCTGTTGTGCCATTGTTGCTATTATTTGACGCAGATGTAGCTTGTCTCAGAACACTGACACTACTCATCAAGGCGTTGCAGAGTTCAACCAACAAATTCAGAGAGTTGATAGTAGGCAGCATGGGCACGACAAATCACCATAGAATATGGGACCGTAAATCACGTTCAGTAGGTGAAAACGCGACGATAGAAGCAGTCGAGAAAATGATGAGCCAGACAGAATGGCCAAACGAGTGCGGCCACTTTTAGTACTGTACTAAGCTTGAAGAAGTCTGCTTTGTAGTCTAGTCTTTGATTGCTGTGTGTAAACACCTCCATGTTACATATTCCAGGAGGTGGAATTGGTGCGGCAGACCAGTTGCTTGGCGTTCACCCTCCCCAAACCTTAATCTCTTGGATTTCTTCTGGGACCACCTGAACTCATTGTTCATGAGACTACAGTGGAGAATCTCAAGGTAAGGTCGCTTCAATTGACATCGACAAAACATTGGATTTATTTGAACGCGCCCAACAATTCTACATCCTTCGGTGTCAACTGAGCTATGACCTACACGGCCGCATCTTCGAAGAATTCCTGAGACAATCAATTGTCGTTGCATTTCTGATGTCAAGCTGTGATACTTTGTTCCTAGTCTAAACATGCTTCACGTCAATAAATGTATTTCTTACCTCTTATTGACTCTTTTCATTCCATTCGACATCGAATTTTTCATAACTGTTTTTGTAAATTTCTCCGACTAAACGTAGTTTGCAACCCCATGTTATGTGGTGATCTATCGTTGCTATGCTGCTTGCTAACTCCTTTCTGAATTTCTCGGTCGAATGTACAAACACCTTGTATACAAGTAGATTTAGTTAACCACTGCGTTGTCCATGATGGTATGTAATTAATTAAATTATATTTTTCCCATCTTGTCACGTTTTTGATGTTGTGGATTGAGGAATCTTGAGCTTCCTTACGACTTCCGAAATAGAATTGTGATGAATCTATGCGCGTTTCTTCAATTAATTCTCTTGGGAAATCTTTGGAGCTATCAATTCGAGTTATTCACAACTAACCCTTCGTAAGAAGAGAATCGCGATATTTAAATTAACTTACTACATATAGTTGAAGTTTTCTAGCTTGAGAAGAGAGAAGGAGAGAAGATATACTCGAGTCAGGTGTGAATGCTACTGAAGGTATAATATTAGAATTATAGTGATTTAATTCTTATTAGGAGGAAACATTAAAGTGACGATTGTTCACAAGGGATGATCTGATATTAGACTAAATCGGATGATAGGTTTGATCCTTTATTAAGGTAAGGATCATGATTGATAGTCTTCTAATCGTTCACGTTTTACCGTCATTGTTCCACTTTCACAGTTAACATTGAGACATTATAATTCTATTATTTGTTGAAATTGTGTCTGTTCTTTGTGTTGTAAATAAATAGTTTAGTTGAAACATGCTGAGTGTTTCTCCCCTTTCCTTCACATATCTACCTAAGTCAGGAGCTATTTCCAAATCAAATAGTCTTGGAATCAAATACTTTGGTTTTAATTAAAATTCGCTTATAAGCAGAAAAGAGGAAGTAAAACTGATATTTTAAAATAGAAAATAACTATTCTGATTTAAGGTACCCGAGTACGTTCGGAACCGTGATTTTGCATAGCGCATAAATGGATAATTTTCATGATATTTAGTGTCACTTAGATTAGAATATATGCATAAAATTGTTTTAAGGACATTTTGACAAAAATATTTATATAAATATATTATATTGGCAAAAAATTAACTTAGAATAATCTTTTTTCCAAATCTCCTTTGGGGAAAAATACTTCTATTTTAATAATATTTTGCCTGTATATAGCTCAAACCTCTGTATGTAGAATTTTTGAAATATATAATTTAGAAGTGGGTTTATTCATATTTTACGACAACAGAGGGGAGCAATTTAAAAAAAAAACGCCAGTAATTATTTCTATTGGTGGTAACTGTGAAAATAATGTGAATTTTTCAAAACTCCTAGTTGAGCCTCTGTATAGAGGTGGGAGCTATATACAGGCAAAATATTATTATAATAGAACGATTTTTCACAAAAGGAGAACATTTGGAAAAAAGATTATTCTAAGTTAATTTCTTGCCAAAATATTAAATTTAAATATATAAACCTTTTTCGTCAAAATCTCCTTAAAACAATTTTATGCATGTATTCTAATCTGAGTGACACTAAATATCATGAAAATTATCCATTTATGCGCTTTTTTAAAACCACGGTTCCGAACGTAGTCGGATACCTTAAAAAGTTTGCTGGCACTATTCATTGTGCTCCTCTGCATTCATGTCTGAAGTACAATACAGACCATGAAACTCTTTTCTTAATGAAAAGTAATCATTTTTTGTGTGAAATCTGCTGCATTTTAAACGTAACTTTGTAGTAGATTAACGAGAATATGAATCGGAATTGTATTAATTTGTGTGTGGTATCTTTTACTAATAAAATATTATTTAAAAAATGACAAATTATTTGACTGATTCAATCATTTGGGATAGTATGAGTTGTACATGAAATTGCTTCTGTTTCATTATTATAAAGAACACACCATCATATATTAAATAAATATTTATTCAATATATCAAGTTTAATTATTATTTACATTACTATATATATATATATATATATATATATATATATATACTAAAAACTACACAACTTAATAACATTAAAACATTCTCATATTGAATTAGCTTCGAATTGGCTTTGAATAAAGAGCAATTGGGAATTCTACTTCTTGACTAGTAGTTTATAAATTATAGCCTGAATCCTTTTGAAGTTGTTCATGCTTTATATATATACAAAAAAATGTTACACAAACTGATGAAATACTAATTTACTATATATACACAAAGAAACTAAAATATATAAGTTCACTTTCCAAATTAATAATCAGATGAAAGTCATGTGTTTCATCTAAAAACAGAAAAGTTAGTTAATAGTTAAGAAAAGAAATATATTGTACAATAGTGGAAGAAGTCTAATGAGTTTATGTTGTTGAAACTATATTTTACACTTTTTAAAGGTTACTTTTTTATATGCGTTTAAAGTTAACGATATTGGTTTTTAATTGAGTTACATTTGTGAAAAATAAAATATATATGTACAAAGTACTTGGTCTAAAAAGCAATATTTTGATGCTAAAAAGTTTTATGTTAGAAATTAAATGAAGTCCATATGTTTGTATTATTATTTTTTAAAAATTCAAATACCTAATTAATAATTAAGGAAAGACAATAATTTAAAAGTGAAGAACACCTTAAAAGTAAAGGCAGGGAAGAAATTAAAAATGTTGATGTAAAAACCCTATGTACCATAATTGCTCAGTTCAAAAACCATTATATAATAGATATTTCTTTAAAATAAAATTTATATACAAGTCAGATAATATTTGTACATGTGCGACACTATAAACTGAAACAGATATCAATATTTTCTAATTCCATTAGTGAGGGGAAAAGTTTTACATTTTTTCCTAAGAAAAATTATACTATAAATATTAACTATGTATTTAAAAAAATATCACTCTACATTAGAATTTTTCAGCTAAATAAGAAAACTCAATCTAAATAAAGGGGAAACAATTTTAAATCCACTTTGCTCTCCTCAGATTCCAAGGCTATACTAAAAACATCTTCCATTAGAAGAGAAATCCAAAATCATTTAAATATATCTCTCAAATCCCTTCCTCTAATGTCTCAATAAGACACACTGCTTGGATGGGGTGGGTACACCGGTGCAGGTGGGGTGTACACTATGGCTCTCATAATGGGATGAGACTGGGCTGCCATCATTTGTTGTGGTGGCATGGCACCCCCATAGAGATGCTGGAAAGCTGGTGGTGGTGGCTGGTGGACAGGAACTTGGGAGCTTCCGGATCCGTGGTGGTGGTGACCATGGTGTTCGTGATGTACTGGAATGTGGATGTGGTGCTCCTCGTGTTTGTGATGTCTAAGAAGTTTGGCAAGCAGGCCTGCAGCGAGAAGGACTGCCAGAGCATCGTTGTTGTTGCGGTTATGGTGGTGGGCTTCCACAGCGGGTAGCAGCATGTGGCAGGACAGGATGAGGCAGGCGAGAAGTATGGATTGGTATTTGGTGAATGACATATTGGATCTGGAAGAATAACAAGTGTATGTTAAATATGTATGAGTAGTCTGGGAAAGAAACACCCAAAAAATTTGTATTTATGATTGGTTCTATGTTGCAATTTATCTTTATTGAGATGAAGTTGCAGTGTATACATACAAAAAAGGGATGCAATTTACTTCCCCAGTGCAATTTAATAATTTTAAATACACTTCATTGTAACTTGTAAAGCAGAGGTCGGCAACATAAGGCACGCGTTCTACATGCAGCTCGTGGATCAATTCTCTGTAGCACTCTGCGCAACTCTACAAATTTGTCAATTTTTGAATACACGGAAGGTAATAAATTTGTAATGGGCTTTGTTTGACAAACATCTTCAGGATTATGGACATTTACGGAATTAAAGAAAATCTCTGAAAGATATTTTAACAGAGATAAATATACAGCTAATCTGTGTAAATTATTTGAATGTGATTGCTGGAAAGATTTAATTCTATGAAAAGGGAAAATTGCATGTACCCTGCCTCCGCTTTTGATTCTATATATCTAGGTGAACAAATCTTTTATCATATGAAAAATATTTCGAGTTCTGAAAGAAGTTGTTAACAACTGAATGTTCAGAGTCGAGTCCAATCGAAAGTCTAAATTATACCCCTGATTTTGCGATATGAAGTATATAAAGCGGAGCAAGCACTATATATATATATATATATATTAAAAGTTTAATACAAACCTATATATATATATATATATATATATATATAGGTTCGCATTAAACTTTTAATTTTTTATTTAACTATAAAGGAGAGGAATTCTCATGTTTTATGTGTTGTCTATTTCTTATTCTAAAAAAAAGTTTAAAAGTACATAATATATGTATAACTCAAACATTTTATTTTAGTTGAGGAAATAGTTATATTTATAATTCTGCTTATTTTTATGTTCAGAAATATCTTTAAATGATACAAAATTAATATGAAAAAAAAACAGTAAACCAATATAATTCAACTGTATCCTCTATATCTGCATGCATTGTTGAGGGAATGGAAATGTTTCAAATATGTCTTACTGTGAGATACGCTGAATTCTATTGGCAGCTTGGTTTGGCACGCAACAGTTAAAAGGTTGCTGATGTCTTTTGTAAAGCATAAACATACTATAAATATGAAATCAAGGTTGCCTACAATTCGTCGTTGGATATACTCAATTCCGACCATGGGTTCGAATTCTGTTTCCATCAAAATAATCACCGGATTGAGTATGCGGGGTGTTTAAGAATCAAGTATTCGTTCGGATGTTATTTTGGTCTCTTGATCGATATTCAAAATTAAGAGAATCGTGGAATACAATCCTCGTTCAGCTTCAAAATACAACGTTAATAATAAAAAGAATCAATGCTGATTACATTAAAGACTCATTTTGTTAACATTTAGTTTGATATATTTCTTTTTGCTTATCCTCCCCCAGTTGTGTCGTACTAATTATTTTTGTATGCAAGAACTAACATAAACAATTATTGAATGAATTTATGACAACTTTATATATATATATATATATATATATATATATATATATAAGATAAATGCTTAAAATGAATGCATTTAACAACAACATCAATCTCTGCACAGATATTTTTATACTGGAGATTATATTTGAAAAAAATTCTTAAAACTTCTTTCTCAATAAATTATGAAAAAAAATTAGTTCTTTTCAAAAGTTATAAAAGTTGTTTTTTCGTAGTCATTCCTTAAGCATAGTATAGATACAGAAACATAATTACAGGTATTTTTCTCTTTAATGCTTAATGAATCCTCTTGAACTTATAAATCCTGCAAAGAATGAATTAGATTCGTTGTTGTTTTTTTATTTTAAGGTGAGAAAAACTCTTATCATTTGAAGGTTTTAATGCGATAAACCGTAATCTTTATTGATAGGTTGAATTAATTCTTGGCTGCTAAAATTCCAGTTAGCAGCTCTCAACGAGCTCACAATAATCCGATTTCTTTTTTCTCACAGATATCACATATAACACATTAAATCACTTTAATCACATTTCAATAACACATTAAATCGATATATTAAAAGTGTGATGCTGTGATTTTTTTGACGGAGATAATCTCATCCCAATTAATCTGAATCGTAGAAAAATACTTTCTAATCCAAATTACATTTTCCTTTAATGTATGTCATAAAAAGAAGATTATTATTTACAAAAAAAAATATTGCTACACTAGAGCTATTATACTAAATTGTTAAGTAGATTTGTGTGTGTTTATTTCGCATGAATGATCCACATTTTCAATGTGATAGAAATTGTGCATCTTTTTAATTTTATTGTGTTTTCGTTGTAAAAGAATTTGCATGCAATAGAGATATATGAAAAAATTTTTAAATCCTCATATGCTATCATAATATTTTTCATTCACTTGTAGCTATGAATTAATATTAATTAAATTATCTAAAATCAATAAGTTATTTATTTATATATATATATATATAAGTATAGATGTACCAAAATTTAAATAAATACAAAAAGGTAGTGAACATGATATATAATACAACTCGTTAAATCATGATAGGTTGTGTCAAACTTTATAAGATTTTAATTTTTCCTGTAATTTGTCTATTGAACTTTTATGTGTGAGTTATACACTGGTGTGCAAAAATTAAGGACGAAGTCGAAAAATTAGCATATCAGCTGAACGAAGAGGCAGAGCGGAAAGAAAGACCAATCAGGAGATTAAGTCAGGTGATGTGCGGTAGCACATGCACAGATATGCAGGTAGACGTAATGGGGGAGTGTCTGAGTAGTATAAAGCATGTTGTCGGTGTAAGGTCAGTATTTCTGGCAAAGAAATTGTGCACGCCGTATAGCAGTTAAAATCACACCGAGTAGCTGCCTCAGCGAGAAATGGCGAAAAATCAATCTGTTAGATAACATCTGGATGCTTTTACCCGAGGTCGAATCATTGGGAAGTTGGAGAAAGGCCGCAATGTGACAAGTGGGGCTGCAGAGTTCGGAATTGCTCACAGTATCGTTTCACAACTTTGGAGACAATTTCAAACTACAGGAACAACTATCCGGGGGTTCAGTAGTGGTCGTCCACGAGGAACCACACCCGCAGATGACCGGTACATTGTCTTACAGGCCAGAAGAAACAGGCGGCAGACAGCGGGAGAAATCGCTAGACACACGACACAGGCGACTGGACGACCGATATCGCGTTTTACCGTGGCCAGAAGACTGCACGGTGGTGGTCTGTTTGCACGACGCCCTGTACGGTGTGTACCTTTAACGCCTACCCATCGGGGAAGGCGTTCTCTGTGGTGCCGGGAACACCGGAATTGGAGAGACAATGAATGGGGATGAGTACTCTTTACAGATGAGAGCAGATTCAGTTTGAGTACCGATTCTCATCGCATACTCATCTGGAGAGAGCGGGGAAGCCGCAATCATCCCTGGAACATCATTGAAAGGGACAGGTATGGAGGTCGCGGTGTTCTCGTTTGGGGAGGCATCATGATTGGTAGTCGTACAGACCTTCACATCTTCGACGCAGGTTCAGTCAACGGGACCCGATATTGTAACGAGATTCTTCTTCCATATGTGCGTCTTTTTAGAGGCGCTATGGGTCTGCAGTTCCTTTTCATGGACGACAATGCACCATGTCATCGCACAGTAGCTGCCGAACAGCTCTTAGAGAGTGAGGATATTGAACGTATGGATTGGCCGGCACGATCTCCGGATCTCAATCCCATCGAGCATGTATGGGAATTTCTAAGCAGACGCTTGGCAGCTCGTACCTTACCACCAGTAACGATTCGGGAGCTTCGATTGGCGCTGTAAGACGAATGGGCACCAATGCCTCAACAACTCATAGACACCCTCATTCTCAGCATGGGCAGACGCTGTGAAACCTGCCTAGCAGTCAGGGGAGATCATATCCCCTACTAAAGACCGGATGTTTCTTGCTGGACACCCATCACAGGGATGTTTCGGCCTTCAGTCGCATTGCGGTCCATGCTACTTTTTCAATCAAGCTTCTTTTTATCCCTCCGATTTCTCTTTTAGTAAGTGTTGCTTACATATTACACATGTCCTTACGCATTGGGGATCTTACGGTATTAAATGTGTTGATTTGGAAAGCTTTTGTACAAAGTTATATTGAAAAAACCGTCTCGTCCTTAATTTTTGCATTCCAGTGTATATCGCTTTTAATAATACATGCTATACTTGTAAATGAATTGAAACGGCAATAATTATAGAGATTGGAAGTTTTCATAATTTTAATGAAACATTAGTAATCTGTTACATTTTGACACTAATTTTTATTGGCCGAAAGAAAGGCGGAAAAATAAAACTTAAGCACTTTCATTGTTTGATATCTTTATAAATAGCAATTCATTAAAAAATCATTTCAAAAATAATATATTTTTAGAAAAAATTGAACTGTTGTTCATTTTTAAACCAATAAATGTATTTTGTAATAAACGGAAAAGCATGTATAAACTTTAAAAAATCAATTTACCAGGGGTTTTTTATTAAAAAAAAATTCAAATTTAAAATAATTACTATGTACTAGTTAAAATCCAAGATAAGTCGGTAGATTAAGTTTAAAAAAATACATTTAAAAACATAGTAAGTAAAAAAATACACTCAATCACACTCGTTAAATTTCAAAGCTAATCTAGCAAAGAACTCTAAATATTCAAGTTACTTTCCACATCGAAACTGAACTTTCTGTATGCAGATCACTTAGTATGCTGATGCAGTGTTAAAGAATAAGTCACCGGAGAGTGACATTTACTTTCACGGCGCAAACGGAGTCAAAACAAGGCTCGAAACTAGATTGGGTGAGTGTCACAGCTCGCTGCTTCCCGGACGAAGTGGTTCGATGCCCTCTCGGAGGAAAAGACCAACTCGCCGGTGGTTATCATCCACAATCGGCTTTGTCAACGAACTTTTATCTCGCCAGGGAAAGGCTTCACTTACAAATGGTGGCTTTTCTTATCTACTCTTTGAAATCAAAAGTTGCCTTTTTTTTCATACTCTAGTTTTGTTATGCGAATTGGGAAGTTATTAAAAGGTAGTGGAATAGGGGTGTCTTTTTTTTTCGAATGAATTGGGGTGTGTTTTAAAGTATCCGACTACGTTCGGAACTGTGATTTTGCCAAAGCGTATAAATGGATAATATTTATAATATTTAGTGTCACTTAGATTAGAACACGTATAAAAAAATGTTTTAAAAATATTTTTTGTTACAATAAAAAATTACTTAAGTACAATATTTTGACAAATAATGACCAATTTTTAAAACGTTCTCCTTTTATGAAAATTGCTTCTATTATAATAATATTTTGCCTGTCTATAGCTCAGACCTCTGTACAGAAGCTGAACTAGAATTTTTGAAATATATAATTTATAAGTGGATTTATGTATATATTAATATTTTACTTCAACAGAGGGAAGAAATTTTAAGAAAAATCGCCGATAATTATTTCAAAAATCCTAGTTCAGACTCTCTGGAGAAGTTTTTACTTTATTTAAGCAAAATATTTTTTTCTTATTATAGAAGCATTTTTATAAAAGGAGAATGCTTTGAGAAAAGGTTATTCTTTTGCCAAAATATTGTATTTAAATAATTTTTGTCATAATGTCCTTAAAACAATTTTATACATGTTTTCTAATCTAAGTGACACTAAATATCATGAACTTTATCAATTTATGCGTTTTTTTTTCTTAAAATCACGGTTCCGAACGTAGTCGGATACCTCAGGGTGTTTTTGTATAGTATCTGGACTTTATAGTTTTTGATATAGTAAAAAATTTTTACAAGTATTAATTCAAAAGGAGATGGCTAGTTCGAAAATAAACTTTTCTTTCGGACTTGGCTTTGATTATGTTGCCGTTATCTCATTCTTCGCCAATGAACTAACTAAACAGTGAAGATCTTTATGGTACGAAAATCAAAATCATAAGAAGAAATTTTTTACCTATATAATTTGAAAACAAGAGAATTTAGTTAAATGATTGACGTTTATGGATTTCAACAGACCTATATGATAAGAAAGGAAAGAACTCCTTTGTAACTTTTTGAGCCCCTACTTTCTGTATACCCTGAAGACCTAAATCGCACTATCGCGTGGACTTGTGCGGGATAGATATTCTTATCCCTTTAAGGCTAAAATATTTTTATTTTTAATCATTACATTCTTTTGTTTACTAAAATGACATTGGAAACAATAATAATAGTAAAACTTTTGCTACTCCCTTCGTACGTAGAGTGTTCCAACACGAATTTACAGGCTGTGTCTTTAAGGGTTATTAGACCATTCCTTCCCGGTTGAAACAATGAATGAATGTCGGTTTTGACTTTACCATGTTATGTATTCTCGTATACTACTAATTGTTACTTTTGCCTTAAATCATAGTTTATATGCCATACGTTTCAAATCTCATCTAAAAAATTCTCTGACACGTTAGTTGCAATTTGAAAGTCATCAAAATATCCATGTTTTTATTCATAGACTCTAAATCTTACATAATGCTTCAAATGGTATATGTGTCATGAACAGAAAAAAACTTATTTCGTACCCATCTTTTATTGTGACTCAAAATTGCAGAGACCGCTTATAAATTGCATACGTGTTGGTTTTAGTGAGATGTATCTATTTAAGACACATCAAATCATTGAACATAAAGGTAAAAAAAAATTGCGTTACTTGAATAAGCAAAATATTGTTTCTGTCACATTTAAGGAAAGTACAATATCCTCACGCACAAATTCACCTACATATTAATTTAAATATAAATTTAAATATGTGTTTTTAAAGATAAAATCATGCTAAAATAAAAAAAAGGTGCTTATTGAATGTAAATGGAATATTTATTTTATTTTTCAAATGGAGTTTTTACACATTCTTAATGAGAATTTTATGTCATTTTATTATAATTAAAAGTACAAAAATATAATTGAAAAATAATGTCAATGCTTTAAGTTTCAGCTCATACCAAAGCGTTTTATTTCTTGAATAATTTTTACATTTTCCAAAGAAACAAAAATGCTTCACTTATTTGAAAATTCTTTTAATGATTTCTTTTTTTAAAACATATTAATACTAAATCAGATTTAAAAGCATTAGGAAACTTAAAAATCTTTGTATAGTTTGCATTTTTGAAAAGTAAACAGTTTCAATACATATTTTTTAAAAATATTTTTACTTGCTGCTTACAAATGACTTATTTCAATTTCATTTAATTAAGTGGAGTTAATAAGAAGTTTACTAAACTGATGTAAAAGTGATATAATATTAATTACCATATTGGTAAATGTGACAAAATCATTGTATTTTCAATTTTGGACAAAGGAATTTATCTTCCAATATAGCCTTTTCTCATAATAACAGCACGGTCGAAACCTGATGCTCTTAAAACCCGTCGTCTAGAGATGATGTTCGTAGTTCAATTTATCATGGTTGAAATTTTATTTGGCATGGTTTTGGGAGGGGAGAGTACCAGATCACAGATTTATTTTGTTCTCATCTCTTACCTCGAATCAAAAAAGTAGATTGATGCTTCACCCTAATCTCGTGTCGCTTATATAAATACCACATTAATAATCAATCAATTAATTGGTATGGGCATTCAGAAAGAGTAGGGCATAAAAACTTTCTAATGAAACACTCATCACATCACCCAGGGACTGCATTCATTTATTCTATTTTATTAAATAATTTAGAAATAGTGTTATTAGTATACATAATAAGCGTAGAAGGTTGTTATCATTTTGCTTTTAAATTATACCTGTTCTTCAAAAAGAGTAATACATTCTATCGGTATTTGTAAACAACTCCAGAAAGAATGTTTGAAATCTCCTGAATGTCAAGAATCTTGAGTCCTAGTTAAAAAGGATCCGTAACTTGTTTAAGTAGCTAAATTGAACTAAACTGCTTATTCCGCATCACTGCCTATCAAGCTTGAAGATTGCACGTTCGGTTCTTTAAACTCTTTTTATTCTTACTTTTAAACCGGATTTCTTTTAGGATGAATAAACCGAAAAGTTTGGAAAAACGAAAGTTGTAAAAAAATTCAAGATGTATAATACCCACAAATAAGTATACTGAGTAATGTAAGTCAAAATACAATCTATATACTTTCATATCGAAAATCAAACACCTCAAAACACAAATGCCTTTAAAAAAAAGAGAAAATTTGTGAGTCAAATAGACTAAAATCATAAGATTTATATTTTCCAGAGCAGTTTATGATTTCGCACTAAAGACATTTGATTGATTACAATCTCACTGATCGTTGCTCAGAGTATTATTGTGAAGGAGTTTTCTTGATCGAAGCCATAGTGAAGGGTAGGAAGGAAAACAAGTTTTATGGGTCCTTTTTCCCTTTGCAAGCTACAGTAGCTAAGTGGTTATCGTAAACAGCATTTTGTGTCTGGTCTTGGACTGGGATTGTATATAGTGCCACTGAAGACTCACTGTGCAGAGGGGTTGATGTACTAATATCTGTCGAGGTTTTAAGTCCTCACGTTGGAATGGTACGGAAATTCGGAAAGGGGAGTGGCAGTTCAGGTGTCGCTCATCGCTTTTGACCTGGGATCGAAATTACGAGATCTGTCGATAGTAACTTTTGTGTTTCTTTTAAGGCGACATTAATAAAGCAATCAATTACCCCCTACCCTTTGGGAAAATGTATACATCTTAGTGCATTCTTGCAACAATAAACAAAATATAGAAGCCGTGTACATACTATACACACCTAACTTTAACGTTACCTACAAGAAAACTGATGCTGGTTGATGCATGAAATAAAATATTTAGATTAGTGCCCATATACCTGGATATTTGTGACATAAACGAGGGTCTTATATGTAGATATTAAAAGTGTCAAGGAAAAGCGTTTTCAAAATTTGGCCTTTAACACACACAGGCGCGAAAGGGTTTTTTTATCAAATGTTATTTTTTCATAGAAATATCACTCAACATGATAAATGTAATAATCCTCATTGTGATAATTCTTTCAGGATTTCTTCTATCCAAGACAGCAGAATGGGCAGATTAATGGGAACTAGTTTCTATATAAATTGTACTTGACTTGTACAATGTGCTAGAGAAAATTAATTTATTAGTACTAAGTTAAGAAAACAAGTTTAATAAGTAAAAGTGATTTTTTCCTTGGGCTTATATAGAAAATCCTATCTTTATATTATTAAGGTTTATAATTTAGGTCATATTGTGTGGCTTTAACGTCAAAAAACTTCATTATTGCTTTAAATACATTGTTATTGTATGGTAAGGGGAACGATGAAAATTATGATTGAAAATTTGATTGTAAATATTGAAAGTTCGAGAAACACTACTTTAAGATATTTTAATTCAAAGCTTATCTCTCTGTCTATAGATACCAGCCATAGGTTACTATGCATACAATACCTTCTGTTTAATATAATGTTTTAATTACTGAGAATGTCTAGATTTATTGAATCGATAAACTACAATATCTTATTCGCAAACTTCAAAAGTACTCAATAATACAATTTTAAGTGCAAAAATTTAAATTATAATCTTTATTGTTCTTCAGAACTCCATCAATGCGTCAATATTTTAAATCTTTAAAATTCTTAGTGTAAAAATTTTATTCTAAATATTCTTCAGCTTCATTATCTCCTTTTTTGATTTTTAATAAATTCTCTTGTAAGTTTTGGTTTGATAGCCCCAAACTCTGATGAGTAAAAGCAATTTCGTTTTGACCTATCAGTACAGCAATGTAGATACGTACAGCTACTAGCTGACGCAAATATAAACAATAATTCACTCTCTGTGTATAAAAGCGTCCATAAAAGCAAAATCAGACCTATTATCACTTTAAAAAGAAAAAAATGAAGAATGTCACTTCAGAGCATCAATTAAAATCTTCACAAATTATGTTTCATTAACATTAACCCATATATTCTAATAATCTGCTTACGGTAAGGTCAAAGATACTTGAGAAAACGAATAACAACCACCTTTAAATGAATATCTCACGGACACGCATTAAACTCTCCCATCTTTTATAACATCGTGTTATATTTGGCGTTAGTGGATGCTCGTGCTTCAAATTAATGCCTGTTAATGTAACTGCATAAAAGCACATTACGTGACACTCTGAATCATTAAATGAATGTTAAGGCCAGAAACTTAAATCTTTCCACAAAAACTCGCATTTCTTGCTGCTATTTTAATCCTTCGGACTCGGCGCCTCTGAAGCGTAACGGGAGAAAGCGCTTATTTTCTGCTTTTATTTTTTTTAATTCTGTTTTATTATTTTTATTTTTTTGGAAAAACTCATTTTCTCATTTTCGCTCAAGCAGCCTTTTCCTATTTTATTTCCTTCTTTCTGTTTCTGGTGGGTTTTATTTTATAAAAGAGAAGTATGTTTATCTTTTTCTCGGTTTGGGAAGTCGGCAAGAAGGAGGAATGTAAACTACACAGACTCTTCCTTTCTCTGTGAATGATAAATAAGGATAAATATTTGCGGTGTAATGGCTCCTTTGGTACACATTTAGATTGGATATTTCGGAATGAAAATTATGTTTTAAAATCGGAGTTTTAAAATAGAATTCTCGGTAAATAGTCGAAGGTATAGATAAGGGGGGAAATAACTCGATACCAAACAATTACTTTGTGCTTAGAATATTTTTAAGATATTACATTTATTTTTATTCATGTAATTTTTTTCTGTCACTTAGTTATATTCGAGAATTCCTTTGTTTGAACAAGATATTTTGAAATATCAGAGGAAAGTAATTCCTTTCTACAAATTTTTGTGTATTGTAATCGTCATTTAAATGTCAACATTGGAGAATTTGTGTCATTTTATTTTTAGAAAGTTTCTGCAAAATGGAACTAAAAAGTAATTTAGACGTTAATACTTGAGACAACTTTTTTTAAAAAAAAAAGAAATGGAGATATGGAAATTTTTTTGTAGTTTTCAGATTTATTTAGAACATTTTAAAGAAAAAAATGCTAAAATTAAGAAGAGATAAATAAATCATTATCACTAAATTGGGAAAAAATGGGTAACAATTGACAAAAATTTACGTAAACGGGACCCATTCTGTAAAAAAAGTTTCTGAACAAATTCTCAATTTTTCAATTTTGATGCGTTATTTTGATATTTATTTTTAATGACCTTCAGTATAAAAGATATTTTATTTTTTACAAAAACTAGAGCGGGCGCGCACTTTGTCTTAGTTATTATAAGAAATTGCTTAAAAAACAGTAACTATATTCACAAAAGGGACTGCAATTTTTTAAATAAATCAGTGATTAATACATCTGAGAGTTAAAACACTTCCGCTATTACACAGAACATACACAAAAAATTTCAGTTAATTATTCTTAAAACGCTTTGAGCAATCGCTATCCCCGTTTGAGGTTTTCCAAAAAAACACATTTCGAGTTACGCATTTTAAAGTTTGACACCTCGTTTAAAGTGATGCCATCTGCTTTTACTAAAACACTTGTTGTATTTGTTCTAGTGAATGGAAAATAAAAAATTGATATTTTTACAAAGCTCATAAGACAGTCTATAAAATAAAATCATAAAAATAACAGTAAATTTTTGAAAAAAATCACGATTTTAGGGTAAGAATACCTTAAAGTAATCACAACATTGATGAAAGTATGATGAAAAGAAACCACAATGAATTTTAAATAATGGTATGCATACCTCCAAGGATACAAGAAGGAATAGGTCAGGCTCTAATGAAGAAAATAACTATAAAACCCAAGAACAAATGTACGCAAATAATTTGTGAATATTCTGTGTTATAGTGTATTGGATCTTTGGTACTAGCCAAAAGAAGTGTGGCAACAAAAACCTTTAACTGTTGGAGAGTGAAATATTTATATATCTTGCTTGGTTTTAAATATTAATTTAAATAATAGCTTTCTTAATTTTTTTCGGGTAATATCAAATATTAAATATTTAATTTCAAAATATTAGAAAATGATTATAGCAAAAATTTTAGAAAATGAAGAGATCTTTAAGAATTATTATATTGTAATAAAAAAGAAAATTCTCAAAATATATTTTTTTATTGTATTTTGTTACGTTCGTGCGATCAACATAAAGAGAGATGGTAGTTGCGAAAGTAATATTTAGATACAACTACAAGGGAAGAATAATATATTTTTTATTTCATATCTGAAAAATATTTTATAACTTAGGCTTTGAAATAAGAATTAATATAGACCGCGGGAAAAGTTACAAATGTATTTTTAGAAGAAATGAAAACTGATAGAGATAACACATTTTCAATGAAGAAATTATAAAATTTGCGCTAAATCCTCATAAATCTCATATACATTATTCTTAAGAGCAAAAATATTTTTTAAAGGTAAAAACAAATTTTTCATTGATTTTTCTGAAAAGATTTATCAAAAAGAGAATATTTTATAATCCTCTCTTAAATAGCGGAAACATATTGATAACGTTTTTAAAAAAGTATAAAGTTTTTTTTTTGTGAAAAAGATCATATTTACCAATTACAACTTTTAAAAATAAATCTTTTTATTGATATAGTAAACTGTTTTCGAACTATAAGTATTACCTTAATTATTTTGCACACATTTAACATTAGTGTGTTTTGTAAATATATTTTATACAATCAGAAAATGATTTAATTCTTGTTTTAGACACAATATATATGAAACTGGAGATTATCAATGATAAATTGGTCCCAAAAAATGCTAAAATTAATATATTAGAACCCAAGAAAAGTATTTAGTATCTTAAAATGTTTTTATGCAAGTTTTTAAGTGGTATCATAATTGAGGATTGTTGAATTACTACCAATGAATTTCGAAATTACGGTTTAACATCAGAAAATGAGTTGCAATGAATCTATTACATCTCAGTCTCCATACTTTCATACAATTTCATGCGGGATCTTAGCGACACCATATTTAAGACGAAATACTCTTTATTTTATTTTAATATATAATTGCGAGAGGCATTCTTAACCCCTTTTTTTCTCAGTCCTAAATCGATTTAATATTAAAACAGCTCTTTATTCGTTCCTTTGTTTTTGTCTAGCTTTTTTGCGTGGAATTTTTACCTTACTATTCAAACATCAACAAAAGGAAATATTGAATTACGCATGCACTGTACATTAGAAGCTATATATATATATATATATATATATATATATATATATATATATATATAACCCTCAAAATTGCTCATGAAATATAGGAAATGGTCCAATATACATAGAATGAGGTTTATACAATTAATTTAAAGAAATCTTCTAGATCGAAGTCTTATTCACGGAATTAAGGAAACGCTTTAAGCCCTGATTGGAGTGCGAAGGTCACTGGTCTTTATAGTAATAGTAGTAATAAGAAAATTACATGCAGTGAGAAGCTTTTTTAACCCTAATTTTATTACCACTCTTCTGTTACCTTCATTATTTCTGGCCAAATCAATGAAAAAAGAAAATTCAACTGTGTACATAAAGAAACCATTCTTTTAAAAAAATCACACTCGAACAATTTTATTTCTGCTTCTTCGACAAAGACATGTTTGTTAGAAATAAATCGATAAATCAAACATTTTTTCCCATTTATATATATATATATATATATATATATATATATATATATATATATATATATATTTAAAAAATAACAATTACCTTTCAAATATAAGAAAACTTTACGAAAAAGTCCTTCTATCCAAATTAGATAGTTTGACCAGAGTTAAAATGTGTAATGCTCCTGTTTTAAGCTTCGTTGGACATTTGATGTTCAGTTAAACTTTTTTTTAAAATTTGTTCTCTGTTAGTTCTTAACACTGAACATTTTCGAATTAATAGGTCCAATGTATAGTTTGTATATCAATCAAATAGAATAATTATACGTTTTATTGGTATTAATAAGGTTTAACGTATGCTGAAATGAAACTATGCAGTACATTTTTACGAACGTACATTCAAAACAGATAATTGTTAAGTAAAGTTAAATGTTTTATACCCTAACTCTCAGTATAAGAACTTCTTAAAGAAATGATAAGGTTTCTAAACAACCACGTTATTTCCTAGTTATGTGTTCTTCTAAATTCACTAAAGCAATTCCCACACACACACAAACTAATTATTGCACTTTATTGTGAGTCTATCTATAATAATGAAACGTAGAAAAAAGGGATTATAGAAATTTTATTTATTCTAATCTTTTTTATTGTTTCACCAAAATGAAATTTAATGATTTGTAAAGATTTTACTATTCTTCCTTTCTATTCTTCATTTGTAATACATTATTTTATTTTTAACCCTTTAACGATCTCAAAAATTTCAGGAAAACAGTAAAAAAAAAGGTGCCTTTTTTAGCTCGAGAAAATTGTATAAAAACAAGTGTAATTTAGAATAAACTTGTTAAAAATAAATCAACTATTTTCAATTACATTATAAGCAGTCTGATACTGTCATTGGATATGCAAAATAGGAAATAAAGTCTGTTGTTGTTGCTCATGCCACCTGTCTGACATAGTCCGATCGAGGTCCACGAAATTCTTAGTGGCAATGGGCTAGATGTACGTCTATCGTTGGCCTTAGTCTTAAGCACCGTACAGGAAGTAAAGTTCTTTTCCGTATAAGAAATAGTCTTTTTGCTGCGTTACTTTTGAATACTCCAGGCCGGAAATATTACTGGCACGAGAAATGGAGAGTGTAACTTCACCTAAGTGTTTGGACGGAAGCGAATGTTTATTAAGTTCGTACTAAAAAGTAAATCAAGAGCTATTGGTGACAACCTTATAATTTTGAACCGTAATCAAGGACGACACATGAAGTGGAATGTCCTCTCCAAACGACCACACCATATCAACAGGTGGACATTGAACTATGTCAGATATAATGTATATCAGCCCCCTACACGGTGGATCTTCAGTATCATTAGGAATTGAACTCGTGACACGATGGCTACGACCTCGTGACCATGACCATTAGGCTACCACGGTCACATATAGATGGGAGAAAGAGAAAAGTTCAAATAAATAACATGAAGGAATCACGAAAAAAAGAACATATTTTGAACCATTAATTAAAATGTATTGTTTTTCCAATGAATAATGTGCTGTTTCTCATCCCACTTGATCGACAGAAATATCTAGATCAAGTCCATGAACCCGTGCATTTGTAAACATTGAAGAACTGTAGCAGGACTTGAGAGCAGTTGGCTTTTATGGCAACCAATACAAGCCAAGATGTGGGCATGTGGCAGTGGCGTAACGTATATCCCCACATTGCGGGAGGCCCAGGAATTATATGGGGTCCAAAGCGTGACTGATACTAAGGTACATATTTGGACTTGGGGCCCAAAACCTGAGTTTGCAGCAGGGCCTTAATATTCTCAGTTACGCCTCTGGCACGTAGGCAGGAGTATTAATAATAATAATGTAATAATGCAATCCATTAGGTTTAAACTAAATTAATTCAAAAAGATCAAAATCCATTGTTATTTTTAAAGCTTTTTATCCCTTTTCATATGTTTTTTCTTTCTGTCAATCATTTTTTTATCCCCCCCCTCACATAACTGTCGATGCGATTCTAAGAACATGTGATTTTTTTCCCTAGTCAGAATGTACTCTTTAAATTTTATGGGGTAAAAAGGAAAATTTCTTAGAAATGTCTATATGTCAGAGTGAATAGATGAAGTATGACTAAATAAATTAGTGGTTTTTTTTTTTTTTTTTATAACTGGATCAAGTCCGTCACGCATGAGCTCACGTTTTTAGTCAGATTTGTTTTATTATTTTCTGTTAAAAATTAATGAAACTTTTGAATGAGGATGTCTTTGTAATTATTTAAAGATCATAATTAATTTAGAATCATAATACAGAAAATTAGATTTTAAAACTCAGTTTCTTAGCCTTTCTTTTCCTTGTATAAACTTCTCTATTTAGAATATATATTTTTTATTTTGTTCGAAAATTAAAAAAAAAATTATGTAAACGAAAATGCAATTCCTTTTCTTTTTTTTCTTCCTTGATCTTTTCTTAATCTATGGATTATGATAAACACACAGACTTTCAAATAGATTTATCAGTATTGCTACAACTTTTAAGTCGAAACTCGGTTGTAATATACATGTAACTCAATAATAAATCTTTTTTCTTTCCAATTTTGAATAGAGTGCTTTGAATTGAATGGAAAAATTGTAGTTATAACTCTATAAAATGAAATATAGAATTGTTTCATAGTGGAATATGATTAATGTTTCTATTTTTGGAGGAAATGCTAGCTTCAAAAAGTAGACATTCTTTAATTCTTTCCAATCATCTCACCTTATAGCTCAAATGCAATTTTTTTAAAAAAAATCTTGCATGGTTTACAGATTTTTAAGGGCTTACCTTTTCAACGAATTCAAATCATATGCAAGTCCCTCTTTTCTTTTTTTATCAGTTTATTTTTTTGTTTTGTTTTGATGCGTTATAAATCATATTACTTGACTCTGAACTGTGGTTTAAAATATTTGTTCAATTAGTTTTAAGCATGTATATTAATTCTAGGTAAGATCTTGAACAAAAAGGGTTTTAAGAATTTACTTTACAGTATCTGATTATTTTTGAACTCTAAAATAAATTGGAAGCAAGTATTTTGAAAATAATCTAGGTGATAAAATATTTTTTTAACCGTAGATAAATAAATACTTGTCTAATAGACAATATTTAGCCCTGCCGACGCAGAATTTGTACTTTCTTTCCATTTCAGAAATGTAGTATGGCAAAGTACGTATGTAACGAGAATATTTGTGGTAGCACGTTTTTTATAACTACGTAGGACACAAACGCTCATTTTTACTACCCCTCCATTATTTAATTTTACTATTTTTCTTAAGATGCACTTTATTGTTTGAATTGAAAAGAAAAATATGATTATTTTTAATTTGTATTCTATTAGTTGAATGATTAATTGCAGAATAATACTAGTTTTAGTTTAGTTATCTTAAGTTAAAGTAACGTTCAAATATTCAATTCCTTTAGAAAACCGCAGTTCTTTTTTCATAGCTTTTTAATAAAATAGATTCATATGTAGGCATTATTATTTCCCCTATAAGGTGTTTAAAAATTATTAATTGGAGTAATTGTATTAATTTTAAAAAAATGTTTAAATTCATATTCATGAGGTATCTGTAGTTGTATTCATATACAATAAATGATAAAACAAAGTGCTTATGTATATAACAAACAATAAAAACATTAAAGTAACTGATCAATGCTAATACTTATAAAACAAATAATACATTTGAAAAGCATCAAAATAAATAATAAATAACAATTTATAAAATACCTAATGTAAATTTTTTAAAAATTCTCATTCAAATGTAAAATAATATTCAAATTATAGAGCTGAAAAATGTACAGAAATAACTAAAAAATTCAGCTTTTATACGTGTTTAGCTCATTTTTTATTAAAAATTTAGCTATTTAAAAATTTGAGAAACTTTAAAATTTACACTTAACTCTTTTCTTTTACAAGAAATTTTAAGATAATACTAAGAATTTTCTTTACTTAGACTATACGATTAAAAATTTCAAACTTTCTGCTGAAAAACTATCAAAACCAAACACATCCCAATATAGGAAACATTTACCTTCTTTTGTATCTGCAGACTCACAGAAGCCGGATGAATTGATGATAAATGTAACTATTCAAAATCAACTGAAGGTGAAAGTGAAAATTTTCTCTTTATATACGTGAACCCTTCACTGAACCCTTTTCCCGCCTCCAAATTTTCCTCCCCGGATAATGGGTACGAGCGGGTGTTCTTTCCCTTACACAGTTATAAATACATCATTCCGGATTTAAAGGGAAAAAAAACTGTTAATAGCGTTTGTCTTCATAAAGGAAGGAATTAGCTCTCTTTTGTGGAAAATCACGACGATTTCCTCTCGTATGTGCGCCGCATTTGGTCGAGATGAATCATTATTGTATAAAAGGATTAGTTTAAGTCCATAAAAAGGAAAGAAGGTCTAATTAAGAATGATACGTAAGTATTTTCGGATATCCTGAGATGCTTTGATTTAGAGGGGATTACGGGTTGCCAAATTGTTAAGAAAAAAATTGGTATCGAAAAGGGAAAATTCATACACAAAATGTTCTAATTTAGGAAGGCTGTTATCTGAGAAGTTTGTTTGTTAAGCAGATTAATATATCGCTTTCGATGTTTTATTTATCTCTTAAATTGTTAAATGCACCGAATCTGATATGAGCATTATTTTTTATCGTTAATACTCATTTTTTTCTGTTTAAATAATATATATTGTAACAATTTTTTTAAAAAAGGCATTTTTTTTTATTCAATTATAGAGAAGTTAGCTTATTAATATTACTTCCTGCTACAGATGTCATTTCACCAAGTGCTTCCAACCTTCTTTTTGTTTGTGAACAATATGAGTTACATCTTAACCCCTTTAAACGATCGATTTTCTTCCTAAAATTTTCCGAAAAAAGGTAAATTTTTTTAATTGTATATAACTAAGCCTAGTACTTAACAAAAAGAGAAAATAGAAACTTTAATTTTCAAGTTTGTAAAGTTTTCACTCTACTTTTTAATTTATAATTGTAAGACACAAAAACTCTAAATGTTTGCTTTTTATAAGTACACCCTGCGTTCTGTGAAGAATGCGTTTCATATATCTTAAAAGAATTTTACTAATACTTAAAAAGAAAAAAAAATCCAAGTTCTTACCTATTTTTCAAACAGTTGAGGGTTTTGTGTGTGTGTATATATAAATGCACACAATTTAAAGCATGGTGTAATACTAAGTGTGTCTTACATTGTAATGGTGACAAATATTGTTTTTTTATTGTCTTTCTATTTTTATTTCTTCTCAAGAAACAAATTACATATTACCTTGCCAATCCCTGCTCTTTATCGAATCTTTTCAGGAATCTAAATTCCTGCCTTCTCTCAGTGAAAAATTATATCACCTTCTCACCACATAAAAAATCCTTGACGAGAAGTATCTCAGTACCATGGATAAACTGCATCTCTTAAAAACTCTATCACTAATAATCTCACGTGAAGAATTAAAAATATGTGCCAATCAAAGATAGAAAGAAGAAAATATCAGTGCCCATAAGGCGTACGGTCAAACCATTTATGGTTAGCTTTCGGTATCGCGTACGGTGCACGGGCAAACCAATTAAGGGTTAAGTGTATCGAATTCTCTGCATCAATGTTTCTCAAACTGTGCCTCCTAGGGGGTCCTGATAACTGTTCAAGGGAGACGCGAGCATATTGAAAAGTCGAGAACAAAAGATTATTTCAAAAAATTATTAATTTACTGAAAGTAAGCAAACAAAAACATTCTGACGTAATAAGAAATAAAATACACATTTAGACTTATATAATACACTTATAAATGTATCAGTACTCAACAATCTATTTTAAAATCAATTTAACAGTGCTAAGTTAAGAACAAGTTTAAAAATTACCAGTTAATTACCATGGGCTTTTCATATAAAAATGATATCCAAAAATTAATATTTATCTTTATAATTTTTACGGTTTATAATTAATCCCTTCACACACACTGTCGGTTAAAAGTAATGCAAATAGCTCCCCAATTTCACTGTTCTCTACGTCGGCGCACGCAAGGGATGTATGGAGAAAAGCTATAAATAAGCAAATTCTGTGAAATAAGTAAATCCTTCATAAAAACTGTCAAGGTCCTTTTATTGCATTCCAAAGCCTTCGAAATAATTTTATGGTTAGCATTGCACAGAAAAAATCGTACTTCGGAAAGACGTATATATACGTCCAAGGTAATTATTGTTTTGGTTAGCGAGACGTTTATATACGTTGGTGGCACGTAAGAAGTGGAAGTCTCATTGTAGATTTAGCGGCAAAGTATAGCATTATTGAATTCAATACATTATTATAGTATGGAAGGGGGGCGCGATGAAAATTTTGACTGAATATTGGGTCGCTAATATTCAGAATTTGAGAAGCACTGCTCTAAAAACGTATATGTTATGCATTTACTACTTGTACAACCCTCTTCAACTCTAAATATCAAAAGTTGAAAAGAAAAGTATGAAATAGAACGAAGATTTATACTTTTATTTTATTTTTCGGTAGAAGTTATAATGCAGCTTCTTCCGTTACTTATAGATATTTATGTGAGTGAAAACATAGTTCAACTTGAACAACAACGCTTCCTACTTCAAGATTGCTCATAAAGTGAAATTATTATCACTAACTGAGTTCTTAATTTAGTTGGTATTCAAATGATGATTACTTCTTAAAGTATTTTCTAAAAATAGATTTTTTCCCGTTATCTGAAGAAGATTCCAGAAGATACTAGAAAGACAGAAAGAGTATTTATAAATCGATTATTTTTAGACTTTTTAATTAAAAGATTTGTTAAATTTAATTAATATGATGAATTGATTTTTATTAATATTTTAACATGACCCTTTTTTAACTCGTGTTACGAACATTTCAACTACATTTTTTTTCTTGTGTACAACTTCAAACTTTCTATGTTCCCGGTTGGAAAACGCTTCTCTACATAATTTAATTTATCTTTTGGTATTCAAATGATTAATGGCAATAGTGCACGTATTTACGAAGAGTTAATAAATATCAAGAGTGTCAGTAAGTTGAGCTTTATGATTACTAACATTTTTTCAGAAGCAAACACGGTGAGACCTATCAAGGAAGATGTTACATCTTATACACCAAAACGAACATGATGTTTTGAGAGGCCTGGTAAATATGAATGAATCTTGAATTTATCAAAAGGATCCAGAGACGAAAGAGTTGACCAAGAAAGAAAATCAAAGCGACTAAATGTTAAGAGTCCGAAGTCTTCAGGGAAGGACATGCTGCCTGTTTTTTGTGAGACCTGCTTTTTGTCATGGAATTATCTTAAGAGATTACTAAGAGAAGAGTCAGACCATCACTAGTGCCTGCTTCTGCATTTTGCTGAATAAATTCCCTGCTGCTGTGAAGAAAGGTACTGTATGCTTACCAAATGCGTCCTTTTTGTAGTCAATGCACCTACAAACTCCTCGAGGTTTGGTTTTAAGATCAATGCGATGTTGTTTCAATGTTTGCCATATTCGACCTATCCTCCTAATCTCGTGGCAAACAACTTTTTCTTATTCCCAGAACTCTAAGACCATTGAAGAGTTGAAAATTTTACAGTTTAACAGCTGCAAAAATAATTTTCGACGCTAAGTGCTGAAGTAAAAAGTGACGGCCGTCAAAAGATGAAAAAGTGCATGGGGAAATGTATAAGTGAAGATGGTGACTATCTCGATTATTTAAGTTACTTTTAAAACTTTACGATGCTCCTCGTAAATATGTTTTAATTATACGATGCTATATTAATATAATTGCAAATTTATGTAGGGGAAAAACCACCGCCAATTCCAATTATTTGAATAATAACAGGTTTATTAAGGGGAGAAGACGAACAGAAGACTAAAAGAAGACAAACTGACGTATATGCACAATGAAATATTTTCCATTTATTTAAAATACTGCAAAACGCACTCGTTATAAACACGCTTTATAACATTCCAGACACGGCTCTTCAGAACCGTTCTAACTCAGATAGTTTTTCTCTCTTATCGCACTCAACACCCAAGCAGATTCTGATCTGGACTGAATTCTCTTCTTTGTTTCAAATATCCTTTTGATGACGTCATGGTAATTTATAGAAGGATTGACCCTAGACACTTTAGATAATTCTTTGGCGATACCATATTTTTCGTCAAATTTTTCTCCTATTTGGTAACCATGGTAGCCTCTATGGTTGTCATTATTATATTTTTAAAATTCGCGCTGGGAAGAGAAATTTGCCCGTAAAACTCAATTTTCCACAAGGTTACAGGAAAGATAACGTATGTGGTGGGTTTCGATATTAATTTTTTTTTATCTATTTAAAAAGCATTCCGAGTTCTCATCCTATTTTTATTTATATAATCAGAATACAAAACAAAAATTGTTTATGATATCGATCTTATTTTCTTCAATGCTTTATTTTTGAAGAGTCATGCTATTATTTATTACATGAAATTTATCCTATACAGTTGTTCATGAGGAAAACAGAATAACATGCTATAAATGCCAACGTAAGTAAAGCAAATAAGATGTGATTACACATCCGCTTAAGAAACTGACCTAGGTTAAGCAATTTAGATAACAGTTATAAATTATTAATTGAACTGCTCTACAGCAATAACTTTAAGAGCATAAATGTGACAAGTTAGGCTCGTTTATTTTTGGTAAATTATTTTCAAAAACATATTGGGCCATTGAAGACTTGTCCATAAAATTTGCAAATTATGATAGTTTTACAGAAAACAACACTTTTATACGTGCATTTCTCAAAACATTTCCTCCAAAGTAGTAGATCGATTTAAGTATAGATCTGGGTTCTCTTTTTTCCCCCAGTTCATAAGTATTATTGCGTAACTTATGAAATTTTAAACCTGTAAACAAATTACTCTAATAATTTCTAGCAGGATACTAATTAGTTATGAATGCTTATTTATTAAATAATTGTATTTCAATTAAAACTAAATTCCAGATCACAGCTTCTAAATTGAATAATTCCTGAAACTTTGAAGGAGATTGATGGGGAATTTTTGAATTTAAAGTTTGTTGAAATCAGATTTCTCCTTACAAGTAAGAATTTTCGAATGTTACAATTCTCTTTTGTTCTGTAAATGAACTTAATAATTCATATTTCTCTCATAATAGCACTACTTTTTTTAAATTTTAAAACTTTTTTAGGGTTATAGAAAATTATTTAGGTTTTGGTACAAAGGAGTTAGAGAAATATGTCGAGAAGGAAAAAATGTGTTAAAGGTATGAGACAACGTCAGGTAACTCATTTAAAACTCTTCTAAGATATCCTTCATGTTGTTTTAAAATACGACGTTAACCCCTTAACTGTCACCTGCGTATATATACGTATCGCTCAACCAGTTCGTTTAATGCCCCAGACGTATATATACGTCTTTCCGAAACACGTTTCTTTTTCTTTGCGCAGTTATCAGTAAACTTATTCCAAAGGCTTCGGAATGCAATAAATGATCTTGCCAGTGTTTGTGTAGGATTTACTTATTTCAGAGAAAAAAAATTGCCTATGTATGTCTTCTCTCCCCCCCCTCCAATACAAAGCATACGCGTGCCTATGGAAAAAGCAATGGCACTGAGGAGTAACTATTAATCAACAGTTAAGGTGTTAAGAAACAATTAATCAACCCTTATAAGAGGATCACTTCATTTACAACACAACTCCAGAAGATACAAAGCCTTAATACAGCATGTCTGTGACGCTCTGGGAAGGGCAATTTCAATTCGTACCCCTAACCATCCAAGGCCTGAAAACAGAGTTGCTGAACGAGGATTAATTGCCACAGGAGCCCATAAATTCCTTTTTTCTGTATTAAATCACGGTGAGATGCCAACTTATCTGAAAAAGGAAACCATACCCCTATTAACCAATCTGCAACTGTTGTTCCATACCTTCTGACTTCTAAGAGTGTTACGAACGATCACGAGTGCGTATTTCAGAACTGTTGAATAATTATTTTTTGCATTACATGAACCCTATATACGTACTGAATTTCGTTAAAATTTGTCCAGTCGTTCTAGAGATAATTGACAAAATGTAAAAAAAAAACACTTAAATTTGAACACCAACGCAAATTTCAAGAAGTGAAATCAGAAAAAGGGAAGGGAAATAGATTCCACACACACACAATGAGAACAATTTCGCTAGATGTCAATTAATAATGCTAATTCCCAGTTTATCTTTCTATGTATAAGTAGAAAAGCGACTCTTAATCATCACGAGATTTCCGAAACTATTACACTTAAAGACTTGAAATTTGACAAGAATATTCCTTTTAATGAGTAGAGATTCACTGAGGAGATTTTCGAAAATCGAATCTCAATGGGGGTTTTTGGGAGTTATACGAAAAATTTCCTGTTTTAGAACTATTACACATAGACTTAAAATTTGACTATATATTTCTTCTGTTAAGTACAAATCCGCTAAGAACGTCCATTGCAGAAATCGACTCCCAAGCGAGTTTGGGAAATTTACGAGAGCGTTATAGATGTAAATAAAAATTTCGTTTTCAAACAATTAGACTTGCAGGGAATTTTACGAGCATGTTACTTTTGTTGAGTGGAGATGCAGTAAAAACGAGTTTTGAGGAAATCGACTAAGAGGGAGCGTGAATGATGAACATACTTCTGTTTTAAAATCAAGCCATGTTCTTTTAAAATCAAGATGCTAGTGCTGTAAGAATATATTTTTAACACAATCGAAGGCTTAACCCTTCAAGCGTCACCGTCATATATATACGTCCCACTACACCAGTCGTTTAAATGCCCGGACGTATATATACATCTTACTAGATTGGTCCGTTAAATGTCCGGACGTATATATACGTCTTCTCAAAATATGATCCTTTATTTCGAGCTGTTGTCATTAAAATTAATCTGAAGGCTTTAAAATGCAACAAAATGACCTTGACTGTGTTAAGTTATTTCAAAAACAATTTGCTTATTTATGACTTACTTTTCCCCTAATGCACCAAATACTCGCACCTGTGTAAAAAACGGTGGCACTGGGGAACGAATCGCGTAACTTTTAATCGATAGTTAAGGGGTTAATGACAGGTGATAACGATAGCATAAAAGGAACCCAGTCTTACAAAGCTATGAAATACCCAGCGAAGCGAGCGGATAACGATTAGTTAACGTTACAGTTTAGTTCTGTTTGTGACTCGTTAAAACCAATTTCTGATGAGAATTGTAGAAGGGGTTTTTTTTATATTTTTTGACAACTGTACACTTAACTAAGGATTTCTGTTACTTTTTGCTGCCATGTTCATGGAATTGAAAACTCAGCACTGTGACAGTTTTAAGGCAATTTCTTCCTCCTCACGTATTTGTAACATTTATCTCTTTGAAACAATGATGGGTTTTTAAATTAAAACTTATCAATTAAATTAAACAACCCATTTCAGGAAAGTTCATTTTCTTAAGAAAAAAACAAACCAGCTCAGTGTTCTCTAAAAATAAAACAAAAGCAGCTTTATCTAAGCGGGCAATTACTTTCCCAACGTCGCGTCTGTCAGAAGAATCGAAATCCAAATTTCCTTCGTGATGAATGACTTCGTTAGACTCTATCTATATCTTTGGTTAAAGGAACATCCTCAGATGGAAAACACGCATTGCTCATTACGATTTCGGACAAAAAAAAGTTAGAAGACGTGATCACGAAATAGTATTTTCAAGTTTGTGTAATTATTTCTACGCTTCATTGCGAACGGTTACACGATTTTGCAGAAAAGTTTTAATTTATTTACACTTTAGGGTTTTGATTTTTTTAAACAGATTTGTCACGTCGACTATACAAAAATAAAAATATAAAAAGAAATGAAAGTTCAATTTTTTATAGGGGGAAAAAATGAAAAATTTTGCGCAAGATCGTCAAAATGTGCTTGTTAAAATCTATTCCATTATAAAGAGGATGGAACGAAAAGAATGAGAACATTGTTAAGAATTTCACTTCCCCCACCCTCTTTTTCATAGAAAACAAAAAACAGTTTGACTTGTTTACTGTAAACTGAAATACATTTTCTATGCCAACATGTATCTGAGTAAGTGAGTGCACATCAAAGTCGCGCTATTGGTGAAGTACTTCGAATTTTGAATCATGTTCAAGTGATGAGTACGACATTTGAGCTAGCCCCTTCCTCCCCTCTTCGAGCTTGCACGCCTTGACAACGTGAGAACTTTGAGCCTCGACAGATTTAACATGCATCAGCCCATCAATTCATGAAATGCCTGCTACAAATCCGTGTGTGTGTTGTGTGTGTGACTACTATTTTTTACCTACTTAACTCACTACTAAATATAATTGAAATTTCAGTTTTAAGTCTAAAAACTTTACAAAACTTTTCCCTTTATAAAACATTTATTGAAATTTAAACCAATGCTACTCGATGATCTGGCGGTATTTTTCAGGTCCTAAGTAAAGGCCTAAGGTATTGGTCTTGCCAGTATTTTAGCTGTAATCGCCCCCCTCTTCCTCTGCTTGGCTGAAGAAAGATTGTAAGAAATATATAATGATACCGAATATGCTGAATACTGAAGCAGATAAAAAATATAATGAAATACAAACTGGTTTAAATCATAATAAGAACACAGTCAATCTTTGACAACGCATCTCAAGATATTCAGCTTTCGTCAAATGACAATTTCAACATCTGAATTGGCCCTTATATCTTCGATTCTATACTTCACCAACAGCTATATGAGCAGTGTGAGTGCAAACAAGTGTGAATTCTTATAAATTTTATCGAATATTCTGGGATTTGTTATCTCTTGATGTTGTTCTCGTGTCCGTGGAATTGATAAATAAATAAACACTACCGAGAGAGAGAGAGAGATTCCACCAAAGTTGGCAACAACTGCAGCTGCCAATTCCGGAGCGCGTTCTGGCTATAGAGGAATTCCTACGGTGAGTCTATAAATGGAGTTATATCAAGATTTTGTGCTCTTGGGGTGAAATCTGGGTACTCGAAGGTATGTTTTGGTGTGGTTATGATTATTGGAAAGTCGAAGTCTCTCTTTGTTATGAGTGGTTTCTTAAATGATTTGGGTAAAAGTCTAAATCTGGCCACAGAGCGTTTGCAACAGCAAGTGTGATGAGGTACAGGGCTTGCAATGATTTCTGGCTCCTTTAGCCAAAGAATCAGAACAATCATTACCTTCGATATTTACATGCGTAGGTATCTATTGTAGCACACAGTATGTACCTATGAGTCCCACAGTCCTACGAGTAAGAAGGAAGTGATGTTAGTCTCTCCATTTATAATGGGCAGATTTAAAATCTGAAAGGATTATCAATCCGTCTGTGGTATCCATAGCTTGCGAGTCAGACATGCATATGGTGGAATAGTGTTAGCTCTCAGATTTTCTACATTTGCATCCTCCTAACTATCGCTCATACGCTGGAGGTATTTTTGATGTATATTAAGGGCCTATGAAGGCTCTGAGTTTAGTTTGTTTTGTTTAGGTTCGAATCCAAGAGGGTCTATTCACAATGTAAGGGGCTCTGGAGAGTCCCAAATCATGTAACTCATCTTTCAGCACATCATTTGAGACTTCCCCTATATATTTTTATTTATTTATTTCTTACACATTTTTTATACATTTATTTTAATTTTAATTTTAATTTTAAAAAACAGCTTTTATTTTTAGCTGAGGTGTTGGTTATTTATCTTTAACCCCTTCTCTGTCGACATCGCAGGGCATGTGATGCAAAGAAAAATTTTATCCTTGAAACTGAGTTATTCGCTACTTAAACATCTTTTTAATTTCCGTCATATTTTTGTACTTTTGACTATTTCTACGAGATGGTGCAATTAGTATTGTTTTCTTCACAATTATAGCAGTGAGATTTCCCGCACGGAATATAACACTAATGACATCTAATGAATTCGTGATATGCGTTAAAATTCAAATGAAAAAAACAACTAAAGATATTTTTGATATTTATTATCAAAATTTTGTTTGACAAAGTAAGCAAAAAAAAATATGTAACACGCAGGATTTTGGTTTTGTGATAAATGTGGTTTTTACGCTATGATATTCAAAAAAGATTGAAATGCTGTTTTAACGGTAAGGTACTATATTTGCGAAAATATTTTTAAAATAAATTAAATTCCAAATATTTTCAAATAAATTAAATTCCAAATATTTTTAAATAAATGCTTTTATTATATTTTGTAGATATTTTTCTTAAGCACCTCAAAAAAGGCAGTAGAATTAATATATATGTATAGTACCGAGTACTTTTTAGAATTTAAAACTAAGGTGTATTACAGAGAAAACTGGAGATCAGTCAACAGGTTACCACATATTTTTCAAACTGTAAAATAAGTAAAAAACTGCTTTCTGATAAAAATAATTTGCATTTTTCACATGAGGATAGAATATATATTAGTTTTGTAAAGAATTATTTTTAGGCCAGAAATTAGTAAAAAATTCCAGCAGAAAGGGGTTAAAGTAAACCCGATTTGGGAGTTCTATTTTCTTGGGCAAGTCAAATCAAGACAATGGAAGAGATACATATTTAGATGGGTTTAATGAGCCAAAACTCCAGTTATTCTATTAGATGTTTTTTTATGGAATTATAATGATAATCAACAAATACTTGCAACCTATCAGCCATACAGCTTGCAAACTACCTAATGGCTTTTCTGGTCAAACAAAAGCCGTGGTAGTCCAGGGTTCGAAATTGCGTACTGGTAGTCAATAGGGCTTATGTCGAGACTTGGATTCGAGTCTTTATGTCACTAAAGACTCACCGTATATAGGGTTAATGTATGATAAATCTGCTGTGGCTCAAAGTTTTCTTGTTGATGTGGTGTGGAAGTTTTGAGTGGGATTCCAATTCAAGTGTCACCCTCGTCATTTATAGACCCTGCCACCACTGCGGTCATACAAACTGTGCCAAAAACGCAGAACAATTATCATACATCAAGAATTTATTTACTCTGAATGCTTCGAAATGTTTTTAGGTTATGAATGTTTCCAACTGAACACAATTGGAAACCGCTAAGATAAAAATAATTAAAAAAGAGATAAAAAAGTGGGATATAACAACAATTAAAGGTAATTTATCGCAAGCTAAAGTTACATTGAGTCAACTTTAAGAATTATATTAGCTTTTTTTTAATTTAGTTTTTGCATATTCAAGAAATTTAAAAAAAGTTATTTCATTTCAAAAAGTGTGTAGTTATATATTAATACATTTACAAATTACTCAGCAATTTACTACTAATTTTGCAGTTTTTCAAAATCTGTTGTTTCCAATAAGTTTTCATTAAAGGCTTGGCATTGTACTTAAAAATGCATGTCATGGTTTTAACAGAAAAGTACCTAAATTTAAAGTGTTGCGTTCAGAAACTTCACGGGAAATAATTTGAATAATTATTTTTCACGTCACGTTAAGGTTAATTAACATTTTGAAGTTTTCAGAATCTTTCTAAAAACAGTTAACATGTACTCTGATTTTTTTACGAGAACTACTTACCAAAGCAAACGAAAATTTCTATGTTCGCCTTAATCAGATCGTTAAAAAATTAGGTACGGTTATTGCCAGTTTTGACAGAACTCTTAAGTGCTCTCTTTTTTAGCTAATTTGGTTTTTAAATAGAATTTTGAAATGTTGAAAGTTCGTTAAAAAGAATTTTTAGACGTGCCTTTGTTCCAATGAGTTGTTTTTAAAAGATTTGCATTTATTTTCTATTTATGCGAAAATGCCATTCAATGAAAATAAAATGAAAGGTTTAAAATTTTGAGTTTGTTTTATATTCTTTGTTTGGTAATAACAACAGGGATATTTTTAAGAGAAAAATGTATAGTGCCAGTTTTATTTATTTGAATTTAGCTATGTGGTTAAAAAGCGTAGGAATAATATTTACGTTATAAATTACAGGGGTTTAAAAATTAAACTATCTACTGAAACATTTTTTCCCGTAAATGTGTCTAAAAACCCAGGTAGTTTTATAGTAACATGATTTGGAAAGGAATCTAAATTCAACAAATGGAAAATATTTCTTTTGGATCGTATTAAAACTGAAACGGATCAACAATTATTCATTTTTGCAAAATGCATCAGGATGGAATTTTAATTTATCAGAAATTTTATTTCTTTTATTCAACTAAAATAAAGTGAAGCGTCTTAAGTAAGCTTTCTTGGTACTTTGAAAGAATATATGAGTCCAAAAAACAAGTTAATTATGAACGAAATTAATTATATGCACCAGGGGTCGACAAGCTATGGCACGCGTACCACAGGCGGCACACAGTACAATTCTTAGTGGCACTCTGCATTTCTCCCAAAATCTGTCAATTTAAGAGTAGATGGAAGTTCATAAATTAATAACGGACCTCATTTGTCAAACATCTCCTGATTTATGGACTTTCATGGAATTACGGATAACTCTAAAAATAAATTTATAGCTATTTTGTAAATTATTGAATGCCATTGCAAGAGAGATTGAATTGCTTGAAGAGAGAAGGTTGCATATACTCTGCTTTCCGCTTTTGCTTCTATGTATCTAAGTGAAATGTCTCTCCTACTAAAAGAAATATTCCACGTCATAAAAGAAATGGTTTAACAACTGAATGCTCAAAAGCGTGTGTTAATTTGAAGCCACTCATTACACTCTTGATCTTGCGATATGTAAGTATAGAGTGTTTTTTTTCAGGTATTGAAGTTTAAGTTGGCATTACTTTCCAAGATGGCGACCGATTTAACAGCTGTCAAGTGATTTATTCTCAGTTTGGTTTGGCAATTCATCAAAACGATCATCAAGCAAGGCGTACATTCGTCGAATGGGCCCAAAACGAAATTGCCGTTGTTCCCGATTTTCATAAGCGAATTTTGTTTAGCGATGAAGCGCACTTCTGGCTGAATGGCTACGTCAACAAACAAAACTGCCGCATTTGGAGTGAAGCTAATCCACAAGTGTATGTCGAAACACCGTTACATCTAGAAAAACTGACTGTTTGGTGCGCTTTATGGGCTGGTGGAATCCTTCTTCAAAAACGATGAAGGCCACAACGTTACAGTCAATGGTGATCGGTATAGAGCCATGATTACTAACTTTTTCATTCCTGAATTGAACAATCATGATGTTCAGGAGCTGTGGTTCCAACAAGACGGCGCAACATGTCACACAGCTCGTGCCACAATCGATTTATTGAAAGACACGTTTTGTGACCGCCTAATTTCACGTTTTCGACCTGTGAATTTGCCTCCAAGATCTTGTGATTGAACACCGCTAGACTATTTTCTGTGGGTCTATGTAAAGTCATTGGTCTATGCGGATAAGCCACAAACGCGCTTGACCATTTGAAAGACAACATTCGCCGTGTTATTGCCGATATACGGCCACAAATGTTGGAAAAAGGCGTCGAAAATTGGACGTCCAGATTGGACTACATCCGAGCCAGCCGTGGCAGTTCTATGCCAGAAATCCTATTTAAAATGTAATGCCACAAGAGTATCTTTCGAATAAAAAAAATTCATGTCAATCGAATAATACATCGTTGTTTTATTGCAATTTAAAATTCTATATCTCTAAAAAATCACCCTTTAGAACGGTGCAGCACTAGGTTCGTATTAAAATAAATTTTCATTTGCTGTAATAAAGGGAAATACTCTTACATTTTATGTGTGTTATTTTTTTAATTTAATAAATATGTTTAAAAATACATAATATAGGTACAATTATATTTTTTTTCAACTTTTTTTTTGAAGAGATAGTTATATTTTAGGCTGTTAGTTTCTATGCTATGCATTATTTCTGGAATCCAATTGTTTTAAAACAGTTCTACTGTGTGGCACGCTGAATCCTATTGGTAGATTGATTTGGCACGCCACAGTTGAAGGGTGCCAACCCCTGGTATACACTATGTTTTGGACATTTTTGTATATTTATCTGTAAGGTCTCCGTCAATTAATGGGAGCAGAAAATGACTTTTTTTTCTTTAAAAAAAGGATTAAATTGATCTAAAATAATTAAAAACTTAATGGATTTATCGTAAAATCTGTTATGATTTCATAAATAAACACAAATTCTTACTATCAAATTCTAAGTTTATTTCGCCGCATTTTTGCAGACTTATTTTCTTGACCCAATACATTTTATGTGGCGTGGCTGATATTGGATTTGGGTCCATCTAGAAGTATCTCCTTTTAGTTATGATTTTTATTTAGTATCTAAAATTTAACTACTTTTACATTAGTCACGAAAAAAAACATGACATTTTTAAAAATTTGACATTTGACAGAGGATCGGGAAAAGGGGGCATGCGTCATATAGAATTTTCAAATTACAAGGCTGAAAAGGAAATAATTTTGGGTATATATTCAATTCCTTAAACCAACAATTGTCTGCATAAATTTTTTAAAAAATAGTATTAATTTTTTTTTATCTTAAGATCCAAAATCCTTCAAAATGACGGGTTTCATAAATCTAGTGGTAAATTCATTGCAATGATTTTTTGAAAAAACTGGGTGTATCAGTTCAGTGGTTATCCCCTTTCAGGACAGATAGAATAAACTAAACGATGGGAAATCACACAAAAAATGGTTGGAAAAGCTTTCCTGGCACGGTAATGACGACGCGCAAAGAACAAAAAAGACAGCATATGAATAAAAGGAGTAAAGGTGATTATTATTCTTAATACGCCAAAAATGCTGGAAAATCTTTGACTGGCGAACGCGATAGATAGCCAAGGGTGTAAAACGTAAACCAAGGGTGTCAAATTTAAAGTCCAATTTGGGCCAAAAAAACAAGGTTTAACATTAAGTGAGTCACAAAAAAATCCAATATTTATTGAAATGCAGATACCTTATGTACCTAATCGTGGTACATTAAAAATAAATGTACGAATTTTGTTTAATAATAACAAAAACGAATGTAACCAAAAATAAGGCTCAGGGAATTCTATCTATCTTATTCTTATTCTACGTCAGTTTGTTAAAATACTATACAGGGTGAGCAAAACAGGTGGATCCGATTTTTAAAAATCATATTATCGATACTACTGCGCACATTAGAATCAATGGTACATGAGTTTAAAGAGAAATATTCTAAGCTTTTTTTTTTCCTGTTACAAGTGTTCGATGCATGAGCTTTTTGTTACACGGCATATGTACATTCTCTAATCCATTTTGTTCCATGCATTTTGTGGCATCACTTTATCAATGTTTCGTAATGCTGCACAGATGCTTATTTGTCGTCCTCTGCTATTTGTTGTATCAACTGCCAATGAGATATACGGCTTGAAATTTAATTATTTTTCTAAAATTTCCATACATTTTTCTGGGGCATTCCCAGTTCACCAGCGGCAGGTCTCGTAAGCAAAATCTATTATTCATTGTCTCCCTGTTTGAATTTTTAACCAAAGTGACCTTGAATGTTCTGCAACCTATTTACATTCACGCATAACATATTGCAATATGGGCAGTAGCTTCTATAATATGAATTTTTAAAATCGGATCCATCTTTTGGGCCCATCCCAGTGCTTCTCAAACTTTCTCTATTTGTGACCCAATATTCAATCATAATTTTCATTGCGTTCCCCCTCCATACAATAACAATGCATTAAATCAGTGTTCCTCAAACTGTGGGGCGTGCCCCCTTTGGGGGCCGTGACAACTCTACGAGGGAGGCGGAAGCATATTGAAAAGTCGAAAACAAAATTTTATTAATTAAATTTGTTTGTTTACCTTCAGTAAATTAATAAATAAATTCTGACATAATAAAAAATAAGATAACACATTTACACTGATATAGCACACTTATGAATTATCAGTGCTACACAATGTATTTTATAATTAATTTAATTGTACAAAGTTACGAAAAAGTTTAATAATTACCAGTGACCCCATGAACTTGTCATATGTAAAATTATACACACAAATTAACACTTATCTTGATAATTTGTACGGTTTATAATTAATCCCTTAACTGCCGATTAAAAGTTACGCGATTCGCTCCTCAGTGCCAACTGTTTTCCATGCAGGCGCGCGTATGCAATGCATTGGGAGGGGGAGGAGTAAGGAATAAAGAAGCAAAAAATCTGAAATTAGTAAATTCTTCGCAAACACTGCCAAGGTCCTTTCATTTTATTCTAAAGCCTTCGTAATAATTTTATGGATAGCAGTGCACAGAAAAGATCTTACTTCAGAAAGACGCCTATATACGTCCGGAGAAATTAACGCTTTGGCTGAGCGAGAAGTTTATCTACGTCAGTGGCAAGAGGTTAAATTCGTATTGAAGCCTTAGCGTCAAAGTACATCATGAGTGAATTCAATACATTGTTATTGTATGAGGGGGGTGCGATGAAATTATGATTGAATATTGAAACTTTGAGAAGCACTGTGTTAAATTCAATAATACTTAACTTTGACGCTAAGCCTACAAAACGACTTTACCTCTTAAGTGTCACCGGCGTGTCGCAATCGGCTAGTGCATTCATTGGCCCGGACGTATATGTATGTCTTTTTGAAGTTCCGGCATTATTTGTCTGTGTAAATAATCTTGTGTTTCCGTCTTTTCAATATGATCGCCCCCTCAGGGGAACGCGCCCCACAGTTTGAGAAATACTGGCTCCCCCTATACATTATTGTGGGCCAATATATTGGTCGGATCACAAAAATGTTCGTTTAGGGCCACATGCGACCCGCGTAATGCGAGTTTGACACTCCTGACATAAAATGAAGCGTCGGCGAAGCGTAAATGAAGCAATCCATTGGCCCGCTCGATAGCCAGACTACACTTACTTTAATTACATTTTATGGGGGTACGTGAAGTCACTGATGTACGAAACTCTCGTTCATTGTGCTAAAGACCTCGCTTCAGGTATCACAAAGCTTCTGGGGATGCTCGACACACTCCGGGTACTTTCACTAAAGTTCGATCTTCAATGCTCCGGATATTTAAAGTCTGTATCAACGCCCGTGATCGTAATTTCGAACACCCACTTTAATGACGATCGTTGTGTCTAGTATTCTTTTTTCATTAATCTTTTGTCTTACTAAGGGTAATAAACATGTTTTCTCGACTTATTCGTGTCCAGTCTTTCTTGCCACTATGTGACGAGACCACGCGTCTTTTCATTAGCATGTCCTCTGGGTTCTTTGGGGCCAGAATTGATGGCAACTCTTTCCAACCAAACCCAAGAAGTGAAGCGTGAAGGAAAGATGCAAATTAGAAAGCTTTTAAATATCAGAAGTTAGAGTAGGCGGTGTGGCAATTTGGGGAATGTTATGATAATCCGTGATTCAAGCGTGAAGCGGTTTGGAAAGGTTAAGTGACCGCCAACACAAGTTATGCGTGATAGAGAACCCTTGGGTCAAGATGCATACCATTGCACTCCAGTAAATCCGCAACTTCAAGTAGGAATAGATTGATCGTTCGACATTAAGGTAGGAGTGACTATTTAATATTCGGATCTGTGATAGTATTGGAATTAAGTTTTGGAGAATTATAGTTTATTGATAGTGGTCCGGGTTACGTTATTTCGGTATTATATATATATATATATATATATATATATATATATATATATATATATTGTGTGTTTAGCCACCGTAGATTCTTACATATGTTATTATATTCTAATTTGTTTGCAGTTTAAGTTAAGATTTTAATAAAGTCTCTCAAATTAAGATCATGGCAGCTTCTAGTTCTTCCTTTATCCCTACACCACTATCTCACGCTGATAATCAAGGAGAATGGCATCCAAGAGGGGCGTCTTTACAACTACCATGCCAGGAAAGCCTTTCCGACAATGCATGCTGGGGGATTTTCTATCTTCTATAATTATTCTGTTTTCTGAAAGCTTGTAACCATTGTACTGATACACCATGTATGTATGTCATCAAAAAGCTTAAGTTTAGGGAACAAGTTATTTGTAATTCTCTCGATAACATAATTTTTAGGGTGTAAAACTTCGTAAGAAAAGCTCAGCTTTTTTTAATTGCTCATATTGCTTCATCAATTTGTGTCTTGCAAACATACATTTGATCAGTGTTTCTCAAACTTTCAACATTGGTGACCTAATTTTTAATCATAATTTTCATCACGCACCCCGTCGTGTAATAATAACGGATGGAATGTAATAATAATGTATTTTGACGCTAAAGCTACAGTCCGACTTTATTTATAAACCGTACAAAATATCCAGCAAGTATTAAACTTTGTATATAATATTATATATGACAGGTCCATGGAGTGACCGATAATTGTTAAACTTGGTCTTATGATAGTATTGTTAAATCAATTATGTGAAACACATTGTGCAGTATTGAAACATTTATAAGTGCATTATATCAGTGTAAGTGTATATTTTAATTTATATTATGTCAGAATATATTTTGTTTTGCTTCCTTTCAGTAAATTAATAATTTTTAAAAATAATCTTTTATTTTTAGATTTTTCGATATGCTCGCTCCTCCACTTAAGAGGGGGGTGATATTCGTGAAAGGGAGACGCGAGCTTATTAAAAAGTCCAAAACAAAATTCCTTCTGATATAATTAAAACTAAATACACATTTACGCTAATATAATATACTTATAAATGTATTGGTTCTTCACTATGTTTTTGATAGTTAATTAGTCAACATTAAATTAAAAACAAGTTTAATAATCACTATTGCCTCTCTTGGACTTGTCATGCACGAAATTTAATACTTATCTTGATAATTTGTATGGGTTACAATTAAACCAAACCGCTTTAGCGTCAAAGTGCAATTTTGTTGTGTTCGATACGTTACTATTCCATGAAGGGGTGCGCGATGAAAATTATGATTGAAACATGATGTCGCATGTATTGAAAGTTTGAGAAACACTGACTGAAGGACTTCTAAGTTCAGCAGGCGTTAATACTAGGAGCAGGGCAGCTTGTTGAGAGTGAAAAACCTGAGATTTCATAGTCGGGCAGCTGCTTACATGCCGATGGGTTTCCCAAGGGGTTTACTCTCTTTGGTAAACACGGGCATCACGAACCCGGGGTACCCTAGTGATCCTTCTCTATTTTCGACCCTCTTCTTGTCATTCCATTTCTCTTTTCTCTTTTCTTTTTTTCCAACTTTGTTTTATTCTAGTAAAAAAATTGATATTTTTTTGATATTTTACATTTTATATTACGTTCTTTTAATTTGATTTTCTTAAATTTCTTTCAATATTTTGATTTTGTTGCTTCTTTTATGTTTCGATTATTCATTTTGTTGCTTTATTTGTAATGCGCAGCTTGGCCAAAGTTGGCCCTTGCGCCATTAAAATCCACATTCATCATCATCATCATCATTGGGCTTTGAACATGTGTAAAAATGTTCTTCGGAGTGATTAATTTCCCCTTACAAGTTCAATGCATGAGTCCATGTATCACCTGGCAGTCCTATGCATGTGCCTAAATTTGACGGATGCCTGGATAGCGCTTCTCTAGTGAATGCATTTTACCAACTATTAAGTTAAATAGAAGCAGTATCATAATGTGTGCGTATGCTTTTTATTATTTCACCTGGGTCCCATAATTCCTATGGTTGGAAGTATGAAATTTGAGATGTATGTGGATATTCTCAAAAAATGTTCTTTCTCACGTCTATGACAATATTTTGGGGAAGGAACATTGCTCTCACTGCAGAAAAACTGCTTCATTCACACATCTAGATTTACGCAGCCATGGTTTTACAAATGGGAGTTCAAAAACTGGACTGGCTATCTCAGAGACTCGATCGAAATTCCATAAAACACCTTTGGAACGAGTTAGAACACAGATTACGTTGCCAGCTAAATCAACCAGCACCCGTTCCAGCTGTGATAGACATCTGGATGGGTATTCCTAAGGACACCCATCAAAAACCGGTGGAAAGTCTCCCCAGATGTGTACAGGCTGTCATCGATGCAAAAGAAGAACCAATATTATATACAGTAGAAAGTCGCTCGTCCGAATCAATTGAAACTAGACACCGTTCGGATACGTGATTGTTCGGATAACCGAACACCGAATGTGATCCATGCAGTATATGAAACCGGACACTATGCAAATATTGAAAATCATTGCATGCGGGAAACGTGCTGGAAGAAAAAGCAAAATAGGTGCAAAATGCCACAATTTTATCTTTATTGTGGAAAATAATCACTTTTCTTTCGCTGTACCATTGTACACCTTCGTTTTTTCGCTGCAAGATCTCTGATTTTCTTGAACAGCAGTAATTGAGTAGGGCAGCACTATGATTATTGTTCGTACCACTCCATAGCTATCTCTAACGCCGAAAATACGCCCGTATTTGATGGACCCTTGCTACTTTTGTTGTTGTCCTCGTCTTCATCCGTTTCATCGTCGACAGGGTCGGATTCTGTTTGCACAGAAGTCGTAATCTCGTCATAATTTAGCATTTGAAATCCACTGAATCTTCTGCATCGATTGCCATCCAGGTATCTATATCTTCACCGCATTTTGAAATCCTGGGATCGATTGGTCAAAGTCGGTAATCTCATCCCTGTGGTCGTCATTGTAGTCTTTTTTTGCCTTCTAAATTGACAAAAGTTGACAAAAAAACTGGTTCGGATATTTAACGTTCCGAATAATTGACGTTCTACCTACTGTAATACAGATCTCAGGACTCTTCGAATTCGTACCTCTGGATGTTTGGATACTTTTAGGCTGGTAATGTATTAATTGAAGCTCTGAAGATGCCAGATATTTCTTGAGCACATGCAATTGCAACGAGTACAATATAAGTTATAACTCCATTGACAAGCCTGCCAAATATGCATTTCGGCTGATGACATCGTTGTGAAAAGGATGTATAACATAAAATAAGCCACAAATGAGTAATTTATGTTTCCTCTAATGTCTGTATCTAATATTTGTATCTTAACCCATCGCTTTCATCCATTTATTCTTACAGAAAAACTGCTTTGTGTAATAATCTTATTACTCACTAAATCTTGACTTATTATATTCTGAAACACGCTATATATTCACAGCTTAAACATTTGAATTTTAGCTACTATAAAGTCCTTGGGTTTTGTAATTTTTTAAAGGTTTATTTATGCATCATCTTCAAATTTATTAAGTAAACTACAAAATTCATCAGACTACATTACCTTTTTCCTATCATTCACTGTTCTATCCTTGTATGCCTAAGGTTTTATTACGTTTGCCGGAGAAAGTATCGATGACCTTCGGTTTTCGCAACCCATATGATGCATAAATCGTATTTAGTATACAGAAAGTTGGATCAAAATTCCTATATGTAATAAACAAAAATATGTTTTATAACTTCTGCGGGGTTTTTTCAATATTCATTTATTTATTTTTTTTGAAAATGCGTTCTAAGTTTAGTTTTGATTCTCTTAAATTTGATGAAATTAATTTTAACCATAAAGTAAGCTTCTGGAACAGAACAACTTAAGGGAAAAAATCCAAAAGCATCGGACTAGAGCAGCGCTTCTCAAACTGTAGGGCGTGATAACCCTAGGAAGGGTCCGCGAGCATATGGAAAAGTCAAAAACAAAAGATTATTTTTAAATAATACTAAGTTATTGAAAGTAAGCAAAATACATTCTGGCATAATAAAAAATAAAGAAAACATTTACGCTGATATAATACAATTTTAAATGTATCAGTACTTCAGAATGTATTTTATAATTAATTTAATAATACTAAGTAAAGAACAAGTTAAATAATTACCGATGATCCCACGGGCTTTTCATAGATATACTTAAAATTATATGCAAAAATTAACATTTATCTAGATAATTTTTACTGTTTATAATTAATCCCTTAACTTCAGATTAATAGTTAAGTGATTCTCTCTTCAATGCCACCGTTTTGCACGTATGCAAGCGTATGTGATATATGGGGGGAGAGGGAATAAATAAGAAAAGTGTCACGCAAACACTGTCAAGGTCATTGTATTCTATTCCTTAGACTTCGGAATAATTTTATGGATAGCAGTGAACATAAAAGATCGTATCTCGGAAAGACGCATATAGGTATAGAACTTTACATATAGTATAGAACTTACTAGAGGTATAGAACTTTAAAATGCAATAAAACAACGATGTATTATTCGATTGACATGCATTTTTTTTTATTCGAAAGATAATCTTGTGGCATTACATTTTAAATATGATTTCTGGCATGGGATTGCCACGGCTGGCTCGGATGTAGTCCAATCTGGACGTCCAATTTTCGATGACTTTTTCCAACATTTGTGGCCGTATATCGGCAATAACACGGCGAATGTTGTCTTTCAAATGGTCAAGTGTTTGTGGCTTATCCGCATAGACCAATGACTTTACATAGCCCCACAGAAAATAGTCTAGCGGTGTTAAATCACAAGATCTTGGAGGCCAATTCACAGGTCCAAAACGTGAAATTAGGTGGTCACCAAACGTGTCTTTCAATAAATCGATTGTGGCATGAGCTGTGTGACATGTTGCGCCGTCTTGTTGGAACCACAGCTCCTGGACATCATAATTGTTCAATTCAGGAATGAAAAAGTTAGTGACTGTAACGCTGTGGCCTTCATCGTTTTTGAAGAAGGATTCCACCAGCCCATAAAGCGCACCAAACAGTCAGTTTTTCTGGATGTAACGGTGTTTCGACATACACTTGTGGATTAGCGCGGCAGTTTTGTTTGTTGACGTAGCCATTCAACCAGAAGTGCGCTTCATCGCTAAACAAAATTCGCTTATGAAAATCGACCATTATTTTCGAAATAAAATTGCACATTATTTTCGAAATAAAATTGCACAATTTGAGAGCGTTGTTCAGGCGTGAGTCTATTCATGATGAATTGCCAAACCAAACTGAGAATAAATCACTTGACAGCTGTTAAATCGGTCGCCATCTTGGAAAGTAATGCCAACTTAAACTTCTATACCTGGAAAAAAAACACTCTGTATTTGGGGAGAAAGAGCATTAAAATGCATGTTCTTGTCTAGTATTTCGTCTGGAAAATAGTTTATAATCTTGATGTAAAACGAAGGGGAGGGGGGTGAACGAATTTTCTAAATTTTATACATTGTAATTGTGTCATGAATGAATATATGTATTACAGTGATAAAAACCTTTAATAATATTGATAATCTTTTTTTACCCGATGAAATGTTTTAAATTTCAGGGTACCAGGACATGATCGAAAGAGTAAAATGCTAAAAATAAGACAATTTGCTTATGGGACACATACCTTTAAAAATTTCCAGTATAGCTCAGATTTTTTTGTGATCTCATATAATAAATATATTTTAATCATTCTGTAGAAATACAAAAATAATTTTTTAAGTAAAAAAACATTTTGTTTGTTTAATTTAAGTTGGACATAATTTTTGAGATCTCATATTACATGCAAGTTAAAGTACCATTTTTTTAAAAAAGTATCTCTTAAATATGTAAAATATTTTTGGCAGGTATATAAAATAATACATAAAATATATAGTCAACCTATTTTTCAGTAAAATATTGAGATAGTTTCTTTAAAAAAATTATAAAACTTTGTAATTTTTGAAATTTTTTATTTTTTCCCTTTTTCGCATCTAAAACTGTCCTTCTGTACTACTTCGACTAAAAAAAACAGGTTCACTCTATGCACAGATATTCTGTATAGAATTACAAAAAAATTGGAACCATAAAGTGCAATAGCTTTTTTTTTCTTAAAGTGTACCGAAAAACAAAAATTATGCTTTGGAGAAAAAGTGTAGACTAAACATTTGTAAACGTTTGCTTACATTTTTTCAATTACTTTCTTCATACTTTAAGTTTATTTTATCAACGAGCATATACGTGTTATACATTTTTAGATTCAGAAAATTAGCACTATTTTTTCATACTAAAACAGAAAAATCGATGCTTTGAATGTGTATGATCAGTGTGATCAGTTGAATGAGTAAGTTCCGATTTCTAGGCATTATTTAAAGACGGCATTTAAGAATTTTTTTTTCTTGCACCTTTATCATTTTCAGTTATTTAACAAAAATATTTAAAAAAAATAAATCAAATGAGCCCTTGATTAGGAATGCTGTCATGATAGCAAATTGTTTTTTGGAAGTATTCAGTCATGGGTAGCAAATTCATCTTTATGTGAGAAGAAAATATTCCTGATGACAACCCACTCCAAATTCTTTTTTAAGTAATAAACTAAGTGGGAATATTTTTTTATCCTTTTTCCCCTCCGAATCATACCTGAGAGAAGGTGGATTAAAAATCTGATCTAAATTCCTCAAGATTTCTTCTGATGGTTCTAAGCTTTCATGGTTCACCAAGGAATGTGTTGTAATCTACTTTCCACATTGGAATTTTGTACTCTAAATTCTGATCAGAAGATGATGTATCTTTTTAGACTGTTTTTGAAAAAAAATATAGAACTTTGTGACAAATGAATGCAAAACAAGTAATACAAAAAAATTTAAGTCAATTCCTTCTTAGGTCAACAAAGAAAAATATTATTTTAGGTAATTTTTATTAAATAATTGCAATTAATATAAATATGCGTAAACATGAGACAGAATCATAAGATTAAGTGACAAAATAGAAAGCGATTTTCCTTGCAATTTTTCATTTTCCTTTCTATATAGGGCCTTGGATTATTTTTTTTGTTTCTTACTATTTATTCTCATTTATTAAATCAAATTATTCTAATAAATTAGTATTGTAAAAAGAAATTATATTTTCAGAAATTTGGCTATCCCAGGTGCAATTCGGGACCCACAACTTTTGGATAAAAAGTTCAACCCATTATCATCCATTGCACTACAGGGACACAACGAGTGATTTTCCTTTCTATATATAGTGTTAGACTATTATTTTTGTTTGTTACAAGTTTGTAACAAGTTATAAGTTTTAACATCAGGTGTCATCCACTACATGTTTAAAAAATTGTATTGGAACTTGAGTAGATGAATAAAAAGTATTTTATAAGCGATTGAATATTTGAACAAGATCTCTCTCTCTCTCTCTCTCTCTCTCTCTCTATATATATATATATATATATATATATATATAAAGAGAGAGAGAGAGAGAGAGACTAATAGTAGGAACTAATAGTAGGAATTGAAAAAAAATATTATTTAAAACCTGTAAATGGTTTTCATAGAGAAAAAAATAAGAAAACGTAATGAATTATATCTTAGTTATAAATTGAATAATTTAAATATGAAGTCAAGTAAAATATAATTCCATGTATCTTACTAAAATAAAGGTATCATAAAATTAAACATAGCTTCCTACTTTAAAAATAAATATTTTAAAATTTTTAAAAGCCTCTATTATATAAAAAAATGTTTGATCTATTTTATTTATAGTTCATTTAAGCTTCTAAAACCACTTAAATCGAAAATAAAAGCATCTGATTTCTTTCTTTGCTTTAAATTGTTTCTTATACATTCCAGGTTTTAATGATAAAATATTCTCTTATCCTCTTTCAAAATGTAAATATAAACATAAAAAATTAATATTTAAAGCTTTAAGTTCCCAATTACACTATTTTGCTGATAAGGAATAAGAGTCAAAATAAATGCTTGCATTTCGTTAGCACCAACAAAATAATATTTTATATTCTATTTTCGTTTTTCAATAGCTTTATAATTCCTTTCTTTTCAAGTAAAAATTGATCCTAAGTTTTAATTCTAGTTCTGTAAAAATAATTTTATATTGTTATTTGTTTAAAATATTGAAATGCCATCATTTTATAAAAAAGTTGTTGTGAAGTCTGTACGTTTTTTGAACTGTCTTCCTCGATAAAAGAATTTCATAAATTTGAAAATAAGAAATCTAGTTGCAGAGAATCACCGTTGCTTTGAAAAATGTAAAATTTTATTTTCAAAGAAAAGCTTTAAGTGTGTGTCATTTTTGCTTGAAAAATGTTAAGAATGCGAGATATAATGTGAAAATAGAAAATTGTGATAATTACAGATAAAAAGACAGAGTTCAAAATATTTTGACAGTATTTGTAAAAAAAGAAAATAAATAATAAAATGTATGAGAGAGGTAAACAAAAGCTAAAACTAAAATTAATATATATATATATATATATATATATATATATATATATATATATATATATATATATATATATATATATACGATTTATTAAACTATTTCTTATACAGGCTTATTCAAAAAAATTCTGCTGAGGAATTTTAAATATATAAAAATATTTATGAATATTATAATAAATATTTATGAAAAGTAACTTTGCTTTTTCAAATTATCATTTAATTTTTTTTCATGAAGAACAAATAAAATGATTACTGCCTGAAAGATATAATTAGAAAAATTGTGTAATGATTCTATGAGTAAATATTTTTTACCATCATCTCTTCGTTATCTTAAAAGTTTGTGGTTAGAATTTCGAAGCAATTTTTGTAAGCACAAAACAAAAAATTGGACTGTTACTTTTTATTAAATTGAATCTAAAAATGTGTGGAATATTTTTATGAAAAAATGATGTGGACTTTCTTCAAAAACAATAAAATACGTTCTTAATATTTTTAAATGACCTCTTCTTTCGAGATTTTGTGTTGTAAAAATATTTGCAAGTTGTGTCAATTACTCTTGTTTGTCTTTACAGAATTCATTTTCTTTTCTTTTTTTTTAAAAGTAGAGAGCTATTATTTTTAATTTCATCTATTAATGATAAAATTTTACTTTTACTTCAGAAGTATTGACATTATATTATTACTAACTTAACTTTTTTGTCTAAAAATTAATTCCCCTTTTGCATTCTTTAACAATTATTGATTACAATCTTTATTATTCCTCCTTTTACTAGTGTTAACTATAATAATTCCTACTTAATATAAAAACGCAAGACCAATTATTTACATCTAAAAACAAAAAACAAAAATATCAATTTCTAGATAAATTGAATAAATATGGTAATACATACTTTTACGCATTTAAATTTAATTATTAAATTATAAAGGACGAAAAACTTAGTAGTTGTTACATTTGGAAATAATTTTACCGAGTTAAAAGTTATATTTTGAAGAACATAAACTAAAATCCCAATTTTCTTAAAGATTTTAGGAATAGTTTTCATATTTAATGATTTTGTATATGAGCCTCCTTAATATTGTTATATTATATTTAAATTCTTTTAGAAGAAATGAGCTGTTTGGCGTGAATAGTTTCAAAAATTTATTCTGATGGCAAGTATAGATCTGTGGCTTCAATTGCTAAATGTTCCTTATCGCGAACTCTATGAGTCGTAGGAAAGAGCAGAGGTCGGTAATTTATAGCACGCGTGCCACATGCGGCACGAGGAAAAATTCTCAGTGGCAAACATCTTCCAAATTATGGACATTTACGAAAAAAATCTGAAAGATAACTCTGAAGATAAATTTACAGCTGTTTTTTGTAAATTATCCAGTGTCATTGCTGGAGAGATTTAATTGTTTGAAGAGAAAATATTGCATGTACTCTGTTTTTCGCTTTGGCTTGTCCATGTTTAAGTAAAAAATCTTTCCTCGTATAAAAAAATATTTCGATTCCTCAAAGAAGTTGCTTAACAATTGATTACTTAGAGTCGCCTCAAATAGATATTCATAAATTTTATCCTTGATTTTGCAATGTGAAAGGAGAGCGGTGCAAGCACTAGGATTGAATTTAAATTTTTATTTATCATTTTATTTAATTACATTGAAGGGAAATACTTGTATTTTATGTTGTCTTTTTTTTTATTTTAATAAATATGTTTATAATGCATAATATATATATATATATGTATAATATATATATTTTACATATATAATATATATAAATATATATATATATATATATATAATTTTATTTGTTTTTTTATATTTTTGTTGAAGAAATCATTATATTTTATATTTTTGTGTTAAGAAATATCTTTAAATGATGCAAAATTAAGGGGGCACAATAAAAAAATCGGTCAAAAAATCAAAACTAATTTTTTTAGCTTAAATTATTTTTATAAACTTTTTTACAAACTCATAAAATTTTAAAGCTATAAGTTTAAAAAACGCAGAGTTGGGATGACGCTTGCGATTGTTTTTATTCACATTCAAATGGCAAATCAAAACTTTAAACTGACTTTTCTTGGAAAGATAAAGTAACTAGTTTGTCTTCGTGTAAAAAGCTGAGGTTTTTTTTCTTTTGTGCCTAATATTTGGAATTTTTTTCGCTTGTTCCTAAGAGTACATGAAATAAAAGCGGGTATGCATTATTCAATATCAACGCAATACTTATTTTTTTAAAAATAATTGAAGTTAGAATTTATACATTTTTTTAGGAATTTTCAATAAGCATTCATAAAAAGAAGTATTGTACGAATACCAACCATGTAATCGCAAAACCCATACCAACTTTTGTTATACATAGATTGATGTACTTGTAAATCAAATTTCATATATGTACGTCAATTTTTGTAGGAGGAGAGTAGTATTTTAAAATCGCTTCATACATTTCACGTTTTTCCCTTAAAAAATTAAATGGTTAGCTTTTTATGAAATTTTGAGCACACAATTAGTTTTACATCATACATACACACAGGAGGCGACCAAAAATATTATGAAAATCATTAAATTAAATTTTTTGTGTAAATCGATCCATGTCCCCTTAAAATATTAAAATATAATAAACTGTAAATCTATATATTGCTGACCTCTATTATTTAACTCTGTATGCATTATCGCAGGAATCCAATGGTTTAAAAAGATTCTAAAGTGTGGCCCGCTGAATCCTATTGGTAGATTAGTTTGGCACGCCACAGTTAAAAGGATTCCCCACCCCCTCCGGGAGGGAATTCAAAAAGAGGAACAGATGCAGAAGTTTGTGGAGACTCAAAAGCCACACAAGGACGTAGTAGGGAATTGGGTACCAGCTTTCATTGACTTGGTTCAAAGTCAAGCGGTCCGCGGCCATCAGCTCAGTAGTTAGTTTGCAGTGCGACGTTATTGAACAGCATACAATCAATTGAAATGTCTAATGGTTTCAAAAATAAATAATACGGTTTTTATGTTGTGTTAACATTCTATTAGTACTCCACGTCCATCAAAACGATATAAACTAATAAACACAAAACACATGGCATATCTATGAATTTATTATATATTAAATTAATCTACACACAAAGAAAATTATGTACATAAAAGTCAATTTTTCTATCGAATCTAAAGTGTGTACAGTTTTCTCAGTTAAAAGCAGTAACATAGAGCGAAATATACATGCAAATCGGCAACTTAAACCTCCATATTATAAAAAGATTTCGATTATTTAAATTCGCTATCTAGTTGAACAGAAATATACATATCAGAGACAGTAACAATTATTTACAATATATACAAAAATTGAGCAAAAATATTTCCATAAGTATTTAAAATAAAAGTATGAAAAAGTGATTTAAATGAAATATTTTAAAAAGAATTAGTATTAAAAAGAATAATGTGCAGAACTGAAGGATATAGGAAAAAGAGTATAGAAAGCTTAAAATAAATATGTTTTTTAAATTGTGACTATCAATTAATATTTTTAATATGAAATCAAGTTAATATTTGAGAGTACCATCGATTACAATGATTGATAGGGGGGAAATGAGGTCTCTTTGATTACCAAAAAAAAAATCGAGAGTACAATTTGTGATAAGTTCTGTCTATTATTGAAATGAAATGAATAATTGTATGGAGATAATTTTTTTCTGAAAACAGTTATGGCCTAACTCACACATACCATTTCATTTTTTAGTCACAATCGACCAAATTTTCAATACTTCGTTGATCTTAAAACTTTGCAAAGGGTCTTTTAAAAAAATTAATAAGACTAACGCAATGAACCACGATAATAATGAAATCACTGTGAACAAATCAAATGATAAAAGATAATGATAACGACAGTTGGTGTATGGAAGATACTTAGATACCCATGGGGGGAGCAAAAGCCATGGGTTGGGGCTCAAATCCCATGTACCCTGCTGCTGCGGGTGCAGCGCCATAGGGGGCATGAGGTACAGGGTATGCATGAGAAGCAGCTGGCATGTAAGGGGCTGGAGGATATTCAACAGAAGATGAGAAAGTAGAAGTGGATGCAGCTGGGGCAGGGTAAGCGTATCCACCCATGGGAGGAGGAACTTGCATTTCAACAGCTGAGGATCCTGATCCATGGTGGTGACCGTGATGGTGATGACCATGGTGGTGATGATGGTGACCCTTCTTGTGGAGGAGCTTAGCCAGGATACCAGCTGCTAGGAGAAGCTCGATGCCGTGGTTGTTACGGTGGTGATGATGAGCCATGGCTGGTAGGAAGAAATCAGCTGACAGGATGCAAGAGATGATTAATGCAGCGAAGAAGTGAGCGGAGTTCATTTTTGGTTTCTGGAAAGGAAAATTAAAATACGTCTTAGTTAATTTTGTAAATAAAGTATTTAGTTTCTCCATATTGTATCACATTATAAATATCGTTCTTCATACTGTGTGTGTGTGTCATATTATTAAAATAAAATCATAAAATAAAATTGGCATCTTAAGATTTTAGGGTCATAACTGCTTTCAAGATTTTTTCGTAAATTTAGCAATTCTTATTACGAGTTTCTAGGAGGAAATACAAATGAAAACATATGGGATTAAGGAAGTCAGGCTCTGGTTATTTTCACTCTTCTTAAATCTTGGGTTCAGTTATTCCGTTGTAAGACATTATAGGTTTCTTAAGCTTTATTCTATGAATCAACCATAAAAATGTATCCATAGTTAAACTATAGTAGGTATGTAAGTGGAAATATAAAATATTTTTTCGAATTTTCAGCAAAATTAGAACAAATTTTTAAAAAGATTTTGAAAAAATGATCTGCTTAATTTTATTACGTTTTTATGAAAAAGATTTTTTTAAAAGAAATTGATTTTCAAACAATTAAATTAAATGTATCCGTTGTTTTGAAGGCGTTCGATGTAACATTGAATGAATAAATAATCCAAGTATGTGTGAAGAAATATAGATGCTAAAAGTAATTCAGAAAATTATTTTTGAATACAAATGGCAAGGAAAAACAAAAATGTGATGAATACCTGAGACCTTTTTACTTGCAAAAACAATTTTTTTTTAAAAAAAAAATATACCTTTTTTTTTTAGCGAAATTTAAATATTTTATTTTTGTGGCAAATAATTTAAAGACCTATATATAGTTTTAATAATTTCTAATTACTTATTAATAACACATTTAAAGCAAAAAATATATTCATTCTTCTAAACTTGTGCAAGTTCTCTATAATGGCTTTTACAATGTAATACAATTCTGAAAATTCCTTTTAGATAACATTTGTCGAAAGCTCATAAAAATTCTTACTCGGTAGATAATTCCAATTATTCTAAAATATATTGATGTTTAATAAAGTTACACTCAAGGATAATTGCTTTTTATAAGATACTATTACCTTTCCTCCAATCATCTTCCTCTATGCAAAGCCCACTGCACAATCGCTATATTTGTGATTCAAGTAAAAATTTAAATAAGCTTTTTCAACATTTCTAATTTTTCCTTCATTGATCATGCAGTTCCTTTTGTTTCTTTTATGAAACAATGTTCACGGCTCATTGTATTTTATGTATATAATAAATTATAGTGAAGTTATTGAAATATATTTTTATGAAATGCATATGCAATTGAAAGGAAAAAAGAAAATCTCTTTTGTAGCTGAACTATAATTTTTCTCTATTCACATATACGTATACTTTACTTTTAAAAATTAAGAGCATAATGTAAACTAAACGATTATTTATTATGAAAGGTACACTTAGAGTATAGTATTCAACAGTATTAATGGGCTAAAAATAGCGCTCTGAATTGTTTATTTCTTTTGCGAAACGAAACTTGGTGTGATATAAGATACATAAAAAAATTATTTAAAATCAATTCATACATTATTTCTAATGCCTCGCTAGAATTCAAAATAAATGAACTAGTGAAAACGTAATTCTTATGTAGATGATTTAAGAAAGAAAAACATTCATCAACTTAGAAAAAATTATGAATGGAATCCTTTTGCTGGTATTTAAAATATATTTTGATACATATTACGATAAAATTCAGTTCTTTTTGGCACCTCTATACAAATAATTTTAAGCAATCAAATTCTAAAAAAACTTTTTAAAATGAAAATCATGCAAATTTTTGATTCTGAAAATTAAAGTAAAAGCAAAATTAATCGTATGAGTATCATAGAAAAATAACTATTTTTAAACAATTTGAAACAATTCCTTATATTAAAAAAATTAGGAGTCATAACATAAAACTATATTTTTAATGGATGACTTGTTTTTAAGAATATTTTTTCTTTCATTAGGTAGAACGATTTCACTTTCCAAAGAAATAAATAAAGACTTCAAAATTAGGAGCCCGTTCTGAAATATTCTTTTTAAAAAACTAAAAAGATTCATCTAAATTGAAGGCACAAATTTATTTTACTAGCTAACCTAGATTAAACTAATTAATAACTACCATTGAATTAATTATCACCTATCAAAGAATAAGTTCATGAGAAGTTCCGAAAAAGTACCACTTCTTTTTTTTATAACCATTTTTTAGAAATCTTCACAAAGGAAGACGAAGAGCTTTGCTATTTTTCAAAATAATCTATAACTTTTATAGTTTTACTCTATTTATTTTGCTGAAAACCTTTTAAATACTGTCTTAAATCTCTTCAAAAGTACTATAAATTTCCTAAAAATTACACGAAGCTGTATTTTTTTCCAAACCTTAGCAAACTCTAAGCATTTTCACTCTTAACTTAAAAAAAAATATTTCAAACCATCTCTCTCTTAAAAACAACTCCTAGACACAAGTCTCCAATCCTCTACCCCACTCACCTACGCAAGGTATCCAAAAAGTGAAAGTCGAAGCGAGAGCTCGTATATCCAAATCGAAAGTGAAATGTTTGTTTTTCCGAACCAAGGTTAAAGTGTAGTATTTATATGATAAAAATTTTCCCCACAGCCGAAACCTACGTCACCATCCAATAAGGAAGATTAATCCCTTAAGGACTAAAGAACGGAGCTTAAAAGGGATTTAAAATAGTAAGAAACCCATATTGCTATTTAAGAACGGTTTCTTATTTTCAGCCCGAGGGGGTAGAGAAAAAAAGGGGTGTAGCAGCGTTCCGTATGGTCGATTACAGTTAACCGCTCGTCTCTATTTTAGGAATCGGGGATTAAGAAGGGAGCGACGTTCTTCGTGGACATGCCGTGTTTAACTTTCGCTTTCGCCTCCCAATCCTTCCTGATTAGGAGGAGAGTTTGAGAGAAGGAATTAGGAGAAATCGGGAATAAAGTGTTCGTGTTTTATTGGGTTTAATGATGTTGGGAGATATCGAAATTATTCTTTCTGATAACAGACACTTTCACTTTTATAAAAGTATTTTTTTGGAAAGATTTCCTGTAATCGAAGGAGGAAAATATTTCTTTCATTTTCTTCTATAATTTACAGAATGCAGAAAATAAATACGTAATTTTGTGAAATATTCTTAAGGGGCAGCTGTATACAATTCTTTCTGGATACATTTGACCAAGTTTGTGGAAAACGTTTTTAAAAATTTTGTACAAATTAGCCGTATTAGAATTGTACAATTGAGAAACTAAAAGAGATAATTTTCAAAATTAAATGATGACTTTTTTAAATTGCTGTAAATTCGAGACTATATCTTTGATGTTATTATGTGTATATTCCATGCATTATTTTATGTGGATGGTATAGACGCTTTCCAATATTTTAAATAATATAGGTTAAAATCCTATAAAGCAAGCTTAACCCTATTTCATTGCCCAAGTCAGTAAGAGCTTATAAAGCATCGCTTTTAGTATTGGTGTCAATAGATTTTTTTTCTTCATATTCATTTCAAGGTTTTATAAGACAGCCTTTTATTACTAATGAATATCATTTGATTTATTAAGTATAAGTCATTTGGATGATTAAGAATTGTGAACTATTGAGCTTACATGAAATTGAAATTGATTACTTTTACTGAAAATTATTTCTTTAAATAAATTTTTCTTAATTGTCTTCAAACATATTTGAAGTATATCAACCGTACTAGCAATTAATATACTTCTAACTTTTTTTGCATTTCATACCCTCATCCCACAAGAAGCATTTACTTATTATTTACTAATTTTTTTAAAATTTTATATGAAACAGAAAAAAAATTTTGGTAGTTACCTTTGTATTCTTAATTAATTAATATTTTATTTTTAAATACCTCTTCAATTCATTTGAATCGGTTCTGATAATTTTGTTTCCAAATTATTATCGTCCAATCCAATATTATATCCAATTATTATTGAAACATTACTCCCTTTTTGATACATGCATCAAACTTCGATAATACATTGATTAAACCTTTTTAGAATTTTCCTTGAGCTTCTTATTTTTAATTCTAAAACAAATCAAGATAAAAATGACAGATAAAAGCGTATTTCTATACACGCACATCAATATTTCTTATCCATGTTATTTATGATATTTGCATATTTTTTATAGGCTTAACGTCATAAAACAGAGCTTAAGGCAAATACAGCATGCGCTGTTACAAAAGTGAAATATAATTTGAGATAATTCTCTCTCTCGACATATAAAGAAATTTTAAAATTCAATAAGTCGTGTTGGGTATCATTCAAATTATCATTGATACATATTTTCGAAATATTTTGCCTTTTTTTTAAAGTTTTCAAAATTATATCGTGAAATATTTTTGATAATAATTGCGTGGTAGGAGAACAATATTTTAGATAACTTTTATTAAAAGTCAAAATAGGTATTATTTCTTTGAAAAAATTTTTTTAAAGAAGAGTGCAACTCATTACAGCCTTTTGAAATAATAATTCTAATTCCTGCGCATGAAAAATATGCATCGCGAAAATCTCTGATTCTATTCATAAACACTCTTCAAGAATTTATGTCGGGGATATGGGATTGTATTAAATGTTTCACGGTTTTCCTGAAGAAGAGATGCGGATTCTTGAGAAAGATTCACAAACTAGCAACTTTATACTAGATTCGAATGATGAATTGAAGCTGTTTAATATTATTAATAACTCCATTTTGCCTTCGTTTCCGTGATGTGGAAACTTGGGGAGTTGAGTATCAGCTCAAACATCGTCCTCATCACTGGACCGTGGTTCAAAATTACGAAGTCCGTCACCAATAGCCCACGAGTTACCTTAAGTTACGACTTTAAGGTATCCGACTACGCTTAGAACCGTGATTTTGCAAAAGCGTATAAATGGATAATATTTATGATATTTAGTGTCACTTAAATTAGAAAACGCATATAAGATTGTTTTAAGAATATTATTACAGTAAAAAATTATTTGAGTATAATATTTTGACAAAAAATTAACATAGAATGATCCATTTTTGAAACATTCTCCATTTAGTAAAAATGCTTTTATTATAATAATATTTTGCCTGTAGATAAGTCAAACCTCCGTACAAAGGCTGAACTGGAATTTTTGAAATATACAACTTAGAAGTGGATTTATCCACATTTTACTACAACAGAAGGAAGAAAAAAACTCCGATAATTATTTCAATTATTAGTAACTCTGAAAATAATGTGAATTTTTCAAAATTCCTAGTTCAGACTCTCTGGAGAAGTCTTTACTTTATGTAAGCAAAATATTATTATTAAAGAAGCATTTTTTTATATAAGGAGTATGTTTTGAAAATAGATTATTCTAAGTTAATTTTTTGCTAAAATATTGTATTTAAATAATCTCTTTTTTGTCATAATGTCCTTAAAACCATTTTATACATGCATTCTAATCTAAGTGACACTAGATATCATGAAAGTTATCCACTTATACGCTTTTTTAAAATCACAATTCCGAACTTGGTCAGATACCTTAATAAACAATTAAATTAAATCAAATCCTCCTCACCTTCTTTACTCGACTTTATATATTTTTTGTCTTTCAGCTTTATGCATAATATTCAAAATTAGATGTTAAATTCTCATTTTTCATTAAGGAAATGCACAATTTGCGTACCCACATTATTTTTTCGCTCAACAATATTTTTATGCCTCCTTCAACAGTTTGCTAAATGCAACTAACCAACAGACTTAGTAGACAGAACATGAAGATAAATAACAGAAATATTTATTTATACCGGATGTGCTATATCAGTTAACAAGACATTCCCCCGAAGCATAGAAATCTCAATCATTTATATTCATGCATCAGTGCTTTCCGCGAACTCATCAGTATTTATTGAAATATTCCTGTAATATCTCAAAAAATTCTATGTACTACCTCAAAAAATTAGTGAAACGTATTTAGAAGTTTTTAATTAATTCATTCACATGTAAGCATACGCATAATTTGTAAGTCAGTATAGTACCTAGTGTTAAAAATAGTCTGGAAACTTTTCGGCTGTTAATTTTTTATACACATACGATTTTTTATGACTATAAATTTAATAAATTAGGAACTTTTGAAAACTTGAATTCTTTTGGTTACATGTATCGGTATGGTATATTTATTATTTCTTATAAATATGCATGTAGAAAAATATGTCGTGATAGTTTTGTGGTTAAAATCTCTTTTTTTGTGCGATTTTAAAGTAAATGGTTTCGAATCTTAATTCAAAAAAATATTCCATGAGTAACAATAAGGATGTTTTACTTTCGAAACCCATCGTCTGGTAGGGATAACTGTGTTGGACTCACGTTGGCGTAACAATTACTGTGCTCGCTCAGATAACGATCTCGTCATTTGACTGTGATTCAGAATTCCGAAATATTTGCAAGGGGATTATAATTCAAGTTCCAATGCACCCCCAATAGGGAAAAAAGTTCCTCTTTCAAAATACTGTAAGGGAGAATCACTGGACAGAAGGGAAAAAGGAGGAAACAGAACATAAGTAAAAAAGGTTCCATAGTGCAGCAATTGATAACGCTGTAAACGGCGTAACGAAAGTGAATTCGGCTCGAACTACGACAGCTTTGACATGAGTTGCTCATTAAGGTATCCGACTACGTTTGGAACCGTGATTTTTAAAAGCGTATAATTTTCATGATATTTAGTGTCTCTTAGATTAGAATACATGCATAAAATTGTTTTAAGGACATTTTGACAAAAAAAAATTATTTAAATACAATATTTTGGCAAAAAATTAACTTAGAATAATCTTTTTTCCAAATGTTCTCCTTTTGCGAAAAATGCTTCTATTATAATAATATTTTGCCTATATATAGCTCAGACCTCTGTACAGAGGCTCAACTAGAATTTTTGAAATATATAACTTAGAAGTGGGTTTATTCGTATTTTACGACAACAGAGGGGATCAATTTTAAGAAAAAAACGCCAATAATTATTTCAATGGGTGGTAACTCGGAAAATAATGTGAAGTTTTCACAAATCATAGTTGAGCCTCTGTACAGAGGTTTGAGCTACATGCAGGCAAAATATTATTCTAATAGAAGCATATTTTACAAAAGTAGAACATTTGGAAAAAGATTATTCTAAGTTAATTTTTTGCCAAAATATTACATTGAAATAAATTTGTTTTGTCAAAATAACCTTAAAACAATTTTATGCATGTATTCTAATCTGAGTGACGCTAAATATCATGAAAATTATCCATTTATGCGCTTTTTTAAAATCACGGTTCCGAACGTTGTCGGATACCTTAAACTAACTGTACTGTTCAAAATTCTTTCGGGTTTGTTATAGAAAAATTGACTTCCAAACCATTTAAGAGTCTCTGCACTGTTTATAGAGAAAAGCTTTTCTACCAGGACAAGGTCGTCTCACATTGAATAGGAAAAAATCGGTTTTTAATTGCCCTTGGACCAATCAGTTATAAAGTCAATGAATTTTTTCCCCTCGTGCCATACAGTTTCCCCCTTTTTTGAATGTATTCAGTTTAAATTTCAAATAATTCTGAGCAGTGGTTATACTTTCACAACATTTTGAAAGTGGAACTTTTATTATAATCCCCCTCTAAACATTTTTCCTGTCAAACGAAAATTTAAATATTTCAGCCGGCTTTTAATTATTTTCCATTTTAATAAAGAAATGTCAAAAAAAATCAATTAAAATATTTTATTAAATTTGCCTTATTTTTAAGTATGAATCATGTGAAAGAAGTAACTTCATTAGTTTCTTAAAATGTAAAATTAATTATGCTGCAGTATGACTGTACACAGTTTTTTAATAAATTTCAAAGAACAGACGTGAAAAAGTGCAGACTGGACGACATTTGCATATTTACAATTTTATTCAGTATCTATATACATAAAAAATACAAAGTATAGTACATCATGTTACTAGAATACATATATTACATAGATATTTTTTACATATCTGACACACTATTAGTATGCTTAGTGGTCAAAATAATCTCACCTGATTCATATGATTACAAAAATAGCATTCTTAACACTCAGAATCAGATTCATTATATATCATTTGATAAACCTAAATCTCTAACAAAAAATAGCTTCATTCCTTAGTTATTTAACTACTTTTAAAAGTAGACGACAAATACGATAATTAAATGCTTGATATCCACGTGAAAGATTCATACGATAAAAAAAGATAAGAACATATAATGTTGAAAATTCACTTCAAATATACAGATAACATCCGTATAAAACGGGCATTTTTATCTCAATAGTCCCTTTCATTATAAATCTATACACTAGCAATAAAGTATGATAAATATATGAAAACTATACTCTTCGATTTGATGGACGGAAATTATAGATTTATTATTATAGCAGAAAATTAATATTCTAAAGGGAAATTAAAAAAAGATTTAGAATGTTATAGATAATTTTTTTTCGAGATTTTTAAGCTTAGAGATAAACTGCAAAATCAGGTTGACGTTTTATACGGATGTTGTCTGTATTTTAAAAAATGGAAAATTATATTCTTCTATTATTCTGCTTAGATTATTATAATAATGGATCTCATTATAAGCTTCCTTTTCTTAGTTAACACAACTATATGTATGTCTAAGTTTCATTATAAAATTGATTTTAAAGAAAAAGTGTTGTTATTAAAAATCTCCACGAGCTTAGTTAAAGGCACGCTCGACTGATGCTGAAGTATTTCCTCGAGCTGTGACGTGCTGTCCTCAATTCCCACAGCGGGCTTAATTTAGATTCTAAACGGATGATTTAATCCGTTGGTTCCTTAACCAAGAATGGTACACAATATGACAGAAAACGTCTCTTGCTATCAACAACAAGAACAAAAAAGGGGCTTTCAGGATGCTGTGCTTTCTTTTTTGCAACAAAATAAAACATTGTTTAGAGATTTTGATTGATTTGTAGAGAACTTCATAAGACAGATCTTGTTTAGGAAATCACATTCGGTTTTTTTTCCTAAGAAAAAGATTCTAAATGGGTTTTTGTCTTTTTAATGTTGCCTTCTTTTGTTTATGTTTCTGTTTTGGAGAAAATTTTTTCCCTTTGTTTTGATGTTATTTTAACTTCTTAGCAGTTTCTATTCTTTAGGTTAATGATTTTCAAATTGCGATGAGTGTTTATTCACGTATTTCACCATCTTTGTTCCTAATGAAAAATGTAATGCATGATACAATTTTATGAAATGTATTAATTTAGGAAAATATTGTTCATTTAGATGAATGAATAAAAACTGCTAATTAGTATTAAATATGGATGAATATATTATAGGAATCAATCATTTTTTTAAATAGAAAGGACTTAACTACAAATGCTTTTAAGTGTCTTCTGAAATGTATTAATTATATTATACATTTTTTTAACGACACATAAAAAGTAAGGTAATGTCTATCATATATTTGTGTAATATTTTTACCATATTGTCTCTTGAGTCCAACTCAAAAGCTGTTTGAAAATTGTTAAAAAGAAATGGAAGTTCATTATAAACGTTTTAAGCATTCTGTTATTAATATTCTATTGTATTAAATCTATATTACAATAAAGTCATTTAATTCATATTGTGTGAGATGTAAAAAAAATCAGAAACAGGAAATAATGGATAAAAAATGAAAAATTGAAGTGCAATATTTAGTAAGAGGATGGTTAAAAATAAAAACTTCAATGTCATTTAAGAACATTAGATTTAAATAGCTAATAGGATTACTCGAAACAGAAAAACAAAAAAGTTCATATAAGGAAGGTGACGGTTACACTAAAGCATATCTTTACTAGGTTTATCAAGTTAACATCCAGAATCTTTCTATACCTAATGACTAATTAACACAGACGGAGCCGTATTTTCTTTGGTAAAGATAATGACAAAAATTAACTACTCAACTCCAAATGATATGTGTAACGTAAACATCTCCTCGAATATAACTGCCTAAAAAAAAACTCCCATATGCAGAAAAGGAACATACAAATCATTTATGCATAAACTAAACATTATTATACAATTACCTGTTAAAACAAATTACTTATAATAGGCAGGCATATATGCAGATGGTGCAGCATAATAAGTCTCACCATAAGGTGCATAGCCATAGTAATTGCTGCTTCCATGACCATGGTGATCATGATGACCACCGTGATGATGGACGACCTCGTGTCCACCTCCGTGGTGGTGGACTGGGACTGGAATTGGAATGGGGATGGGATGACTCTGGTGGTGTCCATGGTGATGTTTGTTTAATAATTTGGCGAGTATTCCTGCGGCCAGCAGCATTTCGATCCCAGAGTTCCCTCTGTTGTTGTGGTGGTGCATCTCCACTGGAACGATCCATAGCTCTGTTACTAATAGCAAAGCGAAGCATACTACAGCTGATATCTTTTTAGATGAAGTCATTTTGCGAAAGCTGAAAAAAAAGTCATTAATAAATTTAATTTAATATTTTATTCTTAATAATATTGCTTCTATTTTTTCCTTCAGATTGAAGTCATATTTACGTAAGAATTTCATATTTTAATTCATCATAAATGTAATATATGTAATGAATAATATATAAGTCATAATATTCATAATAATACTAGCTATATAACGTATGTAATTAATAACGTACCATAATGTTAATTTAATAATATATAAAATTTCTTAAAATGTTGGAAATAGCTTCGTTTAAGAAGTACCATTATCACCTATAATTTCAGAATACAAAGTTTCGGGTGTCTGAACCTTTCCGTCTGTGTGCTGTTACCCGTACACTTTCAAACTCCTTCTTTAATAAATAAAGATTTTTACACTGTTATTAATCATTTTTCAGGTATATATAAATATTTAATCTGCAGTGCACATAGATTTGTTAAATAATAACCTGCAGAAATAAAGACATAGGAGATAATTTAAAGTACTAAGTGAAATATGTATAGTTCGCTAGTTAGAAACTGTTGCCTGATCACCAAAACAAAAATAAGAGGAATGATTCTATTTGCAGAAATTAAATTTATTAAAAAAATTCATGAATAAGAAGAGAAGGAAACATAATAAAATGATACTCCGAATCAAATATTTTTATTCCGCAAGATCCTTTAATCAGAAAAGTTTAATATTTTTTTCAAAACCTACATTAGATTTAAAAAAAGAATAAGAAATAAAGATAATTTGACAGTCACAAATGCACCTCTACATTCTAAACATTTGTGTGAATGGTATTTAAATTAAATTCGTATTCTACAAATAAAAATAAGATAAATAATATGAAACAAATTGGAAATAATATTTATATGATACCAATACATTTTGTTTTTCAATACAATGCAGTGTGCTGTTTTATTTCCGGTTTGTACTATATATAAATGTTACATTACTATTACAATTTTTTTTTGGAATTTCTTTGAATTACTTAAAGTGATCCAAATTTTAAAATAAATTCGATTTTCTTTTTTATTTACGAAAAAAATAGAGAATACAAAGATGACAATAGAACTATTATTTACTAATGTCGATTATTTAAATTATAATTACTACCTCTTACAGTACTTTTAGATTGCATGTATGACATATTCAAGAAAATTATATCCCTAAAATGATTAATTAGAATTGTAGGAATTTCCAAGCAATGTAATTTTTTATGTTTTTTTTTATTTGTCAAAATGGACGAATAAATGAAAGGGAAAACGTGTTTATTTATGCTTTTCAGTTAATAGGAATAAATAAATGTTTTTTTTCTTTTTTTCTTTTCAGTTCAATAACATTTTCTCTCTTATTTATCTAAACATCCTAATTGACCATTGTATCACACCCAAGCTGACAAAATAATTTCCGCATTCTTCAAAATAAGAACTTTTTTTCGGGAAAAAAAAAGAAATGTTCTTTTTTTTTATTACATCCCTTTTGGCAATCATTCTAATTCCAGCGATCGTAAATGACAAGAAATAAAAGAAAAATAAGTGAAATAAAACCGAACCCAACGCGTGGGCGTTGAACTTCAAATACTTTCTATCTTGAAACGAGGAAAACCAATTAAGAGAACTGAGTAGCCATACATAAAAGTGAAGATTTAACTCTAAGTGTATTGTGACATTTGGTTATCCTTGAGGGAAACGTACCAGGGCGTACGAAAAGACGTGTTATTTCTAACGATTTACTGAGTTTTTCGAAGCTATTTCCTTCAGGTTTTGTTGGAGCAGGATGTTGTATGGAAACAGTTTATCCAAGAAACTTAATATATCGGTTAGTGAACTAAAGAAACGGTTTTTGAAAACGTGTTGCAGACACCTAATTACAATTAGAAATTAATGGGAAATAAAAAAATATTCTTATTTTAAATAATGATGATTGATCTTTTAATGTAAAGTTGTAACATTAAGGATAATCAATTAAAGCTTAATCGAGAGGTAGAAAAAAGTTCGGTGAAATAAGGAAATGATTGACATATCTGGGATTTCAAATTTCTTTACTGGGCATGCTTACATTTAAACTCATAGTAATACAGTCCGACCTCTATACAACGAAATCGCTAAATCCCTGAAAAAAGTTCGTTATATGGAAAATTCGTTATATAGAGATTCATCTTTTAATATACACTTTATAAACCATATAAAACAAATTTTAAACTCATAAATAATATATATTAAAAAAAGCAATTATTCATACCTTTTTAAATTAATATATGATTATTTTATGTATCTTACCCATCAAAAAAGAAAGAAAAACTACAAAGAAAAAAAGAAATTAATGTCGAAGAATTCACTATATTTTCAATATTAAGAAAATAAAAATAATTAATGATTTTACTGATGCAATGATTTTTAAGAACATTTTATAATTTAAAGCATAAAAGTAATATTAAACATACATTGTTTTATAATTAGAACACGGGGACACAGGACAACTCCACTGACGATGAAGTAGGATATCGAAGATGTTTCTAGTGAATGGGGCAATGGGGATTAAAGGTTGCCCTTTTTTGATGAAACGTTCAGAACTATTGCTCACGTGGAGTTAAAATCTAATAAAACCAGTTTAAGATTTATGACCACCATAAAATGCGTAAAAGAGAGAATAAGTTGAAATTTTTTTCAGAAATACTTTTAAAATAGGAGAACGAAAATTGAATCACAAAAGAAAAAGTTCTTTATATAGAAAATGCACTTCGTTATAGAGAGGTTATTTTATGAAGAAAATCATGAAATGTCCAAGGTTCTAGGAAAAATTTCGCTGCATAGAAAAATTCGCAATATAGAAGTCCATTATATATAGAGGGTTGACTGTATTTTGAAAGAGGTTACGCTACATTTTCATATGCATTAAAATTGAAGCTTATTTGGTGAAATGAGTTTTGTTTAGATTAAAAAACAAACAATTGGTTGAAAATGTTTACTTGATTATTTCATTAATATTATATAAATTTCTGATTTGTTTACTTTCAAATTTGAAGCCCAGTGGTCGAGTGGTAGCGTATCACACTTCAACAACACAGGTCCGGGTTCTATTCCCGGGTTGGGCAAAATCGACTCCGCCTTTCATCCCCACTGCAATGGGTCGATAAATGAGTACCAAGCTTGTGCTTGGGGACATAGACACTGGGGACCTCGCTTCAGACTGACCACCTAATCCGAACATCTGCTCATACACTTCAGCGCCCAATGGTCACGCATACTGGCAAGGGCACAGTATGCTCTGACCCTCACGGGGAGTCGCACCACTGAGTTTGAGTTGAGTTACTTTCCAATTTAAAAAAATTGTAAAAAGAGGCACCTTTTTATCTAACTCAATTTGTATATTATAAAACAAATAAACACTTATAGCATCCGGTTAATTCAACTTAGGCACCGATGCACAAATAAAATTAAGTCAATTTGATTGTTTATTAAGTTATATATGTGTGAACGAATGGAAGTAGAACAAATATTGTTCGAAAACATCATAAATTGAAATAAGAAAAAATTTAAACAAAATAATGTGTGAAATATATTGGTAATAAACAAAAAGTACTTATAAGACTTAAAATTTAGTACAAAACATACTATAATTATATCATAAGTATAACACATCTAAATGCATCAACATATCATAAATATATTGTTATTATGAATGAAAGTGAGAGTGAATATTAACGTTGCCCTGTTCAGCTCCACGGGGGCTTTTGGCGACGGACCTCGTAATTTTGAACCACGGTCAAGTGGCCAGGACGACACCTGTGCTAGCAACCCCTCTCCTAACTACCACATCAATGGGAGGACTTTTTAGCTCTCGACAGATTTAGCCTGAAACGCACCCTACATGGCGTGTCTTTAGTGGTACTGGGCTGGAACTCATGTCATGCCAGCCACGATCAGATACCTTGACCACTAGGCTACCGCGTCCATTATTATTATTATGAAACTGGTTATAATATTGCACAAATTATGATACTAAGTGTCTCTAAAATGAGATTTTACGTTGAAATAAGAATCCTTCACAGGTAACAACATAGTAATTTCTTTTGTAAAGTAACTATAAGTACAAAAATATCAAATGTACCATCTTTTATGACAAAATAGATTTTTAAGAGATCTTTGAGAATAAAAATATTTCTGAAAATTAAAATTTATAAAAGTTTGCAGAAGTTACGAATTAAGTTTCATTTTTAAAATTAAACAGGATTACTTATATTCTGAATTAATAAACCCTAAGCTAAAAATATTTGTGAGTTATTTTCTTTTACATAAATATTTATATAAGAATTCCTGCGATTCCCATACAAAAATAATCCTGATATATACTTTGTTTAAAGATTATAAATTTTTATTCCTTCAATATTTATATTTAAAATTATTTAAACATAATTCATTTTAAAAGTATGCGATATCCCCCCCTTTAATTCATTTTCTATTTTTTATGCGGATTAGTTCATGAAAATCTAAAACATTTCCACTGAAGTATATTTTTAACTTCGGCCAGTAGATGGCGACAGTAAACATTCGGTAATTTTTATTTCTTTATTTACTGCCTAGATGGCGACACTGCAGTTACATGAAGGACTATATAAGTTGCTTCTTACAATGCGATTTCTCATATTTTCATTGAATACTCATTCTCGCAAAAGAAAAAGAAAATGTTGTTTGAAATGTTCTTTGAAATGAAATGTATCAAATTAAAAAATACAAATATTGCCTGCCTCTGCTAATAAATATTCATCCGATTTATTTTTAGTGATATACTTGTGGCTTTGGGAAATTAAACATCATGAAATATTTATATTATACACTACAGTTTTTTAATTCACTGGAATTTTTTTCTTTCTCTTTTTTTTTTAATTTACGGGAATTTTGTTCTTTCTCTTTTTTAATATAATGGAATTTTTTCTTTCTCTTTTTTTAATTTACTGGAATTTTTTTTAATTCTTATTATTTGAAATACACTTGATTTCAAATTTTCTTTCACATTACTTCTTAACCGTATAAATTATGAAATGAGAAGATTTCATAATCAAGGCAAACAGTTTTCCTTTTTTTTTGATTAAATAAATAATTGATAAGTTGATATATACGTTCGTAAATTAAATATATATATATATATATATATATATGTCTGAAAACAAACCTATTTATCAAGAACATTGTGCAAAAAGAAAAAACCATTAGAAATTAATGAAGGCAGAAGCTTAAAAATCCATTTTGTGCCTTTATTAGAATGTATATACCATTGGAAATTCTTTTCACGTAAAAGCTCACAAGAATATGACCATTGTTATGATTATTATTATAACAAGATTAGATTATTTTAATACTGTTTTTTTAAAAGATTCGTGTACTTTAAATATAGGGCGGATTTTTTTTTATTTTTACATTCATAAAATAATTACTTTGTGTTTTTCACAACACTAAGAAATTTTATAACCCTACTTTCGCTAGAAATGCAATCTTTACATTGAAAAAAAAATCTACCTTTCTTAAAGTTTTATTTATTAAAATAGAAAACTAAGTAGTTAATAGTTACCTGATGAATTTTTTTCATTAAATTTTATATTTTAGCCAAAATAACGTTTTTGTAACTTATCAATTTTTGTAATTTAATTAAATCTACAATGTTATATAGATTCCCAATTTTAAGATATTTGAATCATTGAAAATTATAAAATTAAGAAAGGATAGTTAACATAATCTTATATAAGTTTTTATTTTTATCAAAAGAATATTTTATCGCTGTCAAATTATTTTATATATGGGTAACCATGTGATTATTTTATCAATTGGAATTGAATTATTTATTTGTAGCTTTACTCAGCAGGAAATGCCCTGACAACTTTAAAGTAAAAAAAAAATAGTATTAGAAAGTTCATACTTTCTAAATACTTCTAAATGTATTTATTTGTTCAAGAACTTTTACATGTTTATATATTTAGTACTGAATAGTTTCCAGCTCAGGTGTCGTTCTCGTCACTTGACCATGGTACAAAATGACGAAGTCCGTCGCCAAAACAACTCTTGTAGCTGAATAGTGCGGCGTTAATATTCACTCACTCATTCGAAAATTAGTGATTGGACTAGAATATAGATTCATAAGTAAATAAAACAGATTTCTATGATCTCTGAGCCATGATAAAAGAGCTATGTGCGCATAAGTTATTGGAATGCAAACAGCGGAGCTTTTTGTTGGCATATATCTTTCATTTTAAATCGAGCTTTCAAGCTATGGTTTCTAGACCGCATGAAGCTCTCGAGACAACTTTGAAATTGTTACTCTTTTGCTATGCCTCGCTGTAAAAACCAAACATTAATTTTCATGGACCATCGTACCCCTTTATTCACTTTGTGTGTCTATATTTATTTTTCACGAATACGATTACATTAAATTCCTCCCATAAACTGAGCACAATTCTAGGCGTTTCATTAAATTGTTTACAATTCTGCACATGATCTGCCCCTGCATCGAGAGCCTTATAATTTGCTGTCTTTTTCCATTACTTTGATGGTTTTTCATGATACAAGCTTTCTTTTCAATTTCGTCCATTGTTAAGGGAAAAACCCAGTGGAAATTATCGATATGAGGGAGCAAACGAAGCGCGGAAATTGGAACGTATTTTGGAACGGAGTGTTTTCCTCTAAATGCACAGGTTACACGCACGTGTGCGTTTCTCGTATCAAATATTAGAAATTTACATCTTTAATTGCAAGTATTATAGTTTCAGTTATAATTCTTTTCGAGAAATTCAACTTAACTTGAAAATTTTCGTAATTATTAACAACAGTATATATTTTCTATGGGTACTTTTGTTATTTATATATTTTTAAAAAAACAATGTTTTAAATATTAATATAATTATATTTTCCCTTATATAACATTATCAGTAAACAATGCTTTGCAGCATGGGTTGTGGTGATGACTCATTACACCATCTTTTGCTCCTCGTTGCACATTTAAAAACATATATTTAGGACGAAAATGTCATAGTGGCTTGGTTTATTTCCACGAGTAGCTTATTCACTTCTTTTCAGTTTGCTTCTTAATTCACTGGCGATGCGCAAACATCGAGCATAGGTTTATCTTGATGACTTTGTAAACAATATCATGAAAACTAGCTAAACACAGTGATACTTTAATAAGAGAAACGACGTGACACACAATACGAAGTATAAATTGTAATTCTAAAAATTTGATACTAATTTTTTTCGAAGACTAAAATTTTTCTCGTATAATATTTTCTAATTTTCAAAGATTTAAATCATTAAATTTCAACGATAATTTTTAAAGATCTTATCTTTCAATTTTAATGATAACGTATCATTTTCAATTTTTTCAATTTGGCGTGTGAAATTAAAATGATTTACTTTTCAGTATCAATTCATTAAATAAAAATGAGGGAAATGTATACGCATTTATAAAATGTATTTTTTAAATAAATGAATCTTAACAAATGTATTGAAGTTGCTTTAAATCCTGGCGTGAGGATATATAATAAAATAAAAAATATATGCTGAAAAGTTTGTACTTCTACATGAACCTATGAAGTTAAATCTATCATTATAATTAATGAGCAAGAATCTTTATTAAAAAAAAGACTACTATTTAAATCATTTTTCCACGTATATGAAAAAGGAATTTATATTTAAATTACTTGAAGATCCAGGAAGTTTCTCTATTGAAAATCTTTTGTGTGTTTATTTTTCAATAGAGAGCATTGCATCATTTTATTTCCAGTTTTGTGTAATTTTTTTCCCTTTCAAATACGTCTCATATATGTACTTTTGCGATCCCAAACTTATAATATTTTAAGAAAACATGGTATGATTTACACAATTTTTTTTAATTTAATAATTTTCATAAATGTTTTGGTTACCTCCTATGTATATGTGTGATTTAAAATAGATTCTGTGCTCAAAATTTCATAAAAAGCTAATAATTTAATTTTTAAGGGAAAAAACCTTAAACGTATGAAGTGATTTTAAAATGCTACTCCTCTCTTACAAAATTTGAGGTACATATCTAAAATTTGATTTAAAAGTACGTCAAACTGTGCATTAAAAAGTTGATATATGTTTTGCGATAACATGATTGTTATTCGTACAATACTTCATTTTATGAATGCTTATTGAAAATTCCTTAAAAAATGTGTTATAATTCTAAATTCAATTGCTTTTAAAATACTAAGTATTGCTTTGATGGAAAAACGCATACTAACTTTTATTCCATGTACTATTAGCAACAAGTGAGAAAAATTTCCTAATATTAGGCACAATAGAAAAAAAAAGCCTTAGGATTTTAAATGAAGACAAACTAGTTAGTTTATGTTTCCGAGATAAGCCAGTTTTAAGTTTTGATTTGCCATTGGGATGTGAATAAAGACGAACGTAAAAGTTATCACAACTCTCCGTTTTTTAAACTTAGAGCTTTCAAATTTTGTGAGGTTATAGAAAAGTATACATAAAAAAATAATTTAGGTTTAAGAAAATAAGATTTAATTTTTGACCGATTTTTGTCAATTGAATCGCACTGTGTCCCCTGAATTCCTCAATAAGTCTGTATATATCTTTGCACCAACATTATTTTGTTCCTCTGAGTTTGTTATCCTATGGATAGAAACATATTTTATTAACTACACTACTCACTTTTCTGTCAATCTATTTAGTGTGAAACATGTACTCTGTAATTTGTCCTCTATGCAATAACGTTATACCGGTATTTAACTTCATCTACATGAAGGGGAAAAATGTCGTATTTGTAAAATATCTCAAAATTTTAAAATTTTATTAACCGTGAAAATTAACTTTAATATTGAGAACTGTCTTTATCCTAAAATAATTTATTGGATTTAATTATCCTAAATGAATTTTAACTGTCCTGAATAAAGTCATGAATTTAGGCTTCGATTTGGAATCACTTCAACAACTTCAAAGTTCATAAAATTTTAAATTCACACAAGATAACTAATAATACAGAGAGGTTTTCTTCATTATTTGCAGATTTTTTACTAACACTCACCTTGAATGGTAAAATAAAAGTAAATCTCTTTATGGTAAGTAGAGTAATTGAATAATTGACAAAGACACACATTGATGATACGGACCTAAGCAAAGTTCAAACTCTTTTGTATGTAAACTTGAATTAGACGTAGCAGCAGTAGTTGCAGACAATCTTCTTTAGAATGACAAACATGAACCCCTCTTCTCAGTACTGTACTTAAGAATTATGTTATTTACAAGGACTTAAGACTCAATTCACTTCAGTTCTTTACGTATTTACATTCGTTAATTTCAAAAAATGAATACGGGTTCGATGGAATAAATAACCTCGATAAAAAAAATAATTCTTGGAAAATGAAGGAGTTAAAAGCAAAAGATAACTTAGCTAAGGGAAAAACTGCACATTTATAGAACATTTTTAAATTTAAGGAACTCATAGAATTAATAAATTTACGTATTTTAAAACTTGAAATCCCTTGTCCAACACTTAAAATTCTTTGAATATCAAAACATTCTTCAAACTATTCAGCTTTTGTAGTTGAATTTTTAAAAACATCCTTAACATTGTATTTAAGCCATAGCATTAAAAAACAAAGCATTATTAAAAGTTCAATCATTGTATTTGGTATATATTGCTTTCTTGAATTCACAAATTTTCAAATGGTGCCTATTTTTTTCTTTTGTCATTTGAAATATGTATTTAATCAAAATTTATTTATTAAAACCTCTGACTGAAACTTTTTTATAATCTTAATTCAAAGATATTAGATATTACTGCAATTACTAAAACAGCGTAATATTTTAAGAAACTGTACTTAATTTGCATTATAAAGAATTCTCTCACACGTTCAGATCTATTATCTCCCCTATTTCTCACACTCTTCAGAAAATTAAGTTCTAAGAATAAAAGTATTTCTCACATCTTTTAGATTATCTTGAAATAAAATCCCCCAAATTAGATTTGGAGACATAATTTCCAATGTATTCAAACCATAAAAAATTTATATCCGATTTCCCAAACAACGAAAGAAAAATATTAGAGGAAAACTCGACGTCATATATTACAATCAATGGAATCATCATGCGATACAAAAAAAATATTTATGCTTTCTAAAATGCATTAAATTTATCGATGCGTAAAGGAAAGATATATTTATCGAAAGCATTTCGATACAAACTTCCTCAAAAAAAATTCTAATTAAAAATTGTGATTATTAACTTTATAACAGTATAATTTAAGATAATAAGCAATTTCTTTGTGTAGTCATTTATTTCACAATGCAAAGCTTCTATTATCGCCAAGTAAGAAATATTGAATCTTTTATATTAATTCACTTTGCGAATTCCTTTTGTATTAAATTCCTTTTATTATAGTTCACACCCTCCCTACATATATGTATATATATATATATATATCTTGTTCAAATTTTTAATCGTTAGTAAAATATACTTTCTATTCATCCATTTCAGTGTTTAAAACCATTTTTTAAACTTGTAATGGATGACACTTGATGTTGATACAGTCTTTTCAAAAATTAATTTATTAATTAAATCTAATTAATGAATAAATAGTAACAAATAAAAATAATAGCCCAACACCATATATAAAAAATCAAATCATTCGTTGTGTCTCAGTAGTGCAATGGATAGCGCGTAGGACTTTAAATCCAAAGGTCGTGAGTTTAAATCCTGCCGCTGGGATGGCCTAATTTTTGAGAAAGTGATTTATGAATGAATAAATAGTAACAAGAACAAAAATAATAGTCCAACACTATTTATAGAAAGAAAAATCGCTTTCAATTTTGCCACTTAATATTGTGATTCTGTCACATACGTACACATATTTATATTCTTTAATTATTTAATAAAAAACAACTAAAATAAAATTTTTCTTTCTTGACTTAAGTATAGGAATTGACTTAATATTTTTTATATATTACTTGTTATATTACATATTTGAAATTCATGCAGTCCATTCAAGAAGAATGTATTTCAAAAATTAATATTAGTTTTAAAACAAAATATTGCTTTTTCATGTGTTATGATTAGTGTTAAATCACAGAGTAAAAATGTATTAACGGTAGATAGTGTTGACAGGTATTTATATTGGTGTATCATGGCAAATCTGTCTGTAATAACAAGCAAATTGAAGTTTAAAAGCTTTTAATGCATACATTTTTCCTTACTTAAGAAATAAAATTTATTTATGTCAACTAAATTGTTAAAATAATAAAAAAATTACCGTTGAATGTAATTATTTTGTTAGTTATTGTAGATCATACCTTATAAATAAAAAGGATAATTATAAAAATATCATCGATATATTTCTACAGAATGCGAAAACTTAATATACAGATATTCTTAAGAAGATACCTTAACTATACTTAAAACAGTCTTGGATCAATTAAAAGTCATTTTGAAAAGAGATAATGAATTGACTTACAGTTTGATCGATTGTAAGACTATGTATCACTTTTAATTATACTTCATTTCCCCTAGCCAATAATAAATATAAAGTTATCAAAATAATTGTATTTCTTATATTTTAGAAAATTAGCACCACTTTCGAACTTTATTATACGTCCATAAATAATTTAATTGTATTATATCAATTTCCATTAGAATTTCGCCTTCTTGTGCTTCCAATTTTACAATGAGAAAACAATTATGGAAAGCGTTATACATATAATTATAATTACTATTTAATAATACATACACCATATAAATAATACAGATCAGTATTGTAGTTTTTCATATAAATGTTTTTCAGAAAATTATTTTAATATAGAATTACTTGTCGAAAATAAAAATTTTTGACTTAAAAATATTTCTTAAGATGAAAAATAATGAAACGTATTTGCTCTCGAAAATTATCTCTATTTAGACGTTATGATTACTAAAAATTGAATTTCAAGTGTTAGATACAAACTTCTACGTCAGAATTTTTTTTCTAAATGAAACTTTTGATTTAGTACTTTTCTGAAAAATCAACTGAAAAATCTATGAAACTGAATCTATGAAAAAAATAAACTTAAAAAACAACTTGTGAAATGTTACAAGTTTTGATAATTTACCTTTCCCATTTTAAAAATCCAAACTAGAACTTTGAAAATATCATTATAAATATATTTAAGCAACTTATAATAAATGTTAGTAAAAAGAAATACATGAGAAACACCTCAATGTCGACATTTAGATTTGCAGTATTTTTACAATTGCAATACGCAATTCAGACTTTTAACAAAAATGTATTTCTCACTAAAAGAAAACCTTTCCTCGTCAATATTCATAAATTAAAAGAAAATTTTTATTTTTTTTGGAAAATTAGTGACTCAGATTTTAGTGTATTAGCTTAAGTATTATTTGTGATATTGTTTTACGACAAATTTTTAAAAGAAACTCAAGTATAATAGGTTTTAGTTAAAATCTTTGTAAACATAAAAAAAAGTCATTATATTAATTTTAAAATCAGTTTTTATACTAACTTTAATCTAATTTAACTTTAAAATTAATTATTGAATTAACTATTTGTACTAATTTTTTAAAAAGAAATAAAGCACTTAAAGTAGTTGAATGTTTTAATCATTATTTTAAAAGGAAAAAAAGGCAGTTTTAAACATTTTTTCTAAAATTTGTATAAAAGTATTTTTATTAGTAAAAAAAGCATTTAAAGCATTCTTTCAAGTGATTATAAAAATTGAATTCTTAATATAAATATTTAATTCAGAATTTTGTGTAAATTCTTCTAAATGACACATTATTGAAGTGACATTCTTAAATATTAATTCTTTAAAAATTTCTTAATAATTATTCAAAATGAATCCTAATTTTTTCATACAAAACTTCTCTACATAATTGTATCGGAAAATCTTAACATATATGATACTTTTTTGACGTTTAGAGCTTGAATTTGGGTAGAAACTTAAAAATTAGAATTATATTAAATGCATAGAAATAGCATTTTATGCTGCAATTAATACACATTTATAATATTCAGATACGCATTTATAAGCATCATAATTCAGCATTGTATATTTAAAACTGCTTCAAATACTCTAGACTGATTTTTTTCATTTTACATCGTATAGTAAAAATCAATTACCTTATAATTTTTTTATTACTTGTAAACCAGAAAAATTGCGAGATAATCTTTTTATGGAGTGTATTTAAACTCAACGTTACAAAATTCAGTTAATATAGATTTTTAAATAATTTCAGTTTTTAAACAATTTCTAGACATTTTATTTTTTAAAATTGAAATATGTATTAAGACTATGAGAGAAAGAAAAAAAATCATGTTAATTTACGAAAACTCTAATAAAATAATTTTATAACATTTGAATATAGTTAAAAAAGTAATATTTCATAATAAATGAGAAACTATTTCATATCAGAATATAAGATATATAGAACTATCAGAAGTTTTATTACTCTTACCTATCAAAGGAAAGCTGAGTAAATGCACTGAGATGCTCTTGCGATCGTTTGTGAATGAAGAACGCCGTCGTCCACTCTTTATATACTTCAGACGATTGCTTTAAAAATTAAGAGAAAAAAAAGAAGAGCAAAGGGGTGGAGAGAGGGAGTGGGGAATTATTGCAACGGGAAGATACTTTTTCCTTCCCATCATCTTCTTTTTTAAATCATCACTCTGGCCCCTCCCTCCTCTACCCCCGATTCCTTTCTTTTTTTAAAACCAAACGATATTTTTCCCCATTCTGTAACCAATGGTCGTTGATCCGGGGCTCGTCTGAATCGTCTGCGGAAAGATGGCATGGTTTGGGCCGCGGACGATTAATTGACCGAACAACATGGAAAGGCGGGTGGAGGAAAAAAAATAACAAAAGTAAATGATATTTATTTATTTATTTATTTCCTCTTCGTTTGAACTGCGTGGTGCACGCTAAGGTAAGAGGGAGGGGATGTAACACCTCTTTTTTTTCATAAAAGTTGTTTATTCCTAAAAGAGTTGTCTCCGAGAATCTCGGCTTTCATTCAAATAAATTTAATTTTGGAAATTGAAAGGAAATCGCGTTTGCCACAGATTAATAATCGATTTTATTTGGAGTGCTTTTATTTTTTTAATACCTCCCCTCTAATTACTCTTTCCAACAATCTCTGATTCATCCACAATTACCTTTAATGGCGATTCGTGTTTACCATTTTTTAAAAAAAATATCATTTACCATAGAAGGATATAAACAGTTATGTATCACAATTATTAACCTGAAATAGATCGGGTAGTTATGTTGTGTAGCTACTTTACAGTTTATGGTAAATGATTTTTATGTTAACTGCAATTAGTCTGATATTTGTTAAGATTTGTTCCATTGTTCGCTTTCCCTATTTGTGTTTTTTCAAAAAAATGAATATAAATGTTACAATTGCATTGATAAATATTGAAAAGTAAGAATGCAGATGAATGATTCTTTGTTTCGAAACTTTTTTCAAACTGAGAATTTTTTCTTTTTACTACAAAATCTCTAGCCATTTTAAAAATATTTTTTATGAAAAATATTGTACGTGAATGACAATATTTTTTTTAAAAAATTGTCGAACATTTTTTTTGTTGTTGTTAATGTTGTAGGAAATGTGGCTAGATACAAAATGATAAAATTTACGAAAAAGTTACCGTAGGCATTTATTTATAATTAACTATGAAATTTATTCAAATCGAAATATATTTTAACAATCTAGTATTCATTTTGTGTGTGTTAAGGACTACACTATAATCCTTTTTCTTTACATTCCTAATTCACTCACACAGAACAAAATCTATTCAAATTGTCCCTTGAAATTCAAACTTTGTTTTTTTAAAAAATAGCATTTAAAAGCATATATATATCGCGTGATAAAAGAAAATAGCGGATGAGTTTAAAACTCCTTAAACTTTGTTTAAAAATTTTCAAAATTTTATAACTAAAAAAGTTATTTTAAATGAAAAATAGTTTATATATATAATTTTGTGAAGTTTTTTTTTTTAAGATTTCTTTTTTCTGTTAAACATGCTATTAAAATTTTTATAAGTTATTTTTTTTTACTTTACTTTAAATTAAGAAAAGAAAATTATTAATATATTATTTTAAATGAATTAATAACAAAGAGCGTATTGAATATTTCTATAAAAATGTCGGAAAACAATCTTATAACAAGAATTTTTAATATTTTTTTAAAATAAATTATGTGTATCCCTTCATTTTTTGCATAAAAATATTAGAAAAAAATTTCGACAGATGGAATAATTGACAACAAACAATATAACAGTTGCTAATTGTCAAAGATGATTGAAATATTTAAAACAGATACGCGTAAAAAAAGCGTGTTTTTTATTCTCAATATGTCGCAATGAATGTAAAACTATAAAATTTTTAATCATATTGTTTTAAAATATAAAAGTGAGAAAATATTTATTTGATCTCCTCAATAAATTTTCCCTTTTATTAATGTTCGATGGAACCAATGTTTTATGTTGAAAAAATGATACATATTTTCCATTTTCTTATATAAAAAAAATACAGCACTGATAATAATTTTTTGTCGTATTTAAGAAATAGAAGTTTTTTTTTTTAATAAAAGACACTATACAGAAAAAACTAAATATTTAACTGAAGTTTTTCGCATTTTTTGCAAATAATTTTTAAAAAAATACTGAGCACTAATTTTATTTCAGATGATGAAGACAACTTATATCACTCTACAATATTTTACATTGAAATATTTCAGTAAAGACTTTTATTCCAAAAAAAATATAGCTTTTAATTGAACAATTCAATCACATTTCCTGCTAAAGCCTGTCGAATCGCAAGTTCGAAATCCAATGCCAATGAATACCCACCGTGCAGAGGAGCTAATGCACGTTAAATCTGTGTAGGCTCAAGGTTCTCACTTTGGTGTGGTGGGGAGATTTAGTGAATGGCTGCCAGATTAGGATGCCTATTGCTACTGTTCCAAATTACGATGTTCATCTTCAATAGCCCTCATGTAACTTCAGAACGCAATGTTAATTAACAGTCAATCCATTCACGCTAAGGCAGTGCTTCTCTCACTTTTTATACTTGCGATTCAATTTCAATCATAATTTTCATCGCTCCCCTCCCCCTCCATACAATAACAATGTATTGAATTCCATAACAATACACTTTAGCGTAAAAGGCTACACTACGACTTTAATTACAAACCGTACAAATTATCAAGATAAGTATTAAATTGTGTATATATAATTTTATGTCGTGACCATAGGCTCAATGGTAATTCTTCTTCTTAACTTAGTATTGTTAAATTAGTTATGAAACACATAAAGCAGTAATGATACATAGATAAGTGCATTATATCAGTATATTTTATTTTTGATTAAGTCAAAAAGGAATTTTGTTTTGGTTCCTTTTAGTAAATTAATAATTTTTTAAATAGTCTTTCGTTTTCGATATGCTCGCACTCACCCCTTGTAGGGCTATCCCGCTCCCTTAGGAGGGGGCAGCACCCCACAGTTTTAGAAACACTGCGCTAAGGTCTTTGGAGGAATCAGAACTTGAATCGATGCCTCTCGACTTTAATGCCTACCTCTATGAAACTGGCAACCTCAACCACTAGATTTTTATATACCTAAAAATTATCCTAGTTATTTCTTGGATTTAGTGAAAATAAACAGCCTCTTCTTAAAATCAACCAGTGCTTATTATTGTTATTATAAAAGTAGTATTGCGAGGTATATCCAGAAACTAAGTTCCGTTTGGTAATAAAAATAAATTGTATACAGATGCAGAAAAAACATTTATTGGACAAAAATGTAAAACTCTTAAACTACCTTTCCACATAACTGCCGAAATTTTGCAGGCATGTGTCATATCGTGGCACAAGTTTTTCTATGCCTTCTTCATAGAAGGTTGTCGCCTGTGTCTTCAACCAGTTGGAAACATTTTCTTTCTGCTCTTTGTCATTGTTGAAGTGTTTACCGGCAAGGAAAGACTTGAGATGTAAGAAAAGATGAAAATCGCTAGGAGTGAGGTCAGGGCTGTACGAAGGATGACCAAACACGTCCCAGCCAAATCCTCGTAGGAGGGTTTGTCCGTAAATTCACAAATTTGTCGATAAATTTCGATTGGTTTCATTTTCTTAGCATTCAGAAAACGAATTACACTGGTTTCACTTTCTTAGCATTCAGAAAACGAATTACATATCTGATTTCGCACGCAGCGGGATTTTCAATCAACACCGACATTGTAAACAAGCACAACAAAGCGTACGTGGCTGACAGTGATCTAAAAATGACGCATGCTTCTTCTCCTTGATACTGAGCGTCTGTCGGGCATGCGCGGAACTGCGATCGCTGCGCTGGAGCGGATATAAATAGAAACGGAACTTAGTTTCTGGATATGCCTCGTATAAATGAAATAAAAAGTATCTTTATTTAGAAAGCGAAAAAAAAAATGAAAACAAAATACTGAGTTTGTAGCTATTCTTCGCCTCCAGTTTTTAAAAAAACCAATTTCCTATTTTTTTCCTTTTCAAATGATCCATGAAACTAAAGAACGCCCACACAAAAAAAAATAACTTCGACAGTAACAAATATGTATTTTTTTTTCTTTAATTGTAAAACAATGTTAATCAAAATATCCCACTGAAGGGACATCTCTCACTAGAACAATAGACGCTTCTTTTCTCGAAAATCTAATTTGTTTTTTTAATAGGAAAATCCTGTTGTGCATTGTATCCAATACATTAACCATCCCCATTTAGAAACCTAAAGCAACAGCAGTTTCCCTATTACGAGGCAGGCAAATTGCAAACTAGATGTTTTTTTTATATTAAAAATAATGTCGAATCAATAGCTTTTACTTTCACATGGAACCGAACGTTTATCGCTCATTCTCAAATATAAAAAACATCATCTGCATTTAGAGAGACGACTGAAGGAAGTAATAAAAGCAAATTTTTATTGTAATTATAGAGAGAGAACAAGGGGAATAAAATTCAATCGGAATATTTTTAGTGAGGTATTTCCTTCTCTGTCCGAACTTTTTTCTTCCCTCGTGGTTGTTGATATAAGACTAGATTTTTATTTCCGTAAATGTATATATTTATTTCTATTATGTGCAAAGTGTAATGTCTCTAAATAGAGAGAGTGGTACTAATAGGTGTTTATATCAAGTGCAATACCAAAAGTTTTTTTAAAGGAAAATTACAGAAGGAACTTATTTTTGTTCCGTTTATCATAAGTTTAAAAAATACATATCTATAATAGATTTTGTGTAATGTATTTTTAAGCTGAGTATACATTACATGCATAATACTTTCATAACAACATTTTATAATAGAACTTTTTATCTCATAATAACTTCATTTTATGCATTCGGCAGATAATAATTGTTTAGAAAAAAATAAGGATAGGAAATATGTTCAGTTGATACAAGTATTAAACCGAAATTCTGTATTTTTCCTCATGAAAACAACAAGGTGGAAGTTTTTTATGCTGAAAAAATTCAAACTCAAATATTGTTTGAATTATGATCTTAAAATGATTCTAAAATCTTAAAATTTGGTTCAGTGATAATGGAACTTATTTCAAATGATTTTTAATAATGCATGTATTTTAATTGTTATATGTTGAAGATGGGAGGGAAAAAATTATTGAAGAATCCTTAAAAGAAAATATTAATTTTATTAATACAAAATTGATTTTATACTTCATCAATTTCACTAGCTGTTCTGAACAAATAGAAGGATACCTTTCAAAATGAATGGATTACATTCATCTGACTTCATACTCGCATGATAACTGCAATCACGTATTTTCAGCTAACCAATTCATGTAATTCTCTGTTGACAAATTTTGCGTTTTACAGAAGCTTTCTTTTGAAAAGCAGATATTTGTCATTTGTGAGTTTTTAAAAAGAATTTGTCACAATAATGTGGTCTTTTTATTTTGTGGTTAGTTACAAAAATTAAAATACTGTAGTTTTGAAAGAAACATCTGAATCGAAAAAAGCACATTAATGTGTTTAATGGCATTATCTACTTCCTAAAGAACTAAAATATTTGAAACTAATTATTTTTTTATTTGAATTCTAGTTAGATTTCCCTCTCTTAATGTTTTGAACAATTATTGAAAATTAATAGTTTGCTGTTTCGATTTACTCAATCAACATAAACAAATTGTTTTTAAATCATTCATTAACAACGCAATTAGAAAATGTGTTGCAGCAATTTTTTGTGGAAAGTATAAAATATTATTTGAGGTAAAACAATTAAAAAATTCAAAATTCGATTAAAATTTCTTTAAAATTAAAAAAAAATTTGGAACTTATTACTCATGTACATTATTTCTAAGTACATTTTTGTTATTGTACATAAAAGAAAAATTATAAATGTGAAAATAACTAACGTTCCTTGGAAAATTAAAACTTTATTTCGGAACTTAGCCAGGTTAGATAAAATGGTTATTTTTTAACAAGGTCAATTGAAAAAGCAAATATTTTATAACCGAAATTACTGGAGTGTCTATGCACACGTATGTATGTATGTATGTATTTTTGTAAAATGTATGTATGTATACGTGTATTTTTTTTATTTATTGAAAGTGCGAGTGGAACTATATTATGAGATGCAATGGAAATCATGTTTTATTTTAATTTATTTTTAGAATATTGATTTCCAACGACATAAAAGTTATTGTTATTTTATTTTACGTCTGTTTGATCATTTTTGACTGATTTATCACAGCGGACTGAAACTATCCATAACATACTTTCTATTTATTATATGTATTTCCGACTCACTGAATATAATGAAACGGATGTGCGCATTTGTGTATGTAAAGAATGGCTTCTTTGCCAACTGGTCACACTTACGATTCTCCTTTAAATACCTTCATTCGATTATTGTTTAAAAGGTAATAGATATAAGCCTGAATTTTTTGGGAAAGTAATGGATATGTGTATGTTAAGTCTAAATCAGAGAGAGAGAAAGAGAGAGAGAATCTCAACATGTTATGAACATCAAACCAACACAATGTTACATGAATGGTCATCTTCCAAACGCAGGAAAGATCCCCTCAATTAAAGGCAGGGTCTTTCAGAGTAAAACGCAATCTGGAACTCTATCGTTGTTTTTTTCTAATGTGAAACAAATAACACGCATGTTTAAATCTACAGCATTACATGTTCAAAAAAATAGCACAAATATTGAACACAGCAATTCAAATCCCTAGTAAAAATTTCGCATGAGGCAAATGAAACGCACAATTGCTGTCAAATGTTTGACTCCAATGTTGCTTCCTTGCCTTGCTGAGGAAAATATTCTGTGAGAGCTTCTTTAATTTTCTAATTATATAAAATTATAATTATATATATAAAAAAAATTACATTCTAGAATCTTTTTCCAGGGACACATACTGTTGTCGCCAAATTAGGCAACTTAGTAATGGTTGACGACAACATTTGTTGCCAAGGTCATTCCTACTGACTTAGTGATATCGAAAAGTACTCTCTCTTGATCTGCAAATGATTTTTCTGCCCATGATAACCTTGTCGCAACCCGGAGGTTACTTGTGTAGTTTGGGTCATTGAAAAAGCAGACATTGTAATTAAAAAATTATTTTTTTATTTGTGACTAATTAACTTATGAATAATTCAAATTTTTAACCTTGGGAGTAATCCTAATTAGTTTCCTAATCTATAAGCTTGTAAAATTATCAAATATACACTTATCTCTTGATCCGCTTTTAGATCACTTGTCAACTTTTCTTAAGGTATCCGACTACGTTCGGAACCGTGATTTTAAGAAAGCGCATAAATGGATAATTGTCATGATATTTAGTGTCTCTTAGGTGAGAATACATGTATAAAATCGTTTTAAGGACATTTTGAGAAAAAAAATTATTTAAATACATTATTTCGACAAAAAATTAACTTGGAATAACCTTTTTTCAAAATGTTCTCCTTTTGTCAAAAATGTTTCTATTATACTAATATTTCGCCTGTATATAGCTCAGACCTCTGTACAGAGGCTCAACGATGAGTTTTGAAAAATTCACACTATTTTCAGAGATACAACCCATTGAAATAATTATCGGAGTTTTTTTTAAATCCCCCTCTGTTCTTGAAAAACATGGTTAAACCCATTCCTAAGTTATATATTTCAAAAATTCTAGTTGAGCCTCTTAATAGAGGTCTGAGCAATATACAGGCAAAATATTATTATAATAGAAGCATTTTTCTCAAAAAGAGAACATTTTGAAAATAGGTAGTTCTATGTTCATTTTTTTGTCAAAATATTGTACTTAAATAATTGTTTATTGTAATACTATCCTTAAAACAATTTCATACACATTTTATAATCTAAGTGACACTAAATATGATAAATATTATCCATTTATACGCTTTTGCAGAATCATGGTTCCTAACGTAGTCGGATTCTTTAAATTGCTACAGTCCTCTTCAAATCATTTGTTCTATAATTTCCATTTCTCCGAAAGGTCGTATTCGCTTAAATGATAATTTAAGGGCGAACAACTCCCTACTAACAATTAACGGTTAGCTACTCACGATTCGAGACTAATTATGCACGATTAGCTTTTGCACACCACTTAACGAGGATAAAATAGCATTTACATTTGCATAAAATCAAGTCATCTCTACGGAAGAAGGTTTTTGACTCAAACTACAGCTAAAGATTGATTTCTCCAAGAAGATCCGTGGATAGAACCTGTTACTCCCTTGGAACCGAAAAATTAACAAAAGCTGAAACCTCCTCTAACAATATATTTACATTTTAATATTTCTTATATTTGTTTCTATATTAAAGTAATGATTCATATGGGGGCATTGAGACATGATATAAAGTACAGACTAGTTGAATGTTTTATAAATAATTTTTTTCAGCTCACTAAGCAAGGGCTTAGAATTAGCAAGCCTGTTGTACATAAGAAAAATGATTAAATTAATTGCCTACTGCAAGTTATAATGCAAATGTACCAGCAATTGGTAATACGTTGTGCGTATTTCCGAGGAATTTTTTCTAAAGCCCCATTATTGTACTTTCTACTCTGTGCACAATTGACAAAAAAAATATTTTAATAACTTCTACAACTCTCATCCAATTTGAGCCAAATTCGTATAATTGTTTTAAAGTTCTTAAAAATCATTTACAACGTTAATGGACAAAGTAATTAACCTTTTTAAAATATATTTTACAAAGGATATGTTTGCATTAAATATAATTTTTGTATTTTATAAAGCAGAAATAAATAGAAAAAAAAGGAGATAGGTTATTTTTAGATACTAATCAGTTTAAAATTTCTTTCAAATTTGATCATTAGCTCCAGAGGTGTTTGGTTAAAATCATTAGAGAAGAGTTGTACCTTCAGATTACTTTATGAAATCTACAAACTACTTTCCGACCAATAAAAATTAGGAGCTCGGTTTCGCTTATACTCATCAGCACACATTACAATGAGAAACTGGTTCATAGAATAATTTTGTGTAGTGTCATATGCAATATAAATTATCTTACAAAATAATTAAATTTCAGGTTTTCTCGATTACGCATTTCAACAATAGCATAAAATAAATTTCAAATGTAAAATAAGAATTGACTGACGTACCCAGTTATATCTTAAAATTTCGTTAGGCCCTGGGCTTCTAATAAAAAAGTTGTGGCCTCACCTACTACCTTTTTAAGCAGATAATATGTATTAAAAGTTGTAGAATACTTACTCGTACGAAGAATAACGCGTAAAAAATGTGCATGACTCACAACCTCACAAACCGACTCGACCAACGTCCGCCTTTCCACTATATGAGTAATGATGGTGGCAGGCTTAGGCCAAAACACGTGCGACTGAAATTGCATAATGTCTCATTGTCTTGGCACTGTTGCCAGTTGGCATATACGTATCTTGAAATTCAAAATTTTCGGAGAATATATTCAGGAATATAACACACATTTGACGATTAAAATTATTTGAACCGAGATCTTATTGAGACCGAATCGAGGCTGAGGCTCTGGACCCGGTGAAGTTGGCTTATGGCTTCAAGCAGCGGCATTCGGCCCACTGAGCCTTTTTAAGTGGTCTAATCATCGCCCATTGCTCTGAGAAATTCACTTCTTTAAGAACATTGTATTAAAAATTGGGTGGGAAATTCTTTGTCAAAAAAATCAAGTATATCAGTTTTTGTTTGTTGCTGTCGGTGTCATACGGGTACGAATTGATATTTTTTTCTATTTCAAACGGTTATAGTGATAACAGATAACTGTGGAGTAGCGACCCTTTTATGAGTGAAACTAATTTTTAACTACCTTTCATATATTTCAAGGAAAAACATTTGAAGAAAATAGATCATTTCAAGACGATTTTGAGTTTGATTATCCTGTAGTTAAAAACAAACATGGGGATCACAGTAATTGTTTGATTTGTCACAAAAGTGCTGTACTTAAAAAAAATACCAATACACAGGAATCTTTCAATGACACTTTTCCTCGAAGATCTGTTTCAAGAGGTGATGAATAGGCTTTTTCTTGAATAATCTTTGCAACAGCAACAAAGTGTTTTGTCAGTGGTAATATCACAGCGGTAACAAAGACATCCTATGAAGTTTATTACATTATTATTAATTGTATGAAACCGTTTACTGGTGTAGAAATTGTGAAGGAGGGTCTCTTGAATGATTCTAATTTACTGTTAGTGACAAAAATAAAAACTATATAGATAAAAAAATTATAATTAAAAAAAGCAAAACTGGGATTTTAATATTTTGATCAATTTTCCACGTTCTAAATAGTCAATGTTATCTTGGTCTTATAGCATTTCTCCCACCCCCTTTTATCCTCCTGTTGCGGCCCGCTTGAAATAACTAACATATGTATGCGGCCCGAGTGAAAAAGCTGACATATGTTTGCGGCCCGAGTGAAAAGAGGTGGAGTATCCCTAAACAATACATGACGTGATGTGGATAAAACGCTGACAAATAAATGTGAATTTCGTAGTTTAAGATCGTAGTTATAGCAGTTTCTTCACGCTCTAGAGCAATACGAGGGCTATTGACGACGAACTTTGTAATGTGAGGAAGACGACACCTTGACTGGTACACCCATCTCTTAACTAAGAACGGGAGAACTAAGAGGCCTCTTCACAAGGTGGGTGAGGGGATCCTGGATATGATAGAATAAATTAATATAAGAAAAAGATAAAGTAGAGTTATAAATTACCCTAAGTAAAAGTTAACTTAAGTATTAATGTAACCAGATGACAAACTACAAAATTCGCACGAAATAATATGGTATTGCAGTCATTTTACACTTCTTTCCTCCAAACTAAAAATAAAACTTTTAAGATCTTATTGATGGACATTCAATTTATCTTTTCTAAGTTATTTTTAAAAAAGAAAGGCAAAACACAGGCAACTATAGATTAAAATGTGTTGAGAAAAATTTATTTGTTATTACAGAAAGATAGATACTATTGATGAATTGCAAGAGGAAGTGTTTGATAAAATCTGAAAGGAAACAGTCATTTCATAAAATGTGAAAGGAAGTAACATAACATGTAATTAAAGTGTTTCAGTTGAGATTAAAAATAGAATTAAATTTTTAAATAGCTTCTTTCGAATGAATTATTTATAATACTCATTCAGTATAAACATTTATTTTAATTTTGATCATTTAAAAAAGTAGGAATTTATAATTTTAAACCAAATGTCTTTTATTTACATCTTTCTTTAAAATTTTAGCAACGAAAACTTTCGCCAAATGTAACGTTGACGAATTCCATTGAAGAAAAAAAAAAAACATCCTGATCCGTATTATTATTTTTAACTGAAGGAAAGTATATCGTAGGTATAAAACATGTGATATTATTTTACCCTTGTATTTTAGTAATCATGCAGTTTCAGTTAATTTAACATGTGTCTTGAATTTTCCAATACGTTATTAAATTTTGGAAACACGTGGTTTGCGGTTTTCGTTGTACATTTCACAAATGAGAAATTCCTTTTCTCAAAAACTAATTTATCTTTATACAAATCGCTTGGTTAAATTTTACATCATTTAAAAGACTGCTGAATTTAATTACATCAATTATAATTATTAGATTAATTAATTTGTCAGTAATTCTAAGCTTCACTCCTATGGTGAGGATTTCCGTAGCCTAGTGCTCCCCACGGTTTGAGAAACGCTGGTGTATGGGGGTAGGCCTAGGCCAGAACGTGGACGACGGTCATCACATGCAGACAGAAAAGGTATCCGGCTACGTTCGGAACCGTGATTTTATAAAAGCGCATAAATGGATCATTTTCATGATATTTAGTGTCACTTAGATTAAAATATATGTATAAAATTGTTGTAAGGACATTTTGACAAAATAATTATGTAAATACAATATTTGGGCAAAAAATTAATTTAGAATAACCTTTTTTCAAAATGTTCTCCTTTTAAAATAAATGCTTCTAAAATTGTAATATAGAATGTTTTTTTAGATGTATAGAACTTTAAATTGCAATAAAACAACGATGTATTATTCGATTGACATGAATGTTTTTTATTCGAAAGATAATCTTGTGGCATTACATTTTAAATATGATTTCTGGCATATGACTGCCACGGCTGGCTCGGATGTAGTCCAATCTGGCCTTCATCGTTTTTGAAGAAGTACGGACCAATGATTCCACCAGCCCATAAAGCGCACCAAACAGTCAGTTTTTCTGGATGTAACGGTGTTTCGACATACACTTGTGGATTAGCTTCACTCCAAATGTGGCGGTTTTGTTTGTTGACGTAGCCATTCAACCAGAAGTGCGCTTCATCGCTAAACAAAATTCGCTTATGAAAATCGGGAACAACGGTAATCTCGTTTTGGGCCCATTCGACGAATCTACGCCTTGCTTGATGATCGTTTTGATGAATTGCCAAACCAAACTGAGAATATCACTTGACAGCTATTAAATCGGTCGCCATCTTGGAAAGTAATGCCAACTTAAACTTCTATACCTGGAAAGAAAACACTCTTTATTTTGCTTATATAAAGTAAATACTTGACAGAGAGTCTGAACTATTTTTTTTTGAAAAATTCACAGTATTTTCAGAGTTATAACCCATTGAAATAATTACCGGCGTTTCTTTTCTTAAAATTTCTCCCCTCTGTGGTCGTAAGACATGGATAAACCCACTTCTAAGTAATATAATTCAAAAATTCTAGTTGAGCCTCTGTACAGAGGTCTGAGCTATATATAGGCAAAATATTATTAAATTAGAAGCATTTTTCACAAAAAGATAATATTTTGAAAATTGATCACTCTATGTTCATTTTTTGTCTAAATATTGTACTTAAATAATTTTTTATTCTAATAATATTCTTAAAACAATTTTATATACATTTTCTAATCTAAGTGACGCTAAATATCATAAATAATATCCATTTATACGCTTTTGCAAAATTCCGATTTCGAACGTAGTCGGATACCTAAGATATCGCCTGAAATTCTCAATTTTTTGTAGAATACAACCAGGAATAACCTTTGACATTTGAAATTATTCAAGTTTTGATCATTTTAGGTTGAATCGAGAACGAGACTTCCATTGCGGCCGAGGCCCTGGACACCCGGGTCCAGTAGGCCCATGCCTTAAAACAGGGGTGGGAGACTTTTCTAGGGTACGGGTTACTTCTAATTTGTTCAAAGTGATGCGGTCCACCAGTGGCGTAGTTGTAGTGAGATAAAAGAAAGTATACAAGACAAGTCGGAACTCCACTTTACGAACCTCTATTTCATGAAATTCTCTATTTTGCAAACTTTTTCTTGGAACCAAGAACATTTCGCGATTTTCTTCGTAAAATAACCTCTTCCGTATTTTTTTTAAATACCGTATATACTCGAATTTAAGCTGCTCTTTTTCCCAATGTTGATCCAACTGAAAACTGGGCGTAGCTTAGAATCGAAGGGGAAAAACATTTGTTGGATGTGGTATTTAGAACATTTACAGCTTCATGCATGCATTTAAAAAAAGTTTGTAATACTGATAAAATAACTAATTATTCACTTTTTATTAGTTTTCCTTTTAAATTTATTTTAATTTCGTAAAATTGGAAGTCGATATTCCATGTTAGATTATTTTTCAATTTTCACAAAATCTTGTTGAGAATTTGGGACGTCAGTTAGAATCAAAGGCGGCTTAGATTCGAATTAATACGATTTTTCTAGAAATTCGTACGATGGAATGATTATTAGGTCTTAGTGAAAGTGGTCACCCCAAAATGTCTGGGCGGTCCACCGGTCGATCACGATCGACTTAAGCCTATCTCGATCTTAAAATGTCCCTGCTGGGGCACGTTAAATGGGCGAAGGCTAAAAGTCCTTGCGATAGCGTAAGTTGGGAGAGGGGATTGTGTCAGGCTAGGTGGTGTGCTCATCCCAGGAGTGTGGTTTAAAATTTCAAAATTTAAACGCTTTATTGAGAGAGTGGATATTAACGCGTCACACTACTCTGCTACTCGAGGGCTTTAGGTGACGGACCTCGTAATTTTGAACCATGTCAAGTGATGAGTAGGACACCTGAACCGGCACCACTTCGTCTAACTACCACACCACACCAACGGGAGGACACGTTTGAGCTCTGGACAGATTTAATGTGCATCCCTCCCCTATACGTCATGTCTTCAGCGGTACTAGGCTCGAACTCATGAAATGCCTGCCACGAGTCCGTAACCTTCACCACTAGGCAATCAGCCACATCTAAACGTTCTTAAAGTAACGCCTCTAAGCAATCACAGGCAGGTTACGAGGACAACTTGGATACTTCCCATTTTATCAACTATTTTCTCACTCTCACAAAATTTTAAAATGAAAGTATTTTTTTTCTATAAAATATATACACACGCAAAAAATAAACTCTTTTCAATGTTTTGTAATTAATTTATTTATTTACTTTATTTCATTTTATTTATTTATTTTTTGTAAAAATATCTACTTGAAATAGATTTAAAAATATTTCAAAGCATGTTTATATAACAGAGTGGAAGAGATGAAAATTCCAATAATTTTAATTTTTTTAACGAAATTCAGATTGTTAAAAAAATTTTTGCCAATCATAGCAATCTTTAAAAAATAGGTAAAAAACGAATCTTTGAAAAATAGAGTATTTAAGGTTAATCTTACAAAAACAAAATTTATTGAAAAATAATTCCTTATATTTTCAGTGCATTCAAATTGAATTCTGTTGAATAAAAAAAGTTGATTTATGTACATTACACAAAATGAATATTTGAATTCGATTGTTTAGTATTTTAAAACAAATTCTTAACCAAACTTTTAAATTTCGGATCAAGTTGAATTTCGGAAACTTATAGTTTAGTTTTCTTCTTTATTTCCAACGCGATGTTGAAATGTAGTTATTTTTAATATGGAAAAAAAAATTTTTTTACATAAATAGTTACACACACAAAATATGTATTTACTCCATTATTCCCTAATAATTCTGTTAATGTTTTACATTTACAACTTTTTTCTTCAAAATCGTAAGTATAATTATTTTAAAATAAAAGAGGGTTTTTTTTATTGAGGAATTCAGTAACTAGGCAATAGGTATAATAAGTTTTCAATTTTTACGCAGACACAGTTGAAGCTAAAGTTATTTCTCTTTTAAAATATATTTTAATTCTCACTTTAATTATTTGTTTTAAATAATAACGGTGTTTTGATAATAATGGCGCTGATTACAATTTATTCTTTTTTAAATTTGTTAAAAAAAGTTAAATTTCAGTTTCTAATAATAATTCAATTCATGTTGCACTTGTCATAATCATTGTGCTCTCGGATTGTTGATCTGCTCTTGAGGCCATTAAGGAAGGAAAAATGAGGCTCACCCAAGAAATCCATTCCCTTCTATTCTCCATTGGTGCATTGGGCCAATCATGTACCCTCCTCTGAATCCCTGTCCATGTTGACATCGAAGGGAACGAGAAGGCGCGCCAATTTCCTTGCCAATGAAGACAGAACACTTGAGCCTCTAACTTCATCTACTACGGTCTTTGATGCCAACGCAGTAGCAATAAAAAAGCTATGCTCAAACCCAAGAAAAAAATTATCACTGCCAGAATTAAATTATAGCCGAGAAATTACGTCAACAATAACTAGACTAAGGACAAAGCATTTTAAGGGCATGAAGATTCTGCCCGATGTTTCCAGATCATGTGGGGAATGCAGATACGCAACTGGATCCCAAACACCTTTTTAGTTGTCCTTCCATTGTTGGTGCCCTTTTTAAAATAGACAATGACTGTAGCATGGACATTCTTTACTCGGATCGTACCATGGATGTTGCGAAAACAATGATTCACGCCTTTGGGAATATCTGACTATATCCTTATGTTTTTTTTATTAAAACCCCTACACTTTGTATACTCGACAACAACAACAATTTCATGTATTTGAAACAAAAGCTGTGTGCCGCATATTTCCAAATATAAGTCGATTCATGTATAAGCTTAGGGAGCGTTTTTCCTTCAAAATTTAACCAAATTTGAAACCCGTATATAAGCAGCATTAGAGGGGAAAATTCTTTTGATTTTTTCAAACATATTGCCATGCACGCAAAATGAATAAGATGTTTTTCAATAAATTTAATGTAAAATAAAACGTAAATAATGATAGCTTTATTTCTAGTAATACCATCTGAAACGAACACATTTATTTATTAATTTCGAAACCAGGGATCGGCAACCTATGGCACGCGTACCACAATTGGGATGCGGCACAATTCTTAATGTCACTACTCTACAAACTTGTCAGTTTTTGAATGGATAGAAGTTGATAAATTTGTAATGAACCTTATTTGACAAACATCTTCAGAAGAATTTACATTAAGGGAATTAAGAAAAATTCTGAAAAATATATCTATAGCTATTTTGTAAATTTTTGAGTGTCATTTCTAGTGAGAATGAATTGTTTGAAGAGAGAAAATTGCAATTACTCTGCTTTCCACTTGCCATTCTACATACCTACGAGTAGTTGAACAAATCTTTTCTCATATGAAAAGTTTATTGAGTCTGCAAAGAAGCTGTTTATCAACTGAATGTTCAGAATCGTTTCAAACTGAAAGTTACACATTATACCCCTGATTTGCGATATGAAGTAGAGCGCTGCAGAGACAAAGTTCACAGTAAAATATATATTTTTTATTTATAAATAATGAAGGGAAACACTTAGATTTTAATCAGTTTATTTCTTATTTTAATAAATGTGACATGCAGCCAAAAGCAAAAACACAGTCTTCGCGCGCAGGCGCATCAAAGTAAAAGCAGAACTGAAACTCTAAAAAAGAGAGACTCTTGAGAAAAAACTTTGATTAGAGAAGAGAGAGAAAGAGAGAAAGGAGAACGCGAGAGGTGCGCGAGCAGGCGTTACCTTCTGAATACAATCGTCAAACTTATCTGTAAAAACTTTTCTACCTTTTTAATTAATTTTTGTTTAATGTTAAAATAAAATAGAAGAAAGACCAACGTCTTGGACCCCTTGTTGTCTCCCACAAATTATGGGGCTCGGCCGGGATCGAGAAAATTTCGATTTTGAACCAAAGTCTGGACAATGAACAACAGCGTCCGTGAAGGAGACGCGCCGCCATTTTTCGGAAACTTCGTTCAACCTGTGTAGAGGTTGAATTTTCAATTTCATTCCGCCTGTGTAGAGGTTGGAAAACCCATCGACGAAAATTCCGCCTGTGTAGAGGTTGGAAAACCCATCGACGAAAATTCCGCCTGTGTAGAGGTTGGAACTAATTCAGTGTGAATAATCCGCCTGTGTAGAGGCCGGAACTACAATTTCAACTATATTACCTGCGAAGAGGTGACATCAGTGGAATCAACGTTTTTATTGGATACATCGTACGTGCGAGCAACAAGGGAGCCAGAAAAAAAAAAAGGTAGGATCTTTCCATTTCTAAAATGTATAAAAACGCTCTTAAAGAGGATCTCAAAAGAGTTGTTGAGAAACTAGACGGTATTGTCGAAAGTACTGACACTATACTTAAACTAAAGACTAAAATTGAGAACAGTAGTACATTTGAAAGTGATCCAGATTTCGTTAAAACTTTAATTCAAAACTGTATAGATTATCGCAAAACGAAAGAGAGGTAACTTCAGAACAAAAAAAAATTGAGCTCGCGAAACTTCAGTTAGCAAAATTAGAAAAAGAAATCGAACTACAATTGGCTAAAAATAAAGCATTAAGTTTAAATCCTGCAGCTAAAGTCGAAGAAAAAACAGTTCGAAACTAACATAGAAAATATGATAAAAAGTATAAAAACTTTATCTCTTCCTGTTCCCACCAGATCTGAAAATTTTAATCTGTTCTTCCAATCATTAGAACGCGCATTTTTAACCAAGAAAATAAATGACGAATATAAATCTGAAATTTTAATAAATCTTCTGGGCGAAAGAGCTCATAACGTCTTACTGTATATTAAAGAAGAGGAATTAAATGTCTATGAAAAACTAAAATCTATAGTACTCAGAGAATTCCAATTAACCCCTCGCGAGTGTTTAAACTCATTTAAAAATGCTGTAAAATCATCAGGCGAGACATACATCCAATTTGCTGCAAGATTGACGGCAAACTTCAATATTATTGTTCGTTAAGAAAAGTTAATTCCTTTGAATCTCTATGTGATCTTATAATTTCTGATAAATTATATGAAACTTTAAATAAGGAAACTGCAACTCATATTGGCATTCGAGAAGCAGAAGATTGGTTTAGGCCTATTGATTTAGCTAAAGAGTGTGATATTTATATTTCATCTAGAAGCGGATCCCGTAAAGAAATTCCTATTACTTATGGATATACCCAAGACCCCATTAAAAATAGATCACAAAACTTTAAACCAAAGATTAAAGAGAACTATCCCCAATATCTTGAAAGAGAAAATAAAAATTGCTATATATGCGGTGATTCATCTCATTACGCAAGAGACTGTAAGAAGCGTTTTAAATCTAAAAAAATCTAACAGCCACATCCGTAATAAAATAAACGTGAATACTTTGAAAGTCGAGAGCGAAAAACAAAATAGCGGTGAAATCGCAAATCTTCAATACGTAAGCATTTTTGTAGAAAATCAGCCCGTCACAGCCTTGATTGATTCAGGTTGCCAGATCCCAGTTTTAAATTCCTCACTAATTAGAGTGCAAACACCTTCCGAAGAAATCATAACATTAAGTTCATGTTTTGGCGAACAGCGTATGGTAGAAGTTAAACCCATAAATATTTCTCTTAATCAACACTCTCCTAGCTTAAGTGTTGGAACGGCAATATCACCGACCTTGACCGAAGAATTTATTATACATCCCAGTGTATATTCTGAAATAGAGAAACTAGGCCACGCAAAGAGCGATGTTTTATTGAGTGAAAATGAATCCTCTTTAGGTGCTCATGCTTATGCTTATTCAAGTGCTGTTTCTTTTCCAAATGTTTCTGTTTCAAATGTGATAGAAAACTCTAGTTATGATTTGCCATATGTTAAGAACTTTAATATTAGGAATGATTTGAGTTCTCTAATTAAGGATTATAAATGTAATAAAATTAAGAGTACTAAGTTAAAAATGAATATTAAATTGAAAAATGATATTCCTGTGTGTCAGAGAGCCAGACGTTTATCTTGTTCTGAGAAATTACAGGTAAACAATCAAATTGATGATTGGTTACGACAAGGTATTATAAAAGAGAGTGTTTTTGATTATTGTTCTGATATAGTATTGTGTAAGAAAGCCAATGGTGCCATGAAAACGAGTTCCGTGGGAATTCATCTCCCGCTCACCTACCCCTTCACCAATGGAACGTAAATATAGACGGTTTGTGTTACTCCGACGAATCTTTCAACCTTGGCAGTGGAAGCGAAGGAAAAGAGAAATCGTTTTGAACAGACGTCCAGAACTCTACAGAGGAAAATATCGATGCGTTCAACCAAAGATCAACTTGTTGAAAAAGACGTTCTTATACCTGTGAAACAATGTTTTCCTGTGGAACCTTCCGATGTCGAAGAGGTGCCTTCAATGATGGAGAAACTGCTAGTTCAGAAAAATTTTGATATGTTTAATCTCTATATATTTGTCGTATAGTCCTTGTCTGTTCGTTTTTTTTTTTTTTTTTGTATGTTTCAGATTCTCCTCTGGTCTCTATACCGCTGCGGACAGCGTACGGTCAGAATGGCCGTTGTGACATGCAGCCAAAAGCAAAACACATTTCAGGCGCATCAAAGTAAAAGCAGAACTGAAACTCTAAAAAGAGAGACTCTTGAGAAAAAAAAACTTTGATTAGAGAAGAGAGAGAAAGAAGAAAGGAGAACGCATAGCGAGCATTTTACAATCGTCAAACTTATCTGTAAAAATTTCTTACCTTTTTAATTAATTTTTGTTTAATGTTAAAATAAAATAGAAGAAAGACCAACGTCTTGGACCCCTTGTTGTCTCCCACATAAATATGTTTAAAAAATACGTAACATATGTAAAATTTTTATTTTTTTTATTTATGTTGAAGGAATAGTATTTCGTATTGTTAATTTTTTGTTAAGAAACATCTTTAAATGATGCACAATTAATACATAAAAAACTTTAAATCTATGTTATTGACCTCAGTTCTCATAAATCTGCATGCATTATAGCAGGGATAGAATTGTTTTAAATATATCCTACTGTGTGGCATGCTGAATCCTATTGGTAGATTGGCTTGGCACGCCACAGCTAAAAGATTGCTGACCTTTGTTCTAAACTATATGCCCTAGTCTTACCTTCTGCACAATGTATTTTGTTTGAAAAATGAGCGGGAAAGAAAATCCGTGCACTGCAAGTGATCATCAGCCTATAATTCACGCCCTGGAGGAAATTCTCGCCACATGATGAGCATATACATTCAGATATTCCAATGAAAGAACGTAAATTTTCAAACGTATACGGAAATTCATATTCTATCACTAACTTTGATGGATTTATGTAACGTTTGTGTTCCTTACAGAATATCAGTTTCATTCAAAATACACAAAAAGTTCAAAAATTGAAATTTATTGCGCATGTTATATGGAATATTTTTAAAAAACTGTGAACGTTTTTTATTCTCTTTCATTTTTCGAGATTACAGAATCTGAAAATAAGCCAACGCTATAAAGTTCCGAAAATTCTCGGCTTATACGCAGAAATATACAACACATCTTTAAATTTTACTAAAATTTAAAATAAATTCAAAGCAATTTTCCGCATTTCTCTCGGATAGGATTGTGGACTTAAATATTTATTCAAAACCTCATTCATCTCAAATACTTAGTTCATTATATAAGATACTTTGTAAAACTTTTTAATTTATTGAGAGTAACATAAATATTGATGATAAAAGCAAAAGGTTTAAATCTAAAAAAATTATGAATTATTTTCCAACCAGCCTCTTTTATATATAATATTAGCATATTTTAAATATCATCCAAATTACATTTTGTTAAAATCAAACAAAAACTGGAGAGTTTATTATTTTGAATTATCCTTAATTTTTTTACTAAGCATAGTATGAAATATACAACAAAAATAAGTAAAATATATGACATGAATATATAGGAAGTATATAGGGGTGTGTAATATAAGTTATAGTTCATAAAAATAATTTTAGACATGAAAATATAAATCGTTTGAAGTTCAAGGAGTAGAACACACACACACATAGTAAAAAAAAATATAATAATTTTTTTAAATAAAAAAAAAGTATTTAAACGGAAAATATCACATTTGAGTCCTTTTTATCCAATACTTAGAAAATATAGCCTTAAGAGTTTCTAATTCCTAATGTCTAGTCAATGTCATTCAAAAGGTGCATTTTCTAACTCAATTACTTTCTCTAAGTTAGGAATGTAAACTATTACTGTGTTGGGGAAAAGCCAGGAATACCCATCTAAATTTTAAAGCACTCGATTATCCCTGTCACCCATTTTCTCACACCTAGTTCAATAAACGCCGTCGACGTGTTTACGGATGAGCATCTGCGTGAAACATTGTCGACACAAGTGACTGATGACACCTATCTTGTCGATATATTTTCCGCACCATTAGTCGCCACCACTCCTTGGGAGTTGGAAAACGATTTTCGAGATGAGGTTTGCAAAGGTTTTGTGGGGTAAATATAATGGTTCCCACAATCAGACTGGAATGGGCGATAGCGTAAAAGAAAGTAGCTTAGGTGGAAGATTAGATGTTAAGAAACATTGTCAAAAGGTGATTGGTCACATTAGTTTAATTTCGATTTTATTTTTCGCCTGATAAACAAACCCATTTAGATAGCCATTTTAAGAGAAGGGAAAGTAGTTACATTATCTGGAAAAGTAATTGCCCTCACTTGTTTGCCATCCAATTTCTAACGGTCCTTCTAAAAAAATGGTGTACGTAATTGATTATTTTTTGAAAAAATACATAATAAATTTGTAGTTTTTTCCCCATGTTTGATGGGGATTACTGTATTTTAAATGCAATCGAACCTCTATAATGCGAATTTTTCTATATAGTGAACTTTTTCCTATAACCTTGATTATTTCACGATTTTCTCCGTAAAATAACCTCTCTATAGAGAAGTGCATTTTCATATAACGAACTTTTTCTTTTGTGATTCATTTTTTTCCTCCCTATTTTTAAAGTATTTTTGGACATTTCAAGTTATTCTCTCCTGAACACATTTTATGGTGGTCATAAAATATAAACATGGTTTTATTAGATTCTAACTCGCCGAGAGCAATAGAGTTTGGGACGTTTCATTCAAGTAGTGCAACCTTTAACCCTCGTTGTCCAATTCACTAGAAACATCTTCGATATCCCCTTTCACCCTGAGTGGAGTTGTCTCGTGTCCTCGTATTCCAGTTATAAAATAATGTATGTTTAAAATTACTTGTATTCTTTAAATTAGAAAGCGTCCTTAAAATTCATTAATTTAATATAAAATTATTTTCTTAACATTGAAAATACAGTGATATTTCGACATTTTTTTCTTGTTTTTCTTTCTTTTTGATGGGTAAGATACATAAAATAAACATATATTAATTTTTAAAAAACGGTTTGAATAATTACCTTTGTAATACATAGTGTTTATGAATTTAAATTTTTTACGTGGTTTATAAAGTATATTGAAAGATGAACCTCCATATAATGAATTTTCCATATAACGAAATTTTTTTCGGGATTTAGTGACTTCGTTATATAGAGGTCCTACTGTATTAACTTTGAAACAAATTAATCACAAATAATTATTTAATTAAAATTTGATTTTGAAATTAGGCTGATTCTTAAATATTTATTTCTCTTTATCTAATGTAGCCGCCACGTCATCCGAGTCGCCATAGTTACGAATTCATGTTTGGTATTCTTTTTGTCGAGTCCCGAGTTCGAATCCTGGTGTCACTAAAGATCCGCAATGTTAAATTTGTCGAGGCTAGCGGATGGTGGGAAAATCTATAGTAGGGGTCTTCAAACTGTGTTCCATGGAGCCCTGGGGCTCCACGAATCCCAATAACAAATCGAAAGGAAACTTGTAAATGTTAAATGGATTCACGTTCTCTAAAATGTTTGTATATCCACACAAATTTAAAGCTCCCCATTGTCACATTAAGAAACTGAAAATTTTATTTATACAAAACAACTTTGTTTTTCAATATTTTTTAAACTTTTTTTTTATATTTTAGTAAAAGAATATTATATAAAACGTTTTATCTTTATATATATTATTATTTACTAGATTGTTAATATTTTATTGTTTATTATCCTGGGTTCCACGAGATAATTTTATGCTCGTTAGTACAATGTCTTGCAAAACTAAATAGTTTTCTAATGGAAAATACACCTTTTTATATTTGTGGATAAAAACACAATGAAGGAGAGGGAACAACTTAGCAACATATCAACAGGTTCGTTATTAAAAATCTAAATTTAAACAAGAACAGCTCCTAAATTTTATCTTGCAAATTCATGAGAAACACGCAGTATTTCTCACACAGTTATAAGCATTTTAAGTGAAAAAGCATTTAAGTGAAAAATATTTCTCAACGTAGGTGACTAGAAATGCAAAGTATAGAGACAAATGAAACTTAGGATATGTAATGCGATTGCAGTTATTCTCAATAGACCTAGATTTCGGCAATTTTTGTGATAAAATGCGGGCACATATCCCAATTTCTAAACATAATGCATGGGCAGGTGACGCTTGGATCATAAATTAATATTGTTAATGAGTAAATTATATTAATAATTAAAAATTTTAATAATAAATGCAATACTTTTTTAACTGCGTTTAGATTGATATATGTTGCTGATCTACTTTAAATATTAGTTTAAGATATATATGTAAAATGTGTGTGCAGAATAAGGTACCATGAAAATATTTTTCTAGTTCTATGGGTTCCGTGAGTTAAAAAAGTTTGAAGACCACTGGTCTAGAACAGGGGTGCCCAACCCAAATGACCTTGCGGGCCACTTCGGAAAAACATTATAATCTAGCGGGCCGCACATGAAATGTACCTTTATATCAGATTTGGAAACAAAAAAAAAACATTTATTGAGTAAAACTTAAAACAGAATGAATTATTATTGTTATTTTCATTATTTTTCATGTATACAGACATAGATAATATAATAATGTTGATATAATACCAGGTATATCCAGAAACTAAGTTCCGTTTGGTAATAAAAATAAATTGTATACAGATACAGAAAAAACATTTATTGGACAAAAATGTAAAACTCTTAAACTACCTTTCCACATTACTGCCGAAATTTTGCAGGCATGTGTCATATCGTGGCACAAGTTTTTCTATGCCTTCTTCATAGAAGGTTGTCGCCTGTGTCTTCAACCAGTTGGAAACATTTTCTTTCAGCTCTTTGTCATTGTTGAAGTGTTTACCGGCAAGGAAAGACTTGAGATGTAAGAAGAGATGAAAATCGCTAGGAGCGAGGCCAGGGCTGTACGGAGGATGATCAAACACGTCCCAGCCAAATCCTTGTAGGAGGGTTTTCGTCACATTTGCAGTGTGTGGTCGTGCATTGTCGTGAAAAAAACAACACCTTTTGACAGAAATCTTTGGCGCTTATTCTGTATTGCGCGGCTCAATTTTCTAAGTGTCTCGCAGTAAACAGCTGCATTGATTGTTTGACCTCGCGGTAAAAAACCAATCAGTAAGATGCCTTTGCTGTCCCAAAACATTGTGTACATGATTTTTCGAGGTGTCAATATGTGTTTCGGCTTAACCCTTGTTGGGGATGAAGTGTGCCTCCATTCCATTGATTGCCGCTTACTTTCAGGGGTGTCTTAAGAAACCCAAGTTTCATCTCCTGTGACAATCTGTGACAGAAAATCTACGCCGGGTCAATAACGGGTCAAAAGAGTGCACAACCAATCCGTTTTGTTTTGTGAGACTCAGTAAAATTTTGGTACCCAACGTGCGCAAAGTTTATGAAATTTCAGTTTGTCAGTAACAATTTCATGCATTAGTGATCTTGAGATTTGTGGAAATTCCATAGCGAGAGCACTAATTGTAAACTTACGGTTTTCCTTGATCTTTTCATCAATCGCGTGAACCAGTTCTTCTGTAATCAAAGATGGACGCCCACTTCGTTCTTCATCGTGCACTTCACTACGTCCTTCATTGAACTGTCGGACCCATCTTCTCACCATTGAGTCACTCATCGCATTTTGTCCGTAAACTTCACAAATTTGCCGATAAATTTCGATTGGTTTCACTTTCTTAGCATTCAGAAAACGAATTACACATCTGATTTCACACGCAGCGGGATTTTCAATCAACACCGACATTGTAAACAAGCACAACAAAGCGTACGTAGCTAACAGTGATCTAAAAATGACGCCTGCTTCTCCTCCTTGATACTGAGCGTCTGCCGGCATGCGCGGAACTGCGATCGCTGCGCTGGAGCGAATATAAATAGAAACGGAACTTAGTTTCTGGATATGCCTCGTATAATAATGCAGTGATCAAATAATGTTTAAAATATTACAATTGTCATTTTCTTGAAAGTTACGGTAATATTTCTTTACTCATTGTTGAAATTTGATAGTGCCGTAATTCGTAAACGATTAAGTATATGTTGCCCTTTATCTTAAGCATCATGAATATGTTTTTTAAACTTTAAAAAACATCTCTGACTGCCTTTTGCCTTTTGGGCACTCCAAACAGAAAAGGAGGAGAAATGAAAGTCGCACACACAGAGAATCGTGTACCATCCATAGTAAAGGATATGCAGAGTGAAATTCAGAATTTATTAAAAAAGTAATTTATTATAGAAAAACCAAATGTAACTGTTTGATAAAATATAAATGTATTTTAATCTAAAGGGCGTTTCCATTATCAAAAAGGGTTTATTTTAAAACAAGAACTGGTAACCTTCAAATTCCCACATTGCAGATTTATACATACATATATTTCCCCTCAAATAAATTTCAAAATGAAAAAACTTTAAAAATGTGATATTTAACAATTTTTTAAAAAGAGTCGGCGGGCCGCAGCTTACATACTGGCGGGCCGTGTGTTGGACATCTCTGATCTAGAGAATAAGGTGCCGGCTCTAGTGTCTCCTCGTCATTTGACCGAAGCTTAAATTTAGGATATCCATCTCCAATAGCCTTCATGTTGCTTTCGAATACGATTTAATAAGCAATCTAGCAATCAGAGTTTCTTTTATAGAATAACACTCGAACCATTTACCCAAATAGACAAATAGCTCAAAGTTAATACAATGCTTTCACTGTACTAAATTACAGCGAGTACCGGGCAGCCTAGTGGTTAGAGCATCGGACTCCAGACCGGAAGACCTGGGTTCGATGTCCGATGCCATCAAATATCCTCCGAGTACACACAGAGTACGTGCTCGTTAAATCAGTGGGTCCGAAAGTCTTGTGGGCTGAATCACGAGTGCAGGGGGACTGAAGAATATTTCTCTACCATTCAGTTCCATGCCTAAATTGTGGAGGTGGTGTCGCTATCTATCGTCCCTTCGGAAAATTTCACCGAGCTAATTCGTACTGTCACCTGTACGGTGCCTAGGCCAACGACAGGCGTACCTCTAGCCCCTTGCCAGTATGAATTTCGTGGGCCTCGATCTGACTACGTCAGACAGGTGGCATGAGCAACAACATCCACATCACAGTGAGCATCACATTTCCTCCTATAATTCATTCATTCTTACCATATCTTTAGTACAGTATCATATGCGTTTACATATATTATAATGTCCAATGGGTTCTAACATTACTTATTTAAGTAAAAAATTATACATTCCTAAATTTTAAGGCGTTGTACAATAAATAGATGGACGTATCGCAATACCACGATCATATACTAGTAGAAAAAAATTATTTATGACATACTTCTACAAAAAAAAGTGTTCCCCTTGCCCTTTAATATTTGACACCCCCCCCCTTTAAATGATCACACAATTGTACATTTAATTATATTGCTTATATCTGTTAGAAATTGTTAATTGTTTATTTATTGATTTATCGTGTTTTTTAGAACTCTATCGTGTTTTCAGAATTAAAAAACAGTTATTTCTACAATTCTATATTTCGAAAAAAGAAAAAACTGCAAAAAAAATCATTTTTTTTCCTAAAAAATATCGTTAAAAATAGATCTTATAGAACAAGCATTTTGGTCATGTATTGAAATGTATTTTTTTTTAAATTAGACATTAGATTCTCAGTACTGATCAAGAAACTTTCACAAAATGTTTTCGTCTAATCCAGTAGCGCAAACAGAGGGTCAAAAACTTTTTTTCCCTTTACTTTTAGCAAAAACTTGTTTTATTATTGTTAGAATGTAGTATATAATGTTTTAGAATGAAAACCCTTTATTAATTCCATTTAAGGTAACTGACTACGTTCAGAACCGAGATTTTGAAAAACCTTATAAATGAATAATTTCTTTGACATTTAATGTCACTTGAATTACAGTATTTATGAAAAACAACTTAAAGAATATTATTACAATAAAATATATTTAAATGCAATCTTTTTGTAAAAAAAATGAAGAAAGAATGGCATTTTCAAAACATTCTCCTTTTAATAAAAATGTTTCTATAATATTAATATTCTGTCTATGTTTTTATTAAGACATCTGTACTGAGCCTAAACTTGGATTTTTGAAAATATAATTTAATTGCATTATTAAACGTCATAAACTTCGTAAAAACAAATAAAATTTTTAGATGAGTTAATTTTTACACCTACACACAAATATTCTCCCTCAAAATTATGGGAATATAAAGTAATGTTCAATAGAGAATAATGTTATTTATCTACAGCTCGCTCTTTATTTTACATATATAATCAAGAGAGTTCTATTATTTCTTGATAATATAATTGCTTATAATACTATTGATTAATTCAGCAACTTAAGTTATTACAATTGTTATTCTGAAATCATATGTGTAATAATTTTAATTTTAAAATTTGCATGTTATCGTTTTTTATTCAAAAATTTAAAAAAAAAACTTTATGTTATGAGTAGTTAAGTTCAAAACAGAAATGGTTTATTAATTATAAACCAATTAATTTCTTATGTTTACTCAATTCTTATAAAAAATCTACTTTTTTTTATTAGCCTTATTTATTGTAAATTTTACACCATCTGCCAATTATATCAAGTATATCATAGATATCATTATAATCTATCGTGAAAGTGCTTGAAACTTATTTATAAAGTAACACAAATTAATGGTTTGAACATTTTTCACTTTCGCATATAATTGTTTTTTCAATTAAGTTCGCTATACTTAAATATAATTTCAATGCATTACTTTCTCTCCTAATTTTCATTTGAATATTCATAAACACTCGAAAGAAGAATCATTATCTTCGTAATTATTCAAATTTTACTCTTGTTTAATACGAAATGGAAAAGGAACTCAAGGCGTTTTTTTTATCTACTAAGAACGAAAAAAAATTATAGTAGAAAATGCTTGTTTTTGTGTACTACCAATGACTCGAAAAGTAATATTGGTACTTACGTATTTTCTCTATCCATTGGCAACATTATACGAAAAAAAGCACCTGGTTTCTAATTCAGCGCGTACAACGCATAGGAAATCTGCGTTGTCAACTTGGCGACTTATTAATACAGTTGTCGATTATTGTAATAATACGTAGGTAGCGAAATATTCTAAGCAAGTCGAATATAATCACTACTAAAAATAGTTTATATCTATTTCTTTTTCGTAGGATCCAAAATTAGCTATATTTATGTTTGCATTAGTATTCGTCGGCTATTTAAAGTCACTCTTGTTGAAACAAACACAAACGAAAATACTTATTAATATAACTTAAAACTTATTAAAACGAATATTTTGCATTTCCTCAATGGATAATGAGCGCTGTAGTATCGCGTCGAGAGTTGGAGTACAGATCCCTAAAAATACCCACAATACAGAGGGCATGTGAAATCTGTCTAGACCAAAATCCTCGAGTTGACGTGACTCAGGAGAGTGGAGTGCTAGATCAAATGTCATCCTCGTCATTTCAAAGTAATAATTCAAAATTATGTGATGCATTACGAATAGATATCATGTGTGTTGCTTCTTAACGTTCAGTGTTAATAAACATTCAATAAGCCAGTATCTTAACTTCCTCATCACGTCGCACACTTTCGACATGGTAGCTTTAAAATTTGCTTTCGTTTGCAAGAATCTTGTAACATTGAATAAAACAAGCTACATTATAAGAAATTTTCTACATGTTATTAAGTTAGAATAGAAGATATTATAAAAAAAGAACATTAATAATAGTTAAGGTATCCGACTACGTTCGGAACCGTGATTTTGCAAAGCGTATAAATAGATAAAATTTATGATATTTAGCGTCACTTAGAATAGAAAATGTAAAATAAAATTGTTTTAAGAATATTATTACAATAGAAAATTATTTAAGTAAAATATTTTGACAAAAAATGAACATAAAATGACCCATTTTCAAAATGTTCTCCTTTTAGGAAAAATGGTTCTATTATAATAATATTTTGCCTGTATATAGCTCAGACCTCTGTACAGAGACTCAACTAGAATTTTTGAAATATATAGCTTAGAAGTGGGTTTATCCATGTTTTACAACAACAGAGGGGAGAAATTTTAGGAAAAAAACGCCGATAATGATTTCAATTGGTTGCAACTCTGACAATAATGTAAATTTTTCAAAAAAAAATAGTTCAGACTCTCTGAGAAGTCTACTTTATATAGGCAAAATATTATTATTTTAGAAGCATATTTTATAAAAGGAGAACATTTTGAAAAAATGATATTTTAAGTTAATATTTTGCCAAAATGTTGTATTTAAATATTTTTTTGTCAAAATGTCCTTAAAAGAATTTTATACATGTATTCTAATTTAAGTGACACTAAATATCAGGAAAATTATCCATTTATGGGCTTTTTAAAATCACGGTTCCGAACGTAGTTGAATACCTTAAATTTTGTTAGTAATTTTGGTAGAATTTTCATTATCAGAAATAAACAATTTTTTATAATTGTAATTGTCCACATAATTTCAATGCAAAACTTAAATTTATACTCTCATTAGTATATTCTGGCATCCCTCTCTCTGTGTTGCTGTGTTTTCTTTTTTTGTGAAACATTTTAAAATATACATTTCTTTAATAAGTTTAATTGGTAAATTTTAATATACACATAGACAAAAATGCAAATGAAATTTTCAGAAATTATGGCGATGCAAGTTATTTAATGTTTAAGCTCATTTGTGAACCAGCGAAATACGAAGGGCATTTTTGAAACTCAAGTGCATGTCGGATTTTAAAAATTATTAACCAATTGTTTAGCTAAACCATTTCGATTCTTCCTTTATTGAATATATCAATTTTTCATTGGATTATGATTGGAAGAAAAGTTGGGAATAAGGTTGGTAAATGCTCTGAGGATAGATGGTCTAACGAACGGAGTATTTAGCATACTGATTGTAGTAATGTCGCTGATGCACGCTGTTGGTAAAGATGGATGCAATACAATCAATAATGTTCAGGAAGACCTAGAAAAATCGGACCGAGAGAGCATCGAAATGTTTTAACACTCGAGGGTATTATGATAACAGTCCCTATTGCAAACATATAACGAGCAATCAAAACCTCTCTTGATCCTAGCATAAATGAACGCGCCATTTGTCAACGTGGAAGTAAATTCACGTACATTGTAGACTGTTACGTTGAATACCTTTAACAGCATTGGATCATCATCACAGACTGAAATTGCTTCCCCAGACGGTCTGTTGTACAGTGTTACACGTCTAGAAGACCTAATGTTATTTTGTGGAGTGCAATCGGGAATAATGTCACGTTCGACATGGACTCTTTGACTGGTTAGCGTTTCATTCAAAAAACTATTCAGCCAGTTGAGGTGCCGTTTCTAAATTCCCAGGTCCAAACACTTTTCTAGCCCTACAATGCTTGCTCACAAACTGCTGTCATCTCTAGAACTTGTCTGTAACATACTGATACCTTACTCAAGCCGGCATTTCCATCGGAAACAGTGGCGTAACGTACACCCCCGCAGTATGGGGGGTTTAGAATTGTAGGGGGCTCCAAACCTGACTTTGCAGGGGGGTCTAATAGCCTCCGTTAGGCTACTGATCAGAGCTATACCTTATTAAGGACATATGGAATACTATTATATGAGATATCATCAACCCACCCTTACCGTGTAATATACAGGTATATGATTTGGTTTTAATTTACTTCGCACTGTGAAGCAACACGAGGACTATTAGCTACAGACATCATAATTTTTAGCCACGGTCATTTGACGAGGATGACACTCGTGATGGCACCTTCCTTCTCAAATAGCATTATGCCAATGGACGTTCCTTGTGCCTCGACAGATTTAACGTGCATCAGCTCAGCTTCTCTGCATGGTTGGTCTTCAGTAGCACTAGAGCACGAACCCGCGACTCCACAACGTTGTCAACAATCTTACATTGATCACTAAGCTACCCCAACCACGTGTAATGTACAGGAACGACGAGGCATGGCTCAAGTATCATGTGATAGTCTATCGCAGGACTTCCTAATTAACTCTCTGGCTCTATGTTTCGGCACTTGCTATGCTGCATTTGAACGAATGGTACTCATACACCATACTGAATGATACCTCTGTACTATATCTTGCCTAATAAAATTTACATATTTCAGTCTCAAATTTTAATGGTTTCCTCTTTCATAAACATTTTGAAAATCTCGTTAATTCCATTGCTTTCAGGTAACTTCTTCCCAATGCAACTTTTTTTGCTCTAATACATTAAAAGAATTAGCATTAACTGTTTCAAATAATGCTTTAAATTTCTAAAAGAAATTTGCATATTCAAAATAGATTTACTACTTAGTTATTTACCCAAATTATGAATATATTTCCTGATGGCACTGATAAATTCTTTTCCTGTTTTTCCGAAATTCAAGATAAGAAGACTGACAAAAGAAAAAAAAGACAACTTTTCCTTACTGGTTAATGTAATCCTTTCTTTGCGTGCTGTATTTGCACGGTTAGTTTTCTGTAATATTTGAAGAGGGAAAGATTTGTTTAACAATTAGATATGTTTCGTGATTCATCTCATTTTTGGAAAGAACATGTTTAAACACGGCAAAATTGATTTAAATTTTACTAAATAGCTTATCACTCGACATTTATGCGATGTTGTTCATTGTGAGAGATATATTTTCTAAAAATAGTTATCCTATATTTTTTTTATTTCTAACTTCAACAGTGAAAAATATTTTTCTTTTATTTCTCGGAAGATTTAAATTTATATTCACTTAATGGAATAATTTTTGCTTGAATAAAGTGGGATTACTATTTTTCGTTTATGTTTCGTATTCATCATTTTTTTACTATAAGATATATACATTCTTCCAGAAATATTTTCAATGCGAAATTCACCAAGTCGACTTCTAAAATTGTATGATTATATATGAATTCTTCTTCAGGATCGCAATATGAATACAATCAGTTAACTCTATACATAACAATATTAAAATAGCTGTATTTATTATAGACTGAAAACCTTTGTGTTTTAAGAAACTGTTCTCTATTTTATGTCATAGTTTTAGAATGTATCAAATTCATAAATGTAATAAAATTCAAAGTAGAAAGAATCAATATTCTATTCAATTTTTGAATTTACTGTGAAACGGGAAGTCATCACACATTTGTAGTTATTTCACTTTGCAAGAGTGAATTTTTTTCTGTTATATCGATCTTACTTTTTCTAGAGAGTCTATGTTCATTTACCGTTGTTGTTTATGCTAATATTCAAAGAGGTGAAGTGAACTGCAACTTCTATCGTAATACTTTAGGCTGTTGAAAGTATGTGAATGGTATTCTGAATTGTAGATTTAAAAAAAAAACAAGATCAACATCTATCACTGTAGTGGCAATTTAGAGAATTAACTGTGAATATGAAAAATTTAGACTAGAAATACTTCTGTTACTTATACCACCTGATCGACAGTAATATCAGATCAAAGCCCACGAAATTCATCGCGGCTAAGGACTAGATTTTTACGCCTATAGTTAGCTTTAAGCACCATGCAGGTAACAGTACGATTTTGCTCGATTCCACCACAATTTTGAGGGAGAACATCCTGGGGTAGGGGTCAGGGGCCGCCAACCTATCTTCCTCTTCCACCGACAGGACTTGCGGCTAGACGGCTATTTAGAGTACCCCCATGCGCCGAAGGCACTATCCATTTACAAACATCCACGCCTCCGCCGGGACTCGAACCCAGGGCCTACGACACCGCAATCAGCGTCACTAACCACTAAACCGGATGGGTGACTGAAAATACTTCTAGTTATTACATTTACATCTCAAATAATAATTCTAGCAGTTGTATCAAGAATAACAAAAATCATTTGTATTTTATTAAAATTATAATTTTTTAAAATTTGTTTTCATAAAAAAAGCAACATGTAATTCAATTCTATGCTCTAATTATTGAACAGAAAATAAAACTCCTTTTTTGTAAAAAAAAAGAAAGAAAGAAAGAAAGGCATCATAATTCCAAAAGAAATTAAAGTAATACAAGAAAATAGTGAAAAAAAGACCATTAGTAAGTCATCGAATTTTAATCCGATTAAATATTTACAGAACATTTTTGAAAAAGTCAAATCTCCTTTTCTGAAAGGTTATAAGAATCTTAATCCGGAAAAAATGAACACGAAGAAAAACTGCCCATTGAGATTTGATCCCCTAAATGTTCGAAATAAGCGTAACATTAAAAAATATTTATTTATTTCCTCTTCTTTTGGTTTATTATAAGATTTTATCAATAATTGTGCCTTTTTATAAATTTTTATAGTTAATAAATTCCACAATTATTAATAAGGTTAATAATAATTAATGCATTTATTAACAAATGCATCCATTAATTTTTGGATAATTGCATTGATTTTTAAAGCCTTTTGTTCCTAGGTAATTTTTTAAAAAAAACTGCTATTATCTTGGATGTTACGAAATAACTTTTATTTATACATTACATTGGTACACACAGAAATTTTTCAAGTGGGAGGAGGAGAGAGTCCAGGGTCGAAAGTCCACCCTTCTCGGATCATGTTCGAATACGCCGACCAACATATTCTTTTGATTTTGCTGCTTTTCGGAAACAAAAACAGTAAAAAATTAATTGTAGAACAAATAATTAGCATTAATTAATAACAATTAATTATTAATAACAAATACTTAATTAAATTTTACGCACTGTATACAAAGGATTATAATCAATCGAAAAAAATAGGGCTATGGGGGGGGCGGGTTCCGAACCCGGAGGCCTCTCCCCCCCCTTGTATGCGTCACTGATACCTTATATTGAAAAATTATGAATACTCTTAAGGTGACCAGTTTTTTTGCAATGACAAGGAGGACGCGCGAGAATTATTTAAGAAAAAGTTACAACGTAAATGTTTGAGAAACATTTAATTCAAATAAAAATACGCTAATTACGCTTGCATTCCTTTTAATTATTTACTTAAACGCGTATTGTCCATTGAATATTTTTTTCTCAATATATCATTTGCTAATAAATCGGAAATTTCGAAGCAAAAAATATCCTTTATATTGAGCTTTACAGTAAGTGCTACAGCTAAAGTATCAACATTCAAACTTGATTTCTCACTTGTCCAAAAATCATTACCAATCGAAAACACTCTTTCAACTGTTGTATTAGCTCCAGATGAGCACAACGTAAATTCAAGAACAATAACTAAATGATCAAATGGAAAGTGTTCGTTTTTGAAATGGTTAAGTATTTCCATCCATCTTTTATCAATTTCAGCATGCTGGTTTGCCAATTGTTCCAATTTATTGAAATTTAAATATACCTTTAGTCTTCTAATTTATTCAAACAGACCATTGTCGTCGATTTTAATATCAGGCATTTATTTCGATAAAAACTCAACACAATTTTCCGTATTTTCGCAACTTACTTGCGATGGTCAAAAAACACCTTTAAAAACTGTTATTTCCTGTGATATTTGTTTCAGATCATTCTTCGACATATTAAAAATATGTTTGGTTCAACTCTGAATAGAGATTAACAGATCAGTTTTTCAAATATTGAAAAGGAGGACAATTAGTGGGACAATTTTCGTGGAAGGACAGAACCTATAAAAGGAGGACGGTTGCTCACCTTAATCCTATTGATCTCTATAGGAGCAACAAATATTTAAAGGACAAATTTCACCCAAACTAAGGGCTCGATGGCTGTGTGATCATGGTCGTAAACTCGTGACCAAGTTTTTTTTCTGTAGAATCGTGGTCTGCAATCCTGGTACCATTGAAAACCAGTAATGTTGGGTTGATGCATGTCAAATCTGTCGAGACTGAAAGTTTTCCCGCTGGCGTAGAAGTTTCGAGATTGGAGTGACCTTTTGATATTGCATAACACCAATTCTGTATCAAAATTATCAGACAAATTGGAAGATTTTCTTTCTCACCCCCTCCCCCACTTTTATATAAATAAATACTTCACTGAACGCATTCAAAAAAATTCTCGTTTTTTTAAATACGAAACGGATTGTTTTTAATTGATCGAAGAATTTCTGTTATAGAAATGCTATTACACATTTTTGAACCCTTAATTCTCTCTGCTTTGATAAACACTAATACTGTTCGGCTTTACAACTGTTGAAATTATAATTATCTAGATTAGTGGTACTTAAACTTTCGATCACCGTAGACCCTCTTTATGTATCAACGTGACATCGTGCCCTCCCCCTAGATTTTCTATGATTCAGTTTCTATGATTTCAGATTTTCTATGATTCAGTTTCTATGATTTCAGATTTTCTATGATCTCTATGAATTCAGTTCTTTATATTAGCATGTGTGTTTCTACTTTTTTTAAAAAAAAGTAAATAAAAAGTTGTAGTAATGGCTATGTGTAGTGGCAAATAATAAAAAAAACTGAATTAATATTCTAATTGAAGTGCATATTCCAGTAGAGTTTTTCCAATGGGGGCAATTAAAGGATTTAGCACATCTTTCAATTTTTCCACGAGGCCTTTCAGAGTCTGTAAAAGAGCAAAAACTTGACGTTCAATAAGAAATCCCTAGAAAAGTCCCTACGATCTCTGGGGATCCAGCGGCTACAGTTTGAAGACCGCTGATCCAGCTGGTTCTAAATGTACATTTTTCGAAATAGAGATGTCACATGTTTTGTTTACGTTTAAAATCTGTTTACAATGTTTTACCAATATGTTCGTGTGCGAGTGATAAACCTTTTAATTAACTGCATACACAATTGCTGAGTTTAAAGCAAACAAACTGATACAATAACAACTTCATTTTACTGTATGTAATTGCACAGTATATTTTATACAGAAGTATATCATTAAAGAAGGACGTAAATATGAATTCTGAATAAGTTTTTTAAGCTTTAAATCTTTTTAAATATTAAAAAATGCTTGTAAAGGGTACATTGTGGCAACTCGTGACTGAGTGATGTCGCTGCAATTTGATTTGGTGTTGGTTATGCTTGTAGTTGTTAGTAATGTTACGTGTCTGAGAGGTTGATACCTCACTCTCGGGCAACTAGAAATGTAAAAGGTAGGGAAGAAACACTCGCCATGATCCAAACAATCTATTTATTTATCACACAATGAAAAGGCACAACTCCAATTAATAATGGTAAGGTATGTCTCAATGTTAACCGTGAAAGTGTAACAACGACGGAAATACACGAATGATTAGGAGACTATCAAACTTGATCTTTACCTTAATAAAGGATCTAACCTATCATCCGATTTAATCTAAAATCAATTTAATCTCAGTGAACAATCGTCACTTAAAAACTTCCTCCTAATGAGTTCTTAATCACAATAATTCAAATATAGTACCTTCAGTAGCAATCTCGCCTGATTCGAGTATATCTCCTCTCCTACTCTCTATTCAAGTGAGAAAACTTCGACTATATGTAGTAAGTTAATTTAAATATCACAATGCTCTTCTTCCGAATGGTTGGTTGAGAATAAAGCGAAAGGATAGCCCAAAGATTTCCCAAGAGGATTAGTTGAAGGATCGCGGATAGATCCGTCACACGTGTTTTGATTGAGACCAAAATGATGGATCTTTATTTAGAATTTATATTTCCAACGAAGAAAATATATTACATACATAAAGGACTTATTTCTGTTCAATTTTATTTATATTAATGAATTTTTAATAAAATTCTAGCCAACCAAAAAAAGTTACTTACAAGAATATAAAAATTTCAAGTTTTTTACTGTTAGATTATCTTTCTTCTTTCCTTAGATGACTAATTATATATTAAAAAGAAAATTTACTAAATAATACAGCAAAATGAATACTTTCCTCTTTTACCTTTGAAAAGTAAGCCTTAATAAATAAATGCATTTTTTCAGTCCCTCTCTATTTTTTTCAGCCGCAGTGCAAATACTTTTTATAGCTTTTTTCATGGTCTACCAACCCTATTGATTACTCACTGTTTTTTATTGATCGTCTATTTTTCTTCCTTCATTTTTTTCCCGACACTCGATGCATCTTGTCTCAAGAATCCCAATGAACAGTTCCTCCCTCATTGACAGAAATTAACGACTGCAACTTTTTCTCACTTTCTCTTTCCGGGGAAAACAACTCAGGATTTTTTAGTAGCTTTTTCCCCCTTTTTCCTCCCTTTTTAGCAACGCTCCTAAAATAGATCCCATGCATCCAGATCCTATATTTGTTTCTATATTTCAGAAATGAGTTTTTAATTAGAAAAAAATTACTTGTATAGAAATTTTTTAGATAACTAGATTAACTGGCAACACAAAAGGGGTTCACTAAAGCAGCGGTGGCCAAAGTGTGTGGGGGGGTCCACGGACCACTAGTGGTCCGTAAAAAAATTTCGCTGGTCCCCAGAAAATGTGTGGAATATACTTACTCATCACGTTAACCCTTTATCTACCGCATTATGATTTACTGCAGTTTTTTTCATGCAATATTTTTTGATCACTACATTGAAAATTACGGGATAAACAAAATACTCAACTTTGGAAAATTTAATCAATTAGAGCTAAGCAATTAATTAAAGATATTCCACTATAAAATTAATAATGTACACTGTTCACTTAAAATAAAGAGTTAAATCGTTTTCTAAGGTCCTCATTAACATACAAAAAATAAGACTCTTAAAGTTTGACATTAACTATTTTTTCGGGACAAAAACGGTAATCTTTGCAATCCACTGAAAACTCCGTCAGATGAAACGCAATTTCTGCTATAAAACTATTTGCCTTTCCCGCTAAAATACTCATCATAGAACCCGTGCTGCCATATATCTTGGATGAGTGTATTTCAAAAAATATTCCTGCTAAATATTGTCAGAATATTCGTAAAATTAGTAATTTTATGTTATTTTAAAGTGAGTGGTACTTATAAGTACTGTTGGTAGATAAAAGATTAAGTTATGTTTTAAGATGCATTGAAAGATAATTAATTCACAATTCGTAACAATCCGTGAAAAGAAAGAACATCCATCACACTAAGAATGTATAATGCTAAAAGTTTCATATACTTAAACCCATTTTTTAATTGTTTTATTTTTACAGTTTTTGTTTATTTTGTTTATTTTATTATGGTTCATTAATATAAAGCTTTTGTAATTTGGTTACAATAAATAGTTTCATTTTATTAACTAGGTACATTTTATGTGTTCTTAGATCACATTTTTTTTCCTTTTAATAATATGTTGATAATGTAACTTAGTTGTCCGCAGGATTTAAATTATGAATTTACTGGGCCGTGTTGTCAAAAAGTTTGGCAACCACTGCTCTAAAGCATATACTGAATAATAGGTAATAAAAAAAGTATAGTTAATTCCTACTAAAAGGACAACAAAGAAAATTTTATTTCGTTTAATTAAATTTAGTTAATGAACTAGTATTTGAAAAACTGTTTTTTTACGTCAAATGTCATCCACTGGAAGTTTAAAAGAATGTATTTGAAATTGAGGGGATGAATTAAATATTAAGTTTTTAAAGCCGAAAAAAAATTCATTAGAAAAACCTACTGGTGACATCTTTGGCAACTAGCTCTAACTGCATCAGAAATAACGCAGAATAAACTTAAAATAAAAAATAAAACCTAATTATTGAGTTAATATTTGGAAAAAAACTGTATTTACATCAAGTGTCATCCACTACAAGTTTATATATATATATATACATATAGTCTAATTCTGTACAAACAAGAGATAAACATTCACATCAATCGCATTCGAAAAAAACACAGACAGTAAAGAGAACATACAATGAAGGACACTAGATTAAAAATTATAAAGTGGATGCTGCAGTATTATAAACATTGCTGACTTAGAACAGCTAATATATAAAATAACTTATATAAGAGTGGGGTATATATATATAAACTTGAGTGAATGATTAAGAATTTTCTTTTATTAACGATTGAAAATTTGAACAAGATATATATATATACTGGTGTGCAAAAATTAAGGACGAAGTCGAAAAATTAGCATATCAACTGAACGAAGAGGCAGAGCGGACAGAAAAACCAATCAGGAGATTAAGTAAGGTGATGTACGGTAGCACATGCGCAGATATGCAGGTAGACGTAATGGGGGAATGTCTGAGTAGTATAAAGCATGTTGTCGGTGAAAGATCAGTATTTCTGGCAAAGAGATTGCACGCCGTATAGCAGTTAACATCCCACCGAGTTGCTGCCTCAGCGAGAAATGGTGAATAATCAATTTGTTAGACGACATCAGGATGCTTTTACCCGAGGTCGAATCATTGGGAAGTTGGAGGAAGGCCGCAGTGTGACAAGTGTGGCTGCAGAGTTCGGAATTGCTCACAGCATCGTTTCACGACCTTAGAGACAATTTCAAACTACAGGAACAGCTATCCGGGGGTTCAGTAGTGGTCGTCCACGAGGAACCACACCCGCAGATGACCGGTACGTTGTCTTACAGGCCAGAAGAAACAGGCGGCAGACAGCGGGAGAAATCGCTTGACACACGACACAGGCGACTGGACGACCGATATCGCGTTTTACCGTGGCCAAAAGACTGCATGGTGGTGGTCTGTTTGCACGACGCCCTGTACAGTGTGTAACTTTAACGCCTGCCCCTCGGAGAAGGCGTTCTCTGTGGTGCCAGGAACACCGGAATTGGAGAGACAATGAATGGGGACGAGTACTCTTTACAGATGAGAGCAGATTCAGTTTGAGTAGCGATTCTCATCGTATACTCATCTGGAGAGAGCGAGGAAGCCGCAATCATCCCTCGAACATCATTGAAAGGGACAGGTATGGAGGTCGCGGTATTCTCGTTTGGGGAGGCATCATGCTTGGTAGTCGTACAGACCTTCACATCTTCGACGCGGGTTCAGTCAACGGAACCCGTTATTGTAACGAGATTCTTCTTCCATATGTGCGTCTTTTTAGAGGCGCTATGGGTCTGCAGTTCCTTTTCATGGACGACAATGCACCATGTCATCACACAGTAGCTGCCGAACAGCTCTTAGAAAGTGAGGATATTGAACGTATGGATTGGCCGGCACGATCACCGGATCTCAATCCCATCGAGCATGTATGGGATTTTCTAGGCAGACGCTTGGCAGCTCGTACCTTACCACCAGTAACGATTCGGGAGCTTCGATTGGTGCTGCAAGACGAATGGGCAGCAATGCCTCAACAACTCATTGACACCCTCATTCTCAGCATGGGCAGACGCTGTGAAACCTGCCTAGCAGTCAGGGGAGATCATATCCCCTACTAAAGACTGGATGTTTCTTGCTGGACACCCATCACAGGCATGTTTCGGCCTTCAGTCTCATTGCGCTCCATGCTACTTTTTCAATATCAAGCTTCTTTTTATCCCTCTGATTTCTCTTTTAGTAAGTGTTGCTTACATTACACATGTCCTTACGTATTGGGGATCTTACGGTATTAAATGTGTTTTGATTTGGAAAGCTTTTGTACAGTTATATTGAAAAAACCGTCTCGTCCTTAATTTTTGCACACCAGTGTATATATATATATATATATATATATATATATATATATATATATATATATATATATATATATATATGTCAGGATGCTGGTAAAATGAGGACATCATCTCTATAACATTTCTATATTTCTTTTTAATGGCATGAAATCCAACATGGTGGTCCTTTGGCACGCCACCGAGTAGAACAATAAACAACACTTTGGCGAGGAATCACCAGCTAAGGGGTATGCGTTCTCCTTCGTCATGAATAGGCGTTGAATAGGCGTTGTCTTTTGGGCATCCGGACTATGACACAGTCCTCAATCCCATGTCTTGATAGAACTTGGATGTGGGGCTTCAGAGCTCGCTTCACCTTTAAATAGGCTTATTTACCCACAAATCCTTACTTGATGGTATAGAGTTCACTCTATTTTCATTTATTATTTACTTAATTTTGTAGCTAAACTTTTCAAACCTGTCATATATAAGGAGGGAGTGAACTAGTAGAAGAAAATGAAAAACTATTTTATTTTTTCCTAATTATAAATAAGGCTACTTTTCTAAACACAATGCGGTCACGGTAGCCGAGTGGACAGGTCATGAACTCATGGCTGGTGAGTCATAAGTTCGAGTCACGGTGCCACTGAAGACTCGCCATATAGAGAGACTAATGAACGTTAAATATGTCGCATTCTCTCGCTGAAGTGGTGTGAAAGTTTGGAGAGTGCGGTGCCGATTCAGGTGTCCTCGTCACTTGCCTGAGGTTTAAAATAGCCCCCTTGTTACCTTAGATCAGTGTTTCTCAAACTGTGGGGCGCGCCCCCTTTGGGGCGTGACAACTCTACGAGGGGAGAGCGAACATATTGAAAAATCGTAAAGAAAAGATTATTTGAAAAAATTGTTAATTTACTGAAAATATAAACCAGCAAAACACATTCTGACATAATAAAAAATAAAATACGCAATTAGTCTGATATATATTACACTTATTAATGTATCAGTGCTACTTAATTTATTTTAGTAGCACTGGTACATTTATAAGTAGTAATTAATACAATAATAGTAATTAATTTAACAATACAAAGTTAAGAACAAGTTTAATAATTACCAGTGACCCCATGGAATTGTGTTATATAAAATTACATCCAAAAATTAACACTTATCTTGATAATTCGTACGGTTTATAATGAATCCCTTAAGTGCCGATTGAAAGTCACGTGATTCGTTTCCCAATGCAATTCGTTTTCCACGTAGAAGAGCGTCTGGGATGCATTGGGGAGGGATAGGAATGAAACAGCAAATAATCTGGAATAAGTAAATCCTTCGCAAACGTTGTCAGTTCCTTTTATTGAATTTCAAAGCCTTCGGAATAGTTTTATAATTAGCAGTGCACAAAAAAGATCGTACTTCACAAAGACGTATGTATACGTCCGTGGAAATTAATGCTTAGACTGAGAGAGACGTTTATATACGCCGGTGACACTTCAGAGGTTAAAGTTGGATGGTAGTTTTGCATGAAAGTATAATATTATTGAATTCAATACATTGTTATTGTATGAGGGGGGCACGATGAAAATTATGATAGAATATTGGGTCACGAATATTGAAACTTTGAGAAGCACTGCCTTAGATTGAGACGTTAGTAAAAAAAATCAAATTTAAATACGTTTCTATTGATGAATAATTTGAATACGAAAATAAATGTGTATTTAAAGTCAAACATACAAATAAACTAAATACCAATTACTTTGTGACGGATCTATCCACATCCTTCCGTTTAATCCTCTTGGGATATCTTTGATCTATCAATTCGAGTTTATTCACAATCAACCCTCTGAAGAAGAAACCTTGATTATGAAAATTAGATCGACTATATATAGTCTAGGTTTTCAAGCTAGAAAGAAAATGAGGAGATAGAATAGATTGCTACTGATCAGATTGTGATATCCCTCCTCGGGTGAACATCTCTTGGATTATCAGCGTGAGCTAGAGGTGTAGGATTAACGGAAGAACTAGATGCACACATAATCTTAATATTTCTTTATAAAGATTTTGAACTTAAGCTTTTAAAAAATGAGATTACAATAATATATGTGAGAGAATCTACAGTGGCAAAACACAAAATTTATATAAATACCGAATTAACCTCACTCGGACCACTATCAATTACTGACTCACCTAAACTCAATTACAATACTATCACTTATCCAAATATTAAATAGTCAATTCTACCTTGCTGTAGTCTGAAGAAACGATCACCACAATCTTAGATGAAGGCGTGTAAATGCTCGAGTGCAGTGGGATGCACCTCGACTCAATGCATATCTCTCTATCTCTCGTTAGTTTCTGCTAGTCACCACGTAACGCTATCTACAACTTCTTCACTCTTGAACCACGAACTGTTTACATTCCTCTAATTGCCATTCCGCTTACTCTAACTTCTGATATTTAAAAGCATCCTAATTTGCACCTTTCTTTCACACTTCGCTTCTTGGATTTGATTGGAAAAGAGTTGCCATTAATTCCCATTAAAGAACCCAAAGGACATGTTAAAGAAAAGACGCGTGAGCCCGGCACAAGGTATTATTCTGTTTTATATTTCAGATATCGGATAAGTGAAAGAATTAAAGTGACGATTGGTCACTACAGTGTAATTTGGGATCGGAAAAATTGCAAAGTAAATTCGATCTAGAATTAAGTAGGTCGATATTTGAAGTCTTCTCATAGTTTGCACATCTCGTTATTAATCCACATATTGCTTAGTTTCAGAACATATCTTCCCTTTGAATTTACTTGAATTATGTTGCTAATTGTGTGATCAATGAATAGATTGTTTTTGGATATTTGGCTAGTCTTCCTTCCCTTTCCCCTACATCTCTGGGCGAGAAGAAGAGAATATCTCATTCTTCACAACTTGTTTTTCTGAAAGTAGTTATTCTGAAATTTCGGAAATTTATAATTGCTGCACATTTTATCAGATTTTTTAAGGGTCACATTTAGAGTATTCCACAATTTAATTAATCGGAATACATACATATGATTTTATTTTTATATTCATTCTGTAACAAATGGTAACTCTTTATTTCTCTCGTGCTTTATATTAATGCTTTATATTAATGCTCGCGTGCTTTTATTTATAAAATTAACTGTACTTTTAATTATGGAAAGTTCTGAAACTTTCGATGCCAATAGATAAGGATATGGAATATTGAGAGTTTGTAGAATAAAGTCTTGAGTTGTATGTGGCAAGAGTTGTTGACATTCTTTTTTCATTTCGTATTAAAACTGGCGCCCACACCCGTGGCCAAAGAACTACCACCCCGTAGAAACAGAAACCGTCGCTGTGACGAAACGCCGCAGAAAAATGAAAATTTAACCGACTCTGTAAACCTTACTGTCCCGGAAAGAAAAATTGCTGGTATTGCGCCGCAATCCTTCTAAAGCAGGGAAAATCCCTGGAAATCGAGAGAGAAAGTGAATCATCCTGACTTCACTTGTCTGAAGAAAAGAAAAAAAGAACATCTATTTCCTGTTAAAAGTTTTTGCTATAGTGTTTTGTGCATTTTTCATATACAAGTGATAGCAATCCTGCTACAGTGTGTTAGTGCTAGGGATAATTTTATTATTTTATTCCATTGATTTTTTGGTATTCTTATGCAATGATAATTCTTAATTTTGCTGTATATTAATTTATTTCTTGTGGTATAACGTTTCCTGATTAATATTTTGTGAATTGCACATTAATAATTACTATTTTGCTTGATATTTTACTGATTTAGTATTGAATTTAGGTAGCATTACATGCCTGATAATTTTAGTTTTGTTTAGTATTTTCATATTGCATTGAATTTTTGTATCATTACAACTGATGATTCCTAAATTTTCTTTATATTATTTTATTATTTGAATTAATGTTCCTTGTTGGTATTTTGAATATGTTATTAATTTATTTACCTATTTTAATTGTATTTTGAAGTGCATAATAATTTATCAGACTTTAAAGCTAGCCATATTTTAAAGTGTATTCCCATATCTGTAAGAGCTTTGGTGGGCAATAAGGCCTTGACCGTAGCTATTTATTTTATTTATTTGCAACTCTTAAATTTCTCAGTCATGTCATTTCTGGGAAAAGGCAAAAAAGCTGATATCATTAAGCTTGCTATTGAGTTAGGTGAATGTGAGTCGAATGGGGAAGAGCTAAAAATAATTGAATCAAGGACAAACATTTTAACAAATGATGCTTATAAGGAAGACCCTGAATTTGTGAAATGTTTCTTTGAGGGAATCGTATCAAATAGGATAGACGAGGAAAACAAACAAAAAGAGTAAACACTGCGTGAATTTGAGCTGCAGAAAATACGACTGCAAAATGAGACTCAAAGAGTCGTAGGTCCACAAACCCTACCCCAAACAAAAATTGAATTAAAAAAGTTACTACCAACATTCAATCCTGAAGTTGATAACATGGACATGTTCCTCACCTTATTCGAACGGCAAATGAAGCTAGTGGATCTTGGTGAAGATCTGTGGGTACCCTATCTCATTGGTGCCCTACCTAGTGATGTAACCTCCCTCATTGCCCGTGAGCCTGAGGTGAAATGCAGGGATTACTCCCACATTCGAGGAATGCTTCTGCAACGGTTCAAATTAACCTCAGAAAAATTCCGGGAGTTGTTTTCCCGTCACAGAAAAAGCCCAAATGGGACGTGGAAGGATTATTATTTTGAAATCCGAGCATATGTTAAAGGTTGGCTCAATGAGCTTAAAATTGATTCATTTGACGGATTGAAGAATTTGATGATTGCCGATCAAATGAAAAAGAGATGCTCTCCAGAGTGTAAGGAACATTACCTGGATATCTGGGAAGAACTTATCTCCCCAGTAATTTTAGCAGATAAGCTGGAAGCTTTTGACAACATCCAACGTTCCCTACCCAGTGGACCTAGGAGACACGTGAAGGCAAGTGAAACCGTAAATGATGGAAGACAGGTATCATTCAGGAAACCTGAACGCCCTCCCAAAAGAGAATATTCCCATCAGGTACCAAATGAGAGATCCCCTCTCAGATGCTATGGCTGTGGGAAACAAGGAGGGATAAAATCTAGGTGCCCCACCTGCAACCTCAACGTCTCACAAAGAACAGACGTAGCAACCAATCACATCAATGCTTACACAGCTCAGACCAGAAGCCCTCGATTGACTCTAATCGACTTAACTTTCTGTGGAATAAAGGGACGTGTATGTGCAGACACAGAATCTTCACATTCAATTGCTGGGGAAAGGATGTTCCAGATATTTAAGGATAAGGGACTCCTTTTCCAGGAAACCACATTAGCAATGAGCTTAGCAGATGGTCAACAGACCACAGGTGAGGTCCTCACAACCCAAGTAATGGTAGAAATTGAGGGGAGATCAGTCTTACCAAATTCATAATTCTCCCAAAGGCAAAGGGAAATAGAACACTTCTAGGAACAGATTTCCTTAGTTCTGCTGGTTTGGTTCTAGATGTGAAGAATACTTGTTGGTACTTCTGGGACAATCCTACCCACAGGTATCCATTTGGTGAAGAATTGGACAACCCGTCCATTGTTGAGAAGATGTCCAGCAACACCTGCCAATTAAGAGAAGGGGAAGGTGAAAGTTTGACTCCTGTGTGTGTGTGTGCCCAGAAGGAGAAACTTAACCTCCTGTTGGAATCCTTCCAAAATGTCTTCGAACCAGGGGGAGAAGCAACAAATATCTTGGAGTACCACATTAACACGGGAAATAGTTCTCCTATCTCTGTACCCCCATACAGAATGCCTCCTGTAAAGAACTGTCCTGACTGCATTAAATACAAAGCTTGAAATCAGAAGCCTTCCGGGCTATTACAGATACCTGTGCCAGCCCAACGTTTTGAAACCTTGGTCATTGATCTCTTCGGGCCCCTACCTGAGAGAAAAGATGGATCCTAATCATTGAGGATTGTACCACCAAGTGGGTCGAACTGTTTGCACTACCCAATGCCACAGCTAAAGAATGTGCCATTACCTTGATTGAAGAGGTTCTACTGAGATATGGCATTCTTCACCGCCTTATCAGTGACAATGGAACCCAGTTTGTGTCAGCAGTGATGCAACAAATATGCTACATATTAAACATCCATCAATCCTTGATCCCTGTATACCATCCACAAGCTAACTCAGTTGAACGAAAGAATAGGGATCTGAAACCACGGCTGGCAATTCTCGTCCAAGACAAGCATGACTGCTGGTCAGAGAAGCTACCCTTCATCCGCTTTGCTCTCAACACAGCCAAATGTGAAACGACAGGACAGACGGCAGCCTTTCTGAATTTTGGTAGAGAGTTACGCACTCCAAGTGAAGTTGTTAATAATATCCGAGTCGTCATCCAGAATGATAATTTTGTGCCAGAGATAACTCCCTATCTCAAGAAATTCGCTAAGTTTTCCACTCAGATTAGAGAGGTGGTTGAAGAGCAAAAGGATAGTAGGAAGTTTTACGCTGATAAAAAGAGAAAAGCTGCTCCAACATATCAACCTGGAGAACATGTCTTTGTAGCATCACATCCGCTGAGCAACGCTGCGCAAGGAAGAAGTGCAAAACTAATGACACGCAGAGACGCAGATTGCTAGTCTTGATAATCCGGGGAAACCTCTTGGTGTTTACCACACCTCTGCTTTAACTCCTTGTAATAATGACAAAGTAAAACCCCTTATTCCTCTTCGTAAACGTGGCCGTCCACCAAAGGTCCCACAGACTCCTGGTTCCTCGTCGGGACGCCGTTGAAACTAGAGGGAGAGGATGTAACAAATGGTAACTCTTTATTTCTCTCGTGCTTTATATTAATGCTTTTATTAATGCTTTATATTAATGCTCGTGCGTGCTTTTATTTATAAAAATTAACTGTAATTTTAATTATGGAAAGTTCTGGAACTTTCAATGGCAATAGATAAGGAGATGGGATATTGAGTTTGAAAGAATGAAGTCTTGAGTTGTATGTGGCAAGAGTTGTTGACATTTTTTTATTTCGTGTTAAAATTCTTTATAATAACATAACGGAATATTAGTATCTCTCATAATTAAATACTATGTTTTATGTGAATTAAAAAGTATTACTGGATTCTTCTACAAACTTCTTCTTTACGTTGGATGAAGGTTTTGAAACTAAATATACTTAGAGGAGCTTTTAATATATATTTCGCAACTATTAACTTCCTCCATATAACCTGAAGTGGATTAGGATCTTTGTGTTACCTCTTGAATATGACTGAAATACTGGAATCTAGGAACAGATTGCCAAAGTATTCGGCTTCAACCCCCCTCCCCCTTCGATTGGACACTGAGAAAGTTCATTGAAGGTGGTAGAAAATTCGCTTGCGATTCAAGGACGTTTGGGTGAAATTTACGGGTAATCAGTTTTATTTGCTTAATAACAGTAAATGTTAACATGTTTTATAAAAATAATTTAATACTCATATCTAAGAAAACGGCCTCTCTTCACAGAGACATTATGGGTGACTGAAAAAGTGTGCTCATAACTATTTTTAAGTAGAACTTAGGGCAGGGTGCGCCATTGGAAGCATTAGCTTTCAAACTGGGTGGAAAGTGAAAAAAAATGGGATCATATTATTAATCTATGTAAATAAATAACTGATAAACAAGCTATCATACTATTGTTTGTTTACAGTAGGGATTCTAGATAATTCTCATTTACAAATATTAATATTTTTGTAAACTTTAAGGTAATGTTATTTTCAGTATATGCCTTATTTTCTTAAAATTAGGAACATTAAAAAATTTGTAACAGCATTTAATAAATGAAATTACCATCCTTATATTGTTACGGTATTTCAGACTTCCTTCGCTTCTCAGTCGAAAGTTATTATCACCAGAAAATCCCTTGTAGAACAAGATAGAACACTGTTTTATAAGTCTGAGCTTGGCGATGGACTGGGTGACAAATTTGATCGTTAAGTTAACCAAGTAGTAAAATTTGTTGACAGAAAAAATGCTTCTAAAATAATCTGGTAGAGTTTAGGATGATTATTTAGCAAGATGCTACAATAAGCTTTTAGAATGGCTAAAATGAGTATATATGGAAGATTCGAGGAAGCAGTATTGAAGTCGAACATTTGGCAGTGACTTTGCATTTCTTTTTCCATCATTAAAAATTGTGATTAAGTTTTTTAATATTCGTGTTCAATATCTGTGTGATTTTCGAACATGTGATACTGTGGATTTAAATGCGTACAGCATTCATTTCTTGCTAAAAGAAGAATCTACATTAATAATTAGGTAGTTCGAAAAAAAGTCCGATTTACTTTTAAAGAAGCTATTTGTTATTTTCGAGAAACTTTTCTGCATTTAAATGAAGATCGACCACTTAGAAGTATGAAGTATTGACAATAAATGTTAATTTATACACCATGTGTTCAATTACTTTTCTTCATATGCAATATAAAATGTTTTTCATATAAAAAAATAACGAACATATTTTTGTTTTATAATCATTAAAAACATAATTTAAATCTGACTGAACTATTATAGTTAAAAATGGCTTCCCGGGATACAACACCAGTTTTGGAAGAGAGGATAGGAAAATATTTCTGGAAGAAAGAAACGCTGCTATATAAAAAATCTGGTACCTAATGATTTTGCTTTTGAAAAAAAATATTTTATTTCAGAGATAGTGTCATTTTTTCATTGCGTATATATCATTCTTCAAACAAAACCAAAAAACGAAGTGATTTTAAAACGAAGATTTGTTCGAAAACAATTTTCATAGAAAAATGCAGCATTGTATTTATTTATTCTCTTCACTACTATACATTCTAATATTTTTTTAATAAAATTTCTGCCTATATTACTTTTGATAATAATTTTAAATTGATAAATATGTATCTTATGAGTCCAGTGCATAAAATCATACGAATACGATAACAGCACTGTGCTTTAGTCCATGCTTTATCTCAATATTAAAACAAATTTTTGCTTCCCCTCCCTACATTTTTTTTCTACAAGAATTTCCCTCTAGTGGTCAACACATGAAACTTAGGCAAGATGGGATCGCTTGAAATTCAGGAATAACACTGTGTATAAGTTATGATGGCGCCATCTAGTTTAGAATTGTATTAAAAATGCATTTGTAATAATTGAAGGCTTTTCATCGACGTAGAATATGTTATTGAACTGAGTGATACGTAACTAAACAAAATGAAAACAAATCTTTATATAAGTAATTAGAAACTGAGTTAAATAAGCAGTTGAATAAGCTATTAATTTAGATGAAATAAAAGGTAATAATATGTTTGATTATTCATTTGTAACGTAGTTTAAACTATTTTCTCTTTATAGTTTAGTTCAATTTTACTTTACTTTTTCTAACCTCAGTTTCATAATTAATTTTTTAAACTTAAATTTTATTGTCTGTCTCAATCAATTTATTTACTTGAGTTATAATCATATTCCTCCCCCCCAATTTTAGTTTTGAACTGAAAGAAATGAAAAAAATTAGTGACAATTTCTTGGAACAAATTGAATTTCTTTGAAGATAAATCCAAATCGAATGGATAATTCCACAAAAAAATAAGAAATCTAATTTCTTCGTATTTTAATCATATTCTCATTATATGAAATCTATTGCCACATATCAATTTTACAGTAGTGCTGCCATCTGTTGATTTACAACAATACCATTTTTTCTTGCATTTTAATACGATTTACATTGAAAACTTGGCAGTAACAACTAAAAGTTAAGCAATATTTTTCGTGAGATTTAGTTTTGAATTCGGAAAAAACCTATGATTGGAAAAATTTCATCATTTTCCACATTAAAATAATTTGAATCGTGTCACTATGCTGTATTACAAGAAAGTTTAAGTACTCAGGTAATTAGTTTTTCATGTAACGTTCTTGGTATCTTGCACATTTTTCAAATAAATAAATTCGTCACTAATTTCCTTCTTTTTTCTGTAGTACAGCATATATTCAGAACTATTATAAAAATTTTGAGTGTCTTATTAAGCTTATTTTTTCTGGAAAAAAATTCTATAATTTGTAGTAACATAAATAAAAATTTTCAATAAATACATTTTTCCATAAAAATAGTGCTTATATAAAAGTGAAAGTTTTTACTATAATTTGTAGTAACATAAAATAAAAATTTTCAATAAATACATTTTTTTTTCATTTATTAAAATTTCATGTTAAGGAAAGATAAATTTATTGCTCTTTAAAAATGGAAATTGTACAACAAAATCATTATATATTGAATTTTATGTACCAAATTAAAAACTCACGTAAGCTAATCTAAGATTTCTTAAAACTGATATGAAAACTTTACTTCATATTCGCAAAAAAACTACCCCTATACTTTTAATTATTTAAATAAGAAATTGACTCAGATTTTGCTTAAAGATTAAAAATAAATTATGTGAAATCCTGCACGCGGCGAAAGGTACAATTTGAGAAATTCCTTGTCTGTTAAACTGTAGTGCTGCCATCTTTTGTAAGATTGTTAATAGAAGTATTTCGTTTGAATGCCTCTTATTAACAGAATCAATTTGGATAAAAAAATACAAATTACTTAATTTAATCCATTTCTGTTACTTTCATTATTTCTGTTTTTATCAGGTTTGTGTTACCGGCAAAGTATGAAATGCCGACATTCTATAGAATGCCTAGGCATTGTATAGAATGCCGGACGTTTTTAGGCAAAGTATGAAATAAGAGATTAGTTCATACTTTGCCTAGACATTGTATAGAATGCCTAGGCATCCTATAGAATGACTAAAGCTGTATAGGCAAAGTATGAAATAAGGTTCTGATAAGGTTACTATATCAATGATGTACATTTCTAAAAAATACAAATGTTATTCTGACAAAATAATGAGAGTGTCATTAAAAAATTATTCAAAATACGTACGAGAAAAAGAAAGTTGTACCAAACAAAATTTATGTATTACTTATAAGGAAAACAAAATTTTCAAACAAAAAATAAGAACTTAAAATTAATCTACTTATTGTAACATGGTAGGCTTGAATAACATTTTGAATTAAATTGCATTACATTTTTCACGCAAAGACCATTCTTTTTTTACTACTTGGTTTTACACATATATTTGACGAATCCTTCACCGCTTCCATTGGAATAAGCAATTGCAACTGACAGATGGGGAAAAAATTTCATGGTCAGGAATATCTTTAATTCTAAGCAAGTTCTTAGGGAACAAATAAATTGGGTTTTCGCATATACTTGTTTTAAAATTCCTTCAGACATTCTAAGTCGATAGAAACCATTTTTCCGACTCGTTACAAGTGCCAATATATTGGATTTCAGAAAAAAATCATATATTTCACAATTCCTTTTTTTAACTAATTTTTCTGTTTTTTTCTGTCAAGGTTCACAAAGTAGATGTACAATTCAATATCATAACGTGTAACGTTTTTGTATTTTGTTGAAAGTTCTTTCAGAATTCTATCACGTCTTCCATGTCCTCCAAATGAGATTCATGAAGTACTTAAAATAACTCAGAATCCGTGATGTAATACTGTTTAGAAGTGCTTCACCAACCTTTTTATCCCCGTAGACTGGTCAACGCTTGATAGTTATACCACTGCCCACTGAAGGTGGGATGTTGTTTATATTTTTAATTGTTTTGATTTAATAATTTAATTGTATTTAAACACGTCTTCAGAATCAAATTTAGTTACTCCAAAAAAATGAATATAAAGTGATTTTACATGAAATATAAAGTAATTTCTAAGGAAAGTCAAACAAACTTGAGAGAAATACACTCCAGTAAATAAAATAGAAATAATTTAATGCTCCTTGTGTGTTCCGATACCATTTGATACACGAATCGGTGGTTGGAACCATTCTGTATAGTATTGACACCTTCTTTAAAAGGTTACATGAGTTTACTTTTATTTTCACCAAACATCACGTAATAGCTTATTTAGATTACAGCTTTATCACATATTATTTTTGTATCAATTAAAAATGCTTAATATAAAAATAAACAGCATAAAATATAACTATTTCTTCAACAAAAATAATAAAAAAAAAAACTAGAAATTCTACAAATATGTTTTTTTAACATATTTATTAAGATAGAAATGGATAGCGTATATAAAATATAAGTATTAACTGATTATACAGTTAAAAAAATGTTTAATGTGAGCCTAGTGCTGCGCTTCGCTCTACTTTCATATCGCAAAAAATATGGTGTAATTTGCGATTTTTACTTTGACATGATTCTGAGCATTCAGTTGTTAAACAATTTCTTTGCGGACTCGAAATATTTTTCGTATGAGGAAAGATATTTTACTTAGATATGTAGAACTAAAAGCGGAATATATGCAATTTTCTATCTTCAAACAATTAAATCTCTCCAACTATGGCATTCAATAATTTACAAAATAGCTGTAAATTTACGCTTAGAGTTATCTTTCAAATTTTTTCATAATTCTTTACTTGTCCAAATTCTGGAAATGTTCGTCACACACAAATAAGGTCTGTTACAAATTTAGGAAGTTCATTCAAAAATTGACAAATTTGTTGAGTAGTTTTGAGTGCCACTGATAATTGTACCGTGTGCCAGAGATTGCCTACCCCTGCTGTAGACCATGACTCCTTCTCCAACACTACAACTTGCTTCTCCATTTTCATGCAGAACAGAAAAAAACACAATTTTTTGCTGAACAAGTTTAAATAAATTTGAGTATTTTGACATTCCCGAACAAACTACAATTTGCACCTGACAAATCCTGAGTCTGAGGCACACGTATAAAGTCTCGTGCCTTGCCACACAATATTCGAAACGAATCGGAGATGCATTTCATACTTTGCCGGTTTCCCATCAGGCATTCTATAGAATGCCTAGGCAATGTGTGAAATAAGAATCCTTTCATGCATTGCCGGCTAGTTTTAGGTATTCTATACAATGCCGGATTTCATACTTTGCCGGTAACATATATATTATATACACATCATATTAATTAATATTTTTTTAATTGGAAGACATTTTAATCTAGGAGTTACTTACAAATTAAAAATCAAAACTCAATATACAGTATTGTTTTGTTATATTGCATTTCTTGTCAAAACAAAAGTATAACAATCCATAACCTTCTTTGAGAAATGTTGGCCTTCTGTTTCAAAATTGATTTGAATTACCATTGATTCTTAAATATATTCCCATTATGCCATCTTGTTCCAATATGTCTTTCACAGCTTTTAACCATTTAGTAACCTCCCTAACTATCATTGGGGTTTAGGGGTTACCATAGACGTGTATATACGTCTCGATCAACAGGTGCATTAAATGCCCGAGACGTATATGCGCGTCTTCTCGAAGTACAATCCTTATCTTTATGCTGCTGTCAGTAAAGCCATTCCGAAGGCTTTGAAATGTTATAAAATGATCTTGACAGTATTAGAAAAGGATTTGCTTATTTCAGAGAAAACATTTGCTTATTTACTAGCCTCTTTCCCCCTTCAATACACGGTAAATGTACCCCTATGTGCAAAACGATGCACTGGTGAATGAATCGCGTAGCTTTTAATCGGCCTTCTAGGAGTTAAAACTACTTTGTATTTTGTTTACAACTATTAATTACTAGAGCAAATAATGATCATTCCATGATGAATACCATTTCATAAGTTATTTTTTATTTAAATTTAATAGCCACCCATTCGGTATAATGCTTAGTGACGCTGACTGCGGTGCCGGAGGGTCTGCGTTCGAATCCAGGATAAGGCATGGATTTTTGTGTTGTAATCTTTTTCTTCTTTGTGATGTATGCTTCACACTTACTTCTATGTAAATCCCCGTGTGGTACATGAGGTTATAATTGCTCTCAATAAAAAAGCATGTATTAGTGTGAACATGCGTTAGAAGTTAACGTCTTTGGCTTACATGTATTGAATTGTATAATAAAGTTTTATTTTGAAGTAATCTTATATATAATTAACAAACTTATTATTATCATTATTATTTCAAACTGTATTTAAAAAAATAATTAGGATGAAAAAGGTACAAGTATAGACAAAATTTTCATTTTCAATGCATAATACTAAAAAAAATTTTATTGTATGAATTTTGAGAAAAGTATTATCATTATTAGTCTAAATCAAAAATTTGCCTCGAAACAAAAATGCAAAATGTTCCATGCGTTGCAATTTTTGTCGAATTATAACAAAACAAACTTTCCAGAAGTATTCATCTAATGTGTAGATATAAATTCTTGGATGCATTGTAATAATAAAATATGAAATTTAAAAGTGAAAATTAAAGGTGAAAATATGAAATTTAAGAAAAAATCGAAACACATGGAAAGTTTTTAAAAACTATACTCGTTTTTTTCTCACCAATTTTTTTTATATGATTTTAGTTCTAAGTTACATAGAGCCAGTAAAAATTTGGGACATGTTTGTAAAAAAATTTTCTACCCACTGTAGTCTTTAAATACAAATTAATGAAGCACTATATAACACTTTCACAACAATCAAATTAATTACACCAAAGCATATATATAATTTAAAAACTCACTTCTTAAACTGTATTTAGAAATTACATTCGATTGAAAATTTAGTAAACACAATCTTTTATTGCCAAACTATTGGAAGAAATGTTGTGTTGCCACTAAATTTTAAAGCAATAGATTGTTTGTAAAAACTGTATATCCAACAAACTCTTCTTAAACTAATTTTTAACAGATTTTGAACCATTTAAATGCCTACTTTGGGTAGATTAAAGACTCACTTCCGATTTTTTTTAATTCATAAAATTGATTATAATTTGACTTCAAGGTAACGTAAAAACAAAACAAAGTATGTATGGCAAAGCTAAAAGACGAAAGGCTTGTTAAAGCTGCTGTTGAATGAGGAGAGGGGGGGGGGTCTAGCTCAGGGCTAATAGACGAAAAACACAAAAGAAATTTTAAAAGCCGTAATTTTTAATCTATTTTTTCAATCTGAACAGATTACGGATAATACTATTCTACATATGGAGAAAAAGTTTCGTTACATTATTTTTATAAATATTGAAGTTATTAAATATTTAATTAAAATTTTAAATATTTTTTTAAAAAATCGCAAATCCGTCATTATTTTTTATGACTGATTCTAAAAGAGAAAAGCATGAACTTGTTTAGAATAAAATATCAATTCATTAACTCGAAAGGAAACTTAAAGGGAATGATTTAGAAACCATTTTTATAAAAGCGTATCAATTTTGACTCATTTTTTAAAAAATCGTACACAATAGAAAATATCATTATTTTGTTAAAAAAAATATATACCATATCGTGGCGAAAGAAATGAGCTTTCCGATTCTGTAACTATTTTTTGTCTGAGATAGATAGTATGAGTTAGATGGCGTTTTTTAAAACGGGGGGAAAATTCGGAACTTCATTCATTTCTACCTTACGTTTATCGCTAACCCTAATTGGTAACGCGTAACGGAAATTTCTCCCAACCGTGACATAAGAATTTAACTTCAAAAAAATGTATATATCAAATATAATAAACACTATTAAAAGTTTACTTGATCTCTAATTTGAAATTAGAGAAATCCCCGTGCAAACAGTTCATTAAGCGTGAAAAAGTTTTTAAGAGTGAAAGATACATTGTTTCACATTTTTAATTCGAGTGCATACGTATCATCAGACTTTTCTGTGGATTTTTTGCGAATTATCAATACTGAAGTGCACTTTAAAGCTTAAATTGTGTCTCTCTTTTGGCTTAGCAGATTAAAAATTTTCCGGTAAACCAAACACTCAAACTTTTTATGAAAAGCATATTAATTATGTTTTTACTTTTATAAATTTATCTGTAAAAGTAGCGTTTGTGGATCCCTCTTATGAGGGGAATTTACTTTCCAAAAAACATGTAGTCGAAACGTCAAATTGAAATTAAAAATCTTTTGGAGTTTCGAGGAGGTTGAGCCACAAAACCCAAACTTGTGTACACCCCTGACCTGTATCCCTAAGTTATGTATAACATAAAAAAGTGTCTCCCAAAAGATAGATGGTACCGGTTAATAGCGCTTAATGATGACGAAGAAAAACATTTTATTGAATTTTTTTCTTATTCTTTCAGAATTAAAATGACAAGAGTTGTAATAAAAGTTTTTAAAAAGTCGCTGGAAAACTTAAGTAAAAAATATCATTACCAGTTGCAAACACAGATGCTCATAATAAGCAACAACAACAACAAAAAAAACCTAAAATCAATGAATGTGTAATAATATGTATTTCTTACGCACGTTTTAAAATAAATATCAAGACTGAGTCATGTTCTGAAAGTTTTATTCAAAAGCAAAATACATTTGTAATATTAAAGTATGTCACTAGAAAGATTAGTTGTATCTAAACCTCTTCTATAAAATCGTTTCTATTAGTACTTTACTAACATAAAGCTCTTTTTGCCAAAATTAAGAAGTAGTCATTCTTTTGCATCAGTGGTCTCCCTGGGCCGCCGACCAACGCAAGTTCAAGTATCGAATGGTACTCAGCCACCCAAGGAACATTAAATTATTTCCATTTTATTTACTCAGGAGTTCGAATACTATTTCTCAACCACGAAAAAAGAAGAAAAAACATGAACTAGCAAGAAATGGACTCACACCGCTTTTGTCAAAAAATCAAGGGAATCTAGCATATCAGTGCAAGAAAATTAACTGCTGGAGATTGTAAATGATAGCGATCTTAAAACTACATTCGATACAACAATGCCGGCGTTCTGAATTGAAGTTGTTGAGAAGAGAGATTGTCATTACAGCACTTAAATCCTCATTGTCATTTCCGACAACCTATCTGTATGAAACTTGGTTTTCTGTAGTGATAGCAACTGAAACAAAAGAACGGCATAAACCAGACATAAGCAACATACTTTGGGTTTCTTTATCTCCTATCACTCCCAGATGGAAACTTTTCGTTGCCAAAAAACAAACTCAAAATTCTCATTGATTTATCGATCTAATGAGTTAAAATATTAAACCACTTTATGTTCATTTTTAGATGTAACTTTATTCTGTTTTGAAAGTATGATTAAATATAATTAAATTTTAAAAAATTAAATCTGTCTCTATATATAAACAATCTAAAACAGGGGTGTCCAACACGCGGCAAGCGGGCCGCATGTGGCCCGCCAGTACGTAAATTGCTGCCCACCGACTCTTTTAAAAAAATTTTTCGTATCAGAATTTTAAAGTTTTTTTTATTCTGATATTTATTTGAGGGGAAATTTATATATATCTACAATGTATTTGCCTGTTACTTGTTCTTGTTTTAAAATATATCATTTTAATAATAGAAATGTCCTTTAGATTAAAATAGATTTATATTTTATCAAACAGTTACATTTAATTTTACTATAGCAAATTACTTTTTGAATAAATTTCGAATTTATCTATGCATTTCCCTTACTATGGATGGTACATGATTATCTGTGTGTGCGACTTTCGTTTCTCCTTCTCCTCCTTTTCTGTTTGGAGTGCCCAAAAAGCAAGAGGCAGTCAGAGATGTTTTTTAAAGTTTTAAAAAAATATTCAGGATGGTTAAGATAAAGGACAATGTATACTTAATCGTTTGCAAATGACAGCACTACCGAATTTCAACAATGTGTAACGAAAGATCAGTTCAATAGGAACACCGTAATTTTCAAGAAAATGGCAACTGTAATACTTTAAAAATTATTTGATCATTGCATTATAATATTATATAAACATTATTGTATTATCTATGTCTGTATTCATGAAAAATAATGAAAACAATAATAATAATTCATTCTGTTTTAAATTTCCACTCCAATAAATGTTTTTTTTTTTCAAATCTGATATAAAGGTACATATTTTCATGTGTGGTCCTCGAGATTATAATGTTTTCCCGAAGTGGACCTCAAGGTCATTAGGGTTGAACACCCCTGATCTAAAATATAAGCAATCAGAATCCTCCTCCCTCAGCGGGCCGCGGTAGAATGATCAAACATTGTCATGTCCGTGGCGATAAAAAGGTTGAGAAACTCTAGTGTACCTCATTAAAATTCTGTGAAGGATTCTGAATGGTAAATCCATTTGTAGTTTTTCTCAGACACAACAACTTTCGAAGCGTAACAGAAAAAAAGAAAAGTTACAAATCCAGCCAAGAAAATGTCTTTATTTGATGCTCCGAAAATTTTTCAAAAATTGTTTCATGTGATACGGAATAGAAAACACTGTAACAGAAAATGAGGCTGCTGTGCTTTCTATGTTTGCATTAGCCAAAGTTGTTTGGAGGTTAATGAACGTTATTAGAGTTGAAAATGATGATAGTGAAGATGAAAAATATTATGTACTCATGACCTTGAGTTTTTCATAATGATGTTCAAAAACTGCATTTTTATCCTTTAAATACATTACAGAAGTTTTGCAGTTTTTTTTTTACTATATAAATTCCTATAAGTTGTTACTCTATGTTTCCTTCCTCTTACGTTCATTATCATTTTTACATACATTTGTACTTTCAAAAGTAAACATGTTACTCGTACATACAATATTAAATTGCTCATTTTTACCATACGTTTATCATTAGCGTATAAAGTTTATATTAGGTTAGATTCACATATACTTATTTCTAAGATCATTCTAGCTAAAGTTCCAACATATTAATAAATACATGTCTATATATGTGTGAGAAAATATTTTTAGTGTTTTGTATAAGAAACAGATCTATTCAAAAGAGAATATTTCGCAACACATTTTGTAAATTTTATTTTATTTCATTACATAAAATATAATCTATTTACAAAAGGATTGTTCACCAAATCCATGAACTAGAAGATTTCATATGTACAAACATAGAAGATGAATAAATTCTAGATGATATATATGACTTAAATTCTTATTTTTTTTATGAATTCTTGCAATATGTCATTCTTTCTTCCATGGGCTGACTCAAATTGATAGTTTGACATTTCTCTTATCAGTTTTTTTTTTCAATTTAATATTTGTTTTCTTACTACCACCTTAGTTTAATTACTACTTTTTACTTTTTTACTAGCATTTTAAAAATAGAAAACTTTGTTAAAAATGATTTTGCTTTTTTAGAAATTCGAGGAAATTGAACGAAATTACATGGCTCTTTATCCCAAAAATTTATTGTAAACAAAAATTATTATCATATATCATTGTAATTTAAAACAAAAAAGTTGTTCAAATATTGAAAAAAAATAATTGTTGTAACACTTATCAGTTTCTCTGTTGTATAATGTAAAATAATCTATATATCTCATAAAAACCGAAATAATTTAATTATTTAGGTTTTCCAGCAATATCCATTTTTATTAACATTATTTGAAATCTTAGGTGCATTTGTTTCTGTTTTTAGATATTGTAGACATTGCTTATTTATTATTATAACATTGACATGCTGGAAAAATTAAACAATATTATTTAAATATTGCTTTGCCTAATCTTGATTAAAGCTTCTTTATTTGCAAACGTAGCTTAATAAACTAAGATTTCTTTTTTTTCAAATTAGCCTTAATCTAATACTTGTTATACTATCGCTTTCAGAACATATTTATCTCGTATTAAAACTTTTCGAACTGCATAGAAATGCAAATGCAAAATCCTGCTTGCATTTTAACTCTCCCCTAGCAATGATTAGAAAAAATTAAACTATTATAAACACAAATTGAAACTTGGGACGGAAACTATGTACAGAGAGGTCGACCAGCAACCAATATTTGAACTTAACTATGCAGGCTGGCGATGATTTGCGCTGCATCTTCGTCATCGAAATCTGAGGGGATGGTGAGGACATCATCTGCCCTAGACACCGCGGCCTGGAAGTGGCGAGCTTCATCTGGACTCATGTAGCTATTCATTCTTTGACCAGAATTACCTCTGTAATGTCCCTGGTGTCCATAGTGGGATCTGTATGGCATCGAGTGATAATGTGGAGATGATTCAGAGCCGGCCATTACGGAATCTGATGGTCCTTGGTTATTATGAATACCTTGTGGTCCAGAACTGCCTTGGAAACCACCTTGAGGCACAGAATTACTTTGGTAACCACCTTGAGGTATGGAATTGCTTTGATAGTTATTCTGAGGAGCGGAATTACCTTGAAGGCCTGAATTACCATGGTAATTGTTTTGGTGACTTGGAAAGATTGTTTGAGATCCGGAGTTTTGTTGTCCTTGCATTCCTTGGTATTGTGGTGGCATATTTGATCCGACAAAGCCAGCTGAAGCATGTCCTGGGTTGCTGGGAAACGCGATCTGTTGGGGTGCAGAGTTGGGACGTCTTTGAGGTAGTGACTTTGGAGCTGGTAATGATGTGTATACCTAAGGATAGAAATATTGTGTTATAGTACACAGTACATAAACGTTGATTTAAATGTATTCTTTCGAATACAACAGTAATTAACATATTCTTCCCATATTTTGTTTTCTTGAAAAACTAGATTTTCTTAAAAATCAAGCATTAAAAATAAGCAATAATGAATTCGAAACAATATAAATAATTAAGATTTCATATATATTTTTGTATGGAATCTTTATTACAAGTAATGAAAATTTGACATAAATAATGATTCCATAAACTTTGATTAATACATGTTACGTAATCAATCAAATTCTTTTTTCTAATGGGTTGAATACTTGCAACTAAGCTTTTACTGATACGGCAAGTCCCCAAATGTGAGAGGTATTTGAATAGTGGCACACCCCATCTAGTAGTGGCCCTCGCTATTAAATTTGGACGCTTGATTTAATTTAGTCCAAGCTTACATCGGATGCTGTGATTTAATTTTATCGAGAGTACCATAGCCAAATTGATACTCAAAGGATATTTTACATGCCAGATAATCATATGGCATGCCTGTGATAGGTACGAGGTTCGCATCCAGAAAATCTATTGATTTTAGCCGGGATTGAACCCGCAGCCTTAAGCTTACAAAGCGAGCACGCTATCTCAAAGCCACAAAGTCGACTAATCAATCAAAATTTCTCTTATAATATTAGATAAGATCCAGTGAATGTAGTAAGTCATAATTGTTATACATTCGGTATGCATGAGAGATACTTTAGATTGGTCTAAATTAAAATGTTTAGAAGTATCTTTCCCATGTTTTTAATAGAACACTTCAAGTCCTAGATAACAAGTGAGAATACTATTGATATAATAATACTAGAATCTTCGTTAAAATATTAGGTTTCCTTAAGGTATCCGACTAGGTTCGAAGATAAATTTTTCAAAAATTGATTTTCTGAATAATTTTATTGTTTTAAAGAACCAAAATAAGCTTAAAAAGTCATAACTGATAAATAACTAACATGTATCGCCACTTTTTTTGAAAAAAAAATATTTGTAGGAAAATTTAGAAAAAGTTTTTAAGTTAAAAAAAACATGATAAATAAAAATAAATTGCACATTATGCAATTTTAACGTCGTTTATATACTGCTTGATCCCTCTGAAGTGTCACAAACCGCAGGATAAAAAATAGTTTAAGAAATAAATTTTTTTATTAGCATTTAAATTTGATGGTTATGATTTTTCGTCAAAATTACTGCATGTTCTAAGATAAAAATGGCTGTAAAATGTGATTAAATGTAGCTGTTTTAAAACCTACAGTTTGTTAAACTCTGAAGGGCCCATAGCATATACGTTATAAATTTCATTACATTTGATTGGATTATTTAGAAGATATCTCGTTTTCCGGGCACAAATTATCATGAAAAGTTCATTCTTCAGAAAAGGAAATAAAAAATATTTTTATTAGTTAGATAAATTAAATGCTATAAAAAGAACTTAAAAACTCTCTAGTTTTATGTATTAGTCCTTCTTCCTCAATAATTAATTTATTTTTCCCGAGTGACCCAATCAACATCAAACATCAAACACCTAAAAAGGACTTTCTGAACCTAGTCGGATACCTTAAGCGTGCAAAAAAAAATTAAGACCCCTGCTTACAATAGTTTAGTGTTGTGGTTCTAAAAAAACTGGTGCTCAGACGGAATAGCGGTTAGTGATCCTGACTAATGGCCAGGGTTCGAAACCCGCAGAACGTATGAATGTTTGTAAATGTGGTGTATGAGTGTGTAGAGGGAATTCTAAATATTCGTTGGATCGAATGTCCTCTCGAGAGATTGTTGGTTGGGGAAAATGGAAGAGAGGTGGAATTCAGGGGTGTTTTCCCTCAAAATTGAGGTAAAATGGAGTCGAAAATGTACTATCACCTGCATGGTGCTTAACTCGTTCAGTACCATGACCACTTCAGAGAACACAGTATCATATATCATATGTGACATTGTGTTTGCCCGTTCTGATGTTCGTGATCACACCGGTGTGATCTGTATTTGGAACGTATGGAGTTTGGAATGATTATAAACTATAAATTTTTTTTGCCATATTTTATCACAGCAATAATATAAGAATATTTAAATGCTGTTAAGCTTAGCAGGCAAACTCATATGGTCCTGAACGGGTTAAGGCTGTAGACAAAACGATGACTTAAATGGACCTTTATCTGACACCGTCGATTGAGTGGCATTAATAACAACAACAGAAAAAGTCCTGCTTTTTAAAAAGTAAAGTACTTCTTATCGCAATACATGTAGAACCATTTTCAATTTCAGATTTCAGTTCATTATCAATTTTTTGCACCAATAAGTGTCCTCCAACTTTTTTTGCATAAAAAAAGCTATTTCTACATAAACGAATATTTTGATACATCAGATTGATTTTAATGAACATATTCTGTTCAGCATCGTTATCTATTATAAAATTATTTTATGTGATTCCTTTCTATTAATTAATACCCCTACTTGAGATAAAAAATCATTTTGATAAAATTACACATCTAAATATTAATAAAACTCATTAAGAGACTTAGTTTCTACACATATTTTGGAATTTGTCATTTCGATAAAGGTTTAAGCAAAAATAATTAAAGATACCTGTTTCGACTGATCAGCAAGTAATGCATGGGTATGAAATGGATCGTGTGCAGCCAAGTAGTGAGCCGCTTCGCTTTGGGCTGCAAGTAAGGAACTGGCTTCTTGAGCTGCTAGAAATTTCTTGGCTTCTAGGATTTTCCTGGCCTTCCTAGCGGCGAGGAGTTGCTGTCCGAGCTGAGCTTCAGCAAGCAGAGCGCTGCTATCTGTGAGCATGGATGGGCTCATCAGCAAGGGAGCCTTGGATGCCAACAGGGCACTTTCTTGGTTTAACATAAGATCTGCGTCACTCAGGGAAAGGGACGACATGGAAGCGTGGTGCTCCAGAAGATCATCTTGGAGCAAAGGATGACCTGCTACTTGTTGGAGTTCTAGGGGATATCTGCTTTAAAAGAAAAGATTTTTTTACTTTTTTCACAAAAGCCATATATTTTCATCAATGTTAATAAAAGAAAGGAAAACAATTAGCAAAATATTATTCACTGCACTTATACTATATAGCTGGAGGGAGATGTGATTTTATTTACAAATTCTTTTGTGGCACTCAGCGAGTAGACTTCAGTATTCGAAGATATCACCTATTGTAACAAGAACTGCTCTAAGTCTTTTGGGAACTGGATAGAGCTGAGTTTGGATGTTGGATGTTTATCATTCCTTATGACTTCAGTTCTGTGTCTGAATTCATCAACTGTTTTGAAGGGTGAGTTATAGAACGGAAATCCCTCTAGCACATGACTAGTTTTTTTCAACGAGTGGCAAGTATAGAAAGTGTGTTGGTCAGAGCACCAGTTGAATACCCTTTGCAATGAAATAGGTCAGGATTGCACAAGCGACATTTATCCGAGCATTATCTTGTTAAAAAAGTACGTTGTAACGGTTTCAAAGATAGGGTAAGGCCTCAACATGTTGAAAAACTAACAATGTTTGTCCATAGTACAAACTTTGCGAGCAAGAGCTGACCGACATGTGTGCCAAATGACAACCTATGTCTACTGAGTCAGTATGATGATGACGAATTTAAGATAGAAATGTTCCTTCTTGTGTGTTTCCTCTGTATAATGATATATCCACCACAATATTGAATTCAGACATGTAATTTGTTGGAAAAAAATGAGGACTCGCAACTCCAGTGCTTTGGTGAATACATCACTCAAGTCATAATTCCCTCAGCAATCGTATGAAAAGATGCGTAAACAATATTCATCTCCCTAGCAGCTCGGAAGGATTTAAATGGTGTAGTAGCTATCATGTGGACACAAATCCTGCGAAGTTCCTCATTCAGGGCACATGGTAGGACTGTGCAATCTCGTAAGACCACACAGACGACATATTCGGTAGATTTAGCATTAATGGCCAAAATTCACTAAGATCCTTCATAATGTTTGAATGGGTATTCTGGGTTCACCAATCTCATATTTTGGGAGAGTTATGTTAATATTATCAGAACCAACAAGAGCAACAATATCGCGGAACGGTAAATCACTATTCCGATTGACCACCAATCTCATTTCCCCGAAATTACCGTTCATTTTTACGCGAGGCATAACACAACCTTAAACAAATTGCCTCCTACTGGAATGTGTTAAAGTGATTTGGCTCAGGTGATGGTACACTGTAGGATTATATCTCTTGGTATGAACTGGTATAGCCTTGGTCATAATGCTTAAACTCAACCCCGATAACTGTTGCACAATTTTGGAGACCATTGGGTTTCCTAGTTTGAGGCAGTTTTATGGACTGGACCCTTGTTGCTTCCAGGACGCCATTTGTTGCGTTGAGAGAGGTTCACCATAGTTTAATATGAAGACGAGACACTAATTTTTAATACAAAAACTACGATTCGGTTTTAAAAAGAGAAAAACTGCCTTTAGTTGCACAATATTTTGATTAATTTAAAAAAAAAAAAAATTGCAACACCATGCACATAAAAGCATTTCATAACTAGTTCGAATAAAAGTTCAGCATCATTATTTTAAGTTTAATAAATAAAATAAAGAATAAAAATTGCATTGCAAATTAACGAAGGTTCTCTATTCTCCTACGCCATTGCTATGGTAAAAACATTTTCAGTCAGTTCTTATTACTTTCATTCGCTTATATGTGGTTAGTAAAAATCACTAAAAAATAACTTACTTTTAATACATTATTAAGAAATAAAATGCACTTGTTTCAGAGTTGTCCGCACACGATAGAAATTAAAATAATGCAAGAAATCTTCCTTTTCTGAATCAAAATGAGAAATTCCAGTAATAAAAGTAAAAGTTCGGTAGGTGAAATTAAAAAAAAATCTTATCTTTATGCTTATCTTTGACCATGCTCTGTATAGCTGAATAGAGTACTCAAAACATAAATGAATACTGACACTACTTACAAGAGAAAGTGATTTCATGATGAATGTAGCAAGGAATAAAAGACAACAGATGCACATGTCTGAATATGTATATGTACACTTTTATAAAGTTGTGGCATTGTAGGAAAACTTCAACATATCATAAACTACGTTGTACAAAAATTTTGCATTTTCTCCCCTTTCCTCTTCCAGCTTGTATAATCCAACAGGAATGGGAAGGAACCAAAATGAACTAAAATTCTTAGTAAAAAATTCTAATAATTAATTATAAGACAAAAGATGGCTAGTAAACTCAAGCGGAGACAGATCTTATGGTAAAAACAAAGTTTTAAAAAGTTATCTCTTTAATTAACGATTTGTGAATACATTGTATCTTTACTAAAAATATTTTTAATTAATGTCAGTAAAAGTTCAAGAAAAACACACAAAAATGTATGCAACAGTATTAGAGACGAATGTGTTTTAGATTTCTAACTTATAAATAGAATAAAATATTGTTTATTATTGAAATCTAGATATGCCTATGCTAAACGATAATAGCATTATAAAAGTTACTTTTCTAAAAATATTTTCCAGATTTTCCCCCCAAAATTTTCTTAGTTTACATTAGTAGAGTTTAAAAGCCATCACTGAGGTGACGTAACATCAGAATCGTACAGAATCGAGGGAAATATAAATATCTTTACCGAATCAACATTTGGTTTTCCACTTTTTCTCGTTTAAATTTTTTTAACTGTACATTTAACAAACTTTAAACGGTCATAGTTCAAAGTAAAATGCTTATCGAAAATTAATATTAAAATTAGAAGTTAAAAAAATGTGCTAGAAAGAAAACCTTATAAGTAAATATCAAGGAAGTAAAAGTTTCCAAAAAAAAAACTAGAAGTATAGGGGTAGTGGTTTTTGAATGGTACTTTTAATTTTCAAAAGGAAAAAAATTGTCATGCATTTCGAATTCGTTGAAAATGAATTGGTAAACTTAAAATATCACATACTTAAAATCAACGCAAGTTAACTGCAATGGTATGTGCGTTCTGCTGAAAAAAGTTTAGTAATTTTGCGGCATGCTAAAAAATATTACAAAATATTTTAAAATGTCTCTCACGATGTTGTTAAAACTGGTAAATAACACATATTAAAAATTACTCTATTCGAAAGCATTCGTAGTATTTAGTTATGAAAACTGGCTACAATAAATCGTTTTTAACCAGGAAAATTAATTAAAATGGTAAAAGCCTAATTTAATTCAAGCCTTTGGAAACGGCGGGGAAAATAGTAATTCCAAATTGCACTGAGATTCCAGTACTTTAATGGTTAGAATACACTTTTACTTCTCGTCAACTTGGCGAATTGTTGCCATTATATCAAATAGATGCCTAATCTAGAAAAATGAATTTGAATGTTTTTTTTTTCTCTTCTTTGCTAAAAATATAAAGATAACTAAGATCTGCGGCAATCAATTATTAAGTTTCCTTAAATTTTAGCTATTTGAAAGGAATATACTTATAAAATAAATTTTAAAAGAGGCAAGTTAGACTTTTTTAAAATACATGTTTGCCAAACTATCTTACATGTTTTCCTCCAAAATTGATGGTATAAAGCTTATGAAAAAAGTTTTTCAAGTTTAAATCGATATGAAGCCAAACAAATCGCTAAATTTGTCGTGGTACATTATTTCAATCAATAATTGCATTATTGGTTCAAATTTAAATAGGTAATAAAAAAGATAAAACACTACAGTCTAAGTCTTGGTTTCTCGTAATTCCTCCAGAAAGCTCAATTCCGTAATTATAACAACGGCTTCTAGTTTCAAGTAGCTTAAAGTTAAGCGGTATTAAAGGCAGTTATATATTTTGTTAGATACTATTTGAATGCATTCAAAAATCTGACCTATGGTGTTGTCCATGATATCTAGGTCCAATCAATGCATGCAGTAAATGACGTCCCACATGTGCTCCATGTTTGTTCCGGAAGTTGAGAAGTTTGGCGAGGATTCCTGTAGCCAAAAGCAATTCAACTGCGCCACTTCCTCGGTTGTGACCCTTAAGACCTCCCATGAGACCTTGGGAATTAACGACAGGTAAATACTCCAACAGAAGCACACCGATAGTGGCTAACGCTAATGTCCATCTGGTTTTCATCGTGCTGCCGATATCTGAAAAACGAACAACTTTATTAAATAGAAACTTTTTGAATATCGAATCAAAATAAATGATGAAAGAACAAGTTAATTGATATACTAAACTATCTCACTGGGTTCCATCCCAATAAAGTACAGTAAACTAAGAGGCACAAGAACGTTAAATTTCCTTCTAAATGTGCATTCCTTAATCTTACGAACTTTCCCCAATAGAGTATAATTTAACATTATTTTCAATAATCTCGGAAAATTTATAAATATAATTTCTTTAGAAAAACTGATGGCGCGTACATTCCGTACCATACATCCATTTCGTCCAATTAAAAGACATTACAGTTTCAAAAATGCATTGTTGCCAAATGCTGCTATCGTTATTATTGTTGTGTTCAAACTTACACAAAAATGACTTCCCCACAATTGGCTTTTGATTTAACGAAATTTGTCGACGGCACTTATGAATTATAGTACATAAGTGCCAAATTTATCAGTAAAATTGTTATTCATTAACATCTATATGCAAAGAGAATGGATCTCCAATCATTTGTGAATTAAAGCATTGCCATGGTATAAAACTTTTATTTTACTTTGTTTTTTTTTCCCTAGAACTTTCAAAAATATAAATGAATGAAGAGCTATGCGAATAAAAGAAAATATATATTCTGGAGCATTGGTATCTAATTTAAGCATCCTTTCGCCAATCCTGATCAATTTAAAATTCCCTCAACGAGAACATTTTGTGTCATCTAAAACTTTTCAACCCATGTCGTTCGAACATTACATTAATAAAATAGACTAAATAAGCTTGTTGGCAGCATTGTTCTAATATAAGAAATTTATTAATCGAACGTTTTAAAATTTTGTCTTTAGTGTTTTTAATTGTAATTGTTTATTTCATTTCTCTCTTTCTTCAGTCTGTGGGAATTTGTATTTTGCTATTTATATATTTTTTATATATAAATGTCCCAATTTATATGTTTTTATATAAAACTTTAAATTTTCAAAGTTTTATTTTCCTTCGATAAATATAGTTTAGTTTTTTTAATTTCGTGTACAGCATTTCTGTGGCTCAGTGCATCAGTATATCTTGGAAAGTAATATCACAAATGAATTAATACTATTTTATCCATCCTGGAATAAAAAAGGTAGAATATTTCTTATATGCAAAACGATATTTTGTGCCTTCTTTAAGTTTAATTTTATTACTGCGATCAGGTTATATAAATAGAATTTACCAATGTGTCATTTTCTTAAATCTGAATAAACTTATTATAAATAGGAAAAAATATAAAGATTTTACACACAAAAAAAAATATTGCTTATTTTATAGAATTATGTAAAGAAATAGTTTATACATCATGCTTTTCTTGTTAAAAATATATTAAACCACATTTCTAAGTATTCTTCTACATAAAATTGTAACAAATGTTTGGCGCAGCATAGCCTAGATTGGCTCTTGCGCCATTAAACCCCACACTCACTCACTCACTCACTCTACATAAAATTGTAACAGGTTCTCTAACGCATTTGTCTATTCTAACCTCTGAGGTTATTTTTGAAGGAAATTTGATGTAACAATGTCGACTTGTGAAGAAACTGAGTTGTATACAAGTGTGAGCCTTACTATTTAAATCCTTCCTAGTTTAACCCGCATGCCTTACGGCACTATGTTTGGGCCGCTACTTCTTTGTCCGTACGTGTAAGGATATTTTTGTTTCTCTGTCGTATGTTCTCTTTCACCTTTATGTTTTCAATTTTTAGTATCAAATTAGTTGTATAGATAGCAATAGTTGTCCACCATATGGGGTTAAGTAAATGTAACAAAAGATTGTAAATTATTTCTACTTTTTTTATATTTACAGCCTTTATTGTAGCTAGGGAACATACTAATATTTTCATTACAGTTAAAAAAGTGATACCAAATGCTGATGATACCAAAAATTTTAATAACATTTTCCCTATTTCAAATTGTAAAATTAATTTAAAAAAAGGCAATAAAAAATGTGACATTTTTTGGATTGCATTCTGGAAAAAACTGGAATGGTTAAGCGGTTAAAAAGGATAGCAGATAATGATAATGAGGAGAGAGAGAAAAGAGTTAGGAGCACTATAGAGGTTAAAGCTATGGCTTAGAGAGTCAGGGATGGTCTGTTTGATAGAGGTTTCCTGGAAATTTCACCTTCAATTTAGGAGCTTGAAAGATAGACCTCATTAGTGTTAAAAAACTGTTTAAATAAACCTCTTGACATATTTAATCAATTTTCATTATTGAAAAACTGATTAAAGATTTAAATCTGATTTTTGTTAAGTAAATATATGTCTGTCATCATCACCAAATCAATTTCATCTCATAATCATCATTTTTTAATTCAATTAAATCAAATGTTATACTACATTTTGCCAATTAAAAAAATTCAGACGATTTTTTTCTCCTTTTTTTAAAAAAATATTCATTCTACCATAAATATCTTAAACAGTATATATTTTTTTTTACTTTTCATTAAAAGCTTAACCAAGCAATTGATTTCACCCTTTGGCATTCATTTCAAAGGTCTGAAATATTCAGCAGGTGCAAATTTAAAACTGTTCAATTTTAAGTCAGTTTTTCAAACAAATATATGCTACGCCTGGTGATTATGGTAAGCCTTATTAATATATGTTTCAATCAATGTATTATATATTATTGTAAATTACTTTTTCAGTTTTTAATATATCATTTATTTTTACATAACAGTTATTTATACTCGAAATATTTGAAAATAAAACATTTAGTTCAATTTGAAAAAAAAATAATACTTTTATTTTAGGCAAAAATTTCATGATCACGAAATCTTTGAAATCGGAATTATGGAATAACACCTAGCAAATATATTTTTATTTAACATCAGTCCTCATTAATTATTTTATCTAGTATCAAATATATCTGATCGTAATTGCAGCAAATTTTGTTTATCCATTTTATGTTTCATTTTATTTGTTTCGGAAAATTTGAATTGTACACGAATAAAAAGTTTTTTTAAGATCATAAAAATATTTGTAAAGCATAAATATATGAATAAATGATTGTATTACGGGAAAAAATACTTTTACTTAAAACAGTGCTCTCAAACTTTCAATATTGGCGACCCAATATTCAATCATAATTTTCATCGCCCCCCCTCCATACAATATCAATGTATTGAATTCAATAATACTACACCTTGATGCTCAATCTACAATACAACTTTAACCTCTTAAGTGCCCCCGGCGTATATAAACCTCTCGTTCAGCCAGTGAATTAATTGCCCTGGACGTATATATACGTCTCGTTCAACCAGTGAATTAATTGCCATGGACGTATATATACGTCTCGTTCAACCAGTGAATTAATTACCCTGGACGTATATATACGTCTTTCCAAAGTACAATCTTTTGCAAAGGATTTACTAATTTCAGAGAATTTGCTTATTTATTCTTTTTCAACCCTTCCCCCATACACCCCATACGCTCGCCTACTTGCTAAATGGTGGCATTAAGGGGAGAATCGCCTAATTTTTAATCGGCATTTAAGGGATCAATTATACAAATTATCAAGATAAGTGCTAATTTTTGCATATAATTTTATATAGGAAAAGCCCATGGGGTCACTGGTAATTATTAAATTTGTTCTTAGTATTGTGAAATGAATTATAAAATACATTGTGCAATACTGATATATTTAAAAGTGTAAATTTGTACTTATATATATATATATAATTTTTTATTATGTCAGAATGTATTTTGTTCAGTAAATTAATAATTTTTTTAATAACCCTTTGTTTTTGACTTTTCAATATGCTCGCGCATCCCTCGTAGAGTTATCCCGCCCTCTAGGGGGCGCGACCCTCAGTTTGAGAAACACTGACTTAAAATGAAATAATTCGAATTTTTTTAGGGAGATTTTTTTACAAATTTTATTGAAAAATTTGTAAAAAAATATTCAAATAATTCTTTAAACATATTTAAAATTTCTTACATTTTCTTTTAAAAAAATCCATTGTAATTCTTTAACATGATTGATACTAATAAGAATAATGTAAATTATACCTGAAATTATATTATTCATTGTTTTATTCAATTTGAATAGTATTTCTTTTTATAGTTATAGTTTATTTATGCGGCATGTAACAAAGCTTTAAAAATAGATACTGGTGTTTTTTTTCAAGAAATTTTTTGAGTTAAGTTTGGGTGTCTATTCTACCATTAAGACATCAAAGAGATTTTTTATTTTTATGCGTGGTACTGTTAAAAAAAACGACATAATTAGTTTTTTGCCACAATTAAGTCTACCATCTGGAACAGATTGAGACTCTTCTTAACCATCTTTTGTATTTATTTTTGCCCTTATCAATTTTAATTCAAAGCATTAAAATTAAAAGAAACTAAATGATAAAAATCAAAAGCTCCCTTTAAAATATGAGTTAATGTTTTTATGTACTGAGATGCTTGAAAGAATGATACAGTTTTAAAGGAATGAAATGAAACAACAATTAAATTAATATTCATTTCATTTGTATTATTTAACATCAGATTGTACAAGTATCTATGTGCCAACGCATTTTGTTAAGGATAAATATTTTTTTTTCGGAATAGAATAGATTATATAAACTATCCCACTGAAGTAACTTAATTTTAAATTTATAAAAAGAAACAATACGAAAATAATAACTCCTCAGTTTCTTAGACGTTCGTAACTTAACTATTATATCAAGCTTATGGTTTGCATTATTTTATATATTTTTTATCACTATTTATGCATAAAAGTAATAGTAATCTCTAGTAATTAAAGATGTATTTGTTGAAAATTTGATGCTAAAATAGACAATGCAATGAAAAATATTAAACTATTTTCCAAAAATTTGGAAAATTTTGTATTAAGTTTCCTTAAATTCTTGAGAATGTTTTTGTTTCATTGATTTTTATTAAATACACGCATATATACTTATATATGTAAATAAAATGTACTCTAATAAATGTAATTTTTTGTTGAATACGTGTTTCTTTTTTATGATATCCTTTAGCACAAATTTCTTTTAACCCTTTATCTACCAACGGTACTTATAAGTACAACTCAATTTAAAATTACATAGAATAATCCTTTTTACGAAAACTCTGATGATACTTAGCAGGAATATTCTTTGAAATCCACTCTTCCAAGATATATGGCAGCACGGGTTCTATTATATTTTAGCGAAAATTATATTTTAGAAATTGCGTTTTCAGCTGACATATTGATCGGATTGCGAAAATTGTTAATTTTGTTCCGAAAAAGCAGTTAAGGTATCCGAATACGTTCGGAACCATGATTTTAAAAAAGCGCATAAATGGATATTTTTCATGATTTTTAGTGTCACTTAGATTAGAATACATGTATAAAATTGTTGTAAGGATATTTTGACAAAAAAAATTACTTATTACAAAAATTACAATATTTAGGCAAAAAATTAACTTAGAATAACCTTTTTCAAAATGTTCTCCTTTTGTGAAAAAGGCTTCTAAATTAATAATATTTTGCTTATATAAAGTAAAGATTTCTCCAGTGAGTCTAAACTATTTTTTTTTTTTTTTTGAAAAATTCACATTTTCAGAGTTACAACCAATTGAAATATTTATCTGCGTTTTTTTCTTAAAATTTCTCCCCTCTGTTGTCGTAAAACATGGATAAACATACTTCTAAGCTATATATTTCAAAAATTCTATTTGAGCCTCTATACAAAGGCCTAAGCTATATACAGGCAAAATATTATAATAATAGAAGCATTTTTCACAAAAGGAGAATATTTTGAAAATGGGTCATTCTATGTTCATTTTTTTGTCAAAATATTGCACTTAATTAATTTTTTTGTAATAATGTTCTTAAAACACTTTTATATACAGTTTATATTCTAAGTGACACTAAATACCATAAATATTATCCATTTATACGCTTTTGTAAAATCATGGTTCCGAACGTAGTCGGATACCTTAATGTCAAAAGGTGTCTTATTTCTTTATTTTGTATGGTAATGAAGACCTTAGAAAACGATTTGACTATTTACTTTAAGTGAAGAGTGTATACAATTAATTTTACAGTTGAATATCTTTAATTAATTATTTAGCTCTAACGGATTAAATTTTCCAAAGTTGAGTATTTTGTTTTATATCCCTTAACTTTCAATGTAGTTATTAAAAAAAATATTACGAGGAAAAAACTGCAGTAAATCATAATGCGGTATGTAAAGGGTTAACACGAAAAAATATTTCAGTCCCCCCAGTTTTGTGTTAAGGGATTTTCACTGTGTGACGGATCTATTGATATACTTTCAATTAATGCTCTTGGGAAATCTTTGGGCTGTCAATTCGCGTTTATTCACAACCGACTCTTTAAAGAAGAAACCGTGATATTAAAAATTAGCTTGCTTTATATAGTTTAAGCTTTCATGCTAGCTAGAGGGAAGGAGAGAGAGAAAGTGATGAGATAGAATAGATAGCTACCAATCAAGTATTATAGTATTTTACGTCGCATTTCAAATATTTGATAGGTGAAAGGATTAAAGTGACGATTGGTCACTAAAGTTTAATAGTGTTAAGATAATTGGGACAATAGATTTCAGCCTACAATAAGAAGGTCAATATTGATAGTCTTTACATAATTCGTGCATCTCGTTGTTAATACACGTATTGTTTATGCTGATAACATCTCTTCTCGTTGAAATAAATTGAATCAGTATTGCTATTTTGTGAGATCAATAAACATATTATTTGTGAATATGCGGCTAATGCTTCTTCCCTTCCTCCCACACCTCTAGGTGGGCAAGAGAGTGGAATGAATCTCTCACAACTGTATGTTGTTTATATTATCCATAAAGTAATTAACAGTTAGCACTACAAATAATCGAAAAGCAGTAACGACAAATAACAGAATTTTGTTGTAAAAAAGGAAACTTAAAATACTTTCTGGGAAAAAATGTGATACCAGTCATTCAAATTTGTTTAAATTATCATTACCTTAGATTGGCGATAAAATTAATTTGGTACAAAGAAAAGAATTACCACTAATAACTACATATTTCACCAAACTTGATAATATCCATGAATAAATAGATTTTGATGCTCCGTATTTAAAGAGAAATTTTTTCTACTTTAATCCACAGGGGATCTTAAGCAGAATTGAGACATTAAAACAATACTTCTTCTCTCCTTTATCTTTGTTTGAACACTAAAATTTTTCCAAGATCCTCCTAAAAAGAGAACATTGACCAATGGTATTTATCGGTTATAGGGATCATAGATTGGTGCGTGATTCTTTAGTTGCCACCAATTGTTAGCCCAATTTCTACGTGTTGTCGTATTTGGCTCCATGGTCCCTATAACCAATAAGCATTAAATTAATTTATGAAATTCAAACTTTATGTAATAATGCAATGGGACTAATACATAATTCAATTTTAGTTGACTTAACACTAACTTGAATTAATTTAATTGGCTTTAAATTGTCTGGATCACCTTGTGTCTCACGACCCTAGATTTATGACGGGTTTTCTTCCCTACCTTTTACTAATCTTCGAGGGAAAATATTTCTAATAATTTTTGGATTTAAAAACCTCTTTCTGTAAAGGAATTGTGACTTCTGCAAAGTCAAACTTAAGTGAATTGAGTTCGCTGAAGAAGATAGATATTAGATTTAGCTGCTTCTATAAAGTTGATAATACTTCAAACGATAAAATAAAAAGCTTCTTTATTTTTGACGAGGGCTCTTCATTCCACCAATCCTCACACCAACACGAGCGGAGGTTTGCTACAAATTTAACGCTTTTATATATGACTAGCCATTACCCACCCGCTTCACTGGGCATTTCACGATGTTGTATATATGTATACTGTTTACATATATATTAATTATTGATATCTAGCATTAAGAATTCGATTGTATTGAAAAATATATTTATAGCTGATACACTCTCACCCCTTGATATAAAAAGAACATAAATTATAATATCTAATATTTCTGTTTATATCTAAAATAGAAGTAGAAAGATTTTTTTCGCTCACTTAACCTAATAATCAAGTCGATTTCCACCAAAACAACTTTCAGTGGATCTCTACTCCATAAAATAAACATGCGTGCTAAATTTCAAGTCTAAATCTAACAGAGCAAAAACGGAATTTTTATCATCAATACCTCGTTGACAGCATTCTTAGCGGATTCCAATTCAACAAAAGAAGCATGCAAACCAAATTTTATTAATATAGTCTTAGCAGTTCAAAAACGGGAATTTTGTCTATCAATACGCCCCAATAACTTTCCCCGCTTCCCCCTCGAGTTGATTTCCGTAAAATCCATTCTTAGTGGAACTCTATTCAACTATAAAGAAAAGTGCTCAACAAATTTCAAATAAATGAGTTAAATTCAAAAACAGGAATTTTTCTATAACACGCCTTAATCCCTCGCAACCCCACTCCTTTGGTGGTCCGTTTTCGCAAAAATCTTTGTAAAAGGAATTTTATTCCATGAACGGAACATACCTTCTAATTTTCAAGCAGGTGGTTCTATTAGTTGAAAAGTGGAAATTATTATCTATTACGCCCCTTAATCCTTCTCAGTGACCCTTGGGGATCAATTTTACCCAAACTATTTTGTAGCGGATCTTTACAGCATGAAAGGAAATCGCTTACCAAATTTTAAGACTGTACGTCTAATAGTTTAAAAATGGAAATTATTATCTCTAACGCCCCTTAAGGCCCCGCAACGCCACTTAGGAAACGATTTTCACAAAACCCATCTTATAGCGGATCTCTACTTAATGAATGGAATCAGCTTACTAAATTTCGAGATTTTACGTCTAATAGTTTAAAAAAGGAGTTAATTGCCTATAATGCCACTGAATTCTCTACAACGCCACTTCGGAGTCGATTTTGACAAAACTCATTTTGCAGCGGATCTGTACTCTATAAAAGGAATCCGCTTACCAAATTTCAAGACTGTACGTCTAATAGTTTAAAAATGGAAATAATTATGTATAACGCCCCTTAAACCCCCACAACGCCACTTAGGGAGATATTTTTACAAAACCCATCTTATAGCGGATCTCTACTCAGTAAATGGAATCAGCTCACTAAATTTTGAGATTTTACGTCTATAATAGTTTAAAAAAAGGAGTTAATTGCGTATAACGCCACGTAATTCTCTACAACGCCACTTCGGATTCGATTTTCACAAAACCCATTCTGTAGGAGATCTGTATTCTATGAAAGGAAACCGCTTACCAAATTTCAAGACTGTACGTCTAATAGTTTTAAAATGGAAATAATTATGTGTAACGCCCCTTAAGCGCCCTTAACGCCCCTTGGAGATCAATTTTTGTAAAAATAATGATGGAGGGAATCTCTACTTTATGAAAGAAATCTGTGTAACAAGTTTCACGACTGTACATCTAATAGTTTAGTAAAGGAAATAATTATCTATAACGCCCCTTAAACCCCCGTAACGCCCCTTGGGGTTCGAACTTTGCAAAATCCGTTCTTAGCTGACGTCTACTCCATGAATGGAACGTACCTACCAAGTTTCAAGTCTGTAGGTTTAATAGATCCGGAGATATCGTGATTAGTCAGTGAGTCAGTCAGTCAGTCGCTTTTCTCCTTTATATATATAGATTAATACAATTTTACAGCTCAAACGAAAATTTGGAATTAATTGCAAAAAAAACATGAAAGGAAAGATTTAAAAACAATATAATAAATACAGTTTAATATTAAATACTTTAATAAGCATCATTGAAAATTATGTCGAAGGCATTATTAAAATTTTAAGAAAAATCAGTTTGTAAAAGAAAATAAATATATATTTCCCATCATATATTTAAACCCAGATTTATGCAAAAAAATCCAATCCAATCAGATCATGAGATGATAGAATGGGGCATTCTGTTAACCAGATCATCCCGAACTCAGCGATACATGAAGCCTCTTAATTATTCCGTTTGTCTCTAGGCCCGGATCCTTCCGACCTTGACGCTTTTTCGGATTGCTCCAGTTTTTCACAAAACTGTTCTCAATCCCGCGTCGCCCTAATGCCTCCGATTTTAATGGACCGTTCCTTTCCCGGCGCCGATCCCCCCGCGTCAAAGAAGAAAAATTTTGACCGTTGCTTTTCAAAATAACCCATTTTTGAGGCGAGATTTCTCTGACTTCGAAGTTTGAAGGGAGGTAGTTGTGGTGGTGATTCGCGGTGAAATGCTTTCTTGGTTCAATAACTGAAAAAAAGAAAATCTTCTGCAAATCGAATACTAAAAAAAGTTTTCTTTTGTGTGTGTTTAATACGTATAATAGCATTTTTGAATACTTCGATTAGGGATTGGTTATGATGATAGTTAGGACTGTGTGTAATCTGGAATTATTTAGTTTTTTATGAGAGTAATATTAAATTTGAAATATCTTTAAAAGTACAACTCTTACTTCTGAAGTAGATTCAATGCTAACTTCTGCTAATAATTTTTTCTGTTTTAAAACTAAGTATTTTTTATAAATGCACTATTATAAGTATTTTATTTTTTAATATATATTTAAAATTCAGCTCCAATATTTTTGATACATGCAGATAACAAATTTATATATTAATGGATCAATAATAAACCAGTTTAAGAAAATTACTTCAAAAAGTCACACACACACTTCAAACCTTCTTTTAAATTTTAAAGATTTTTTTAAAAAAATATTTAATGTAATTTCGATTTTATTTGAGGAAGATAATTTACATAAACTGCTTTTCTTTAGCAAAAAAATATTAAATAATATTTTGCGATATTTCTTAATGAATCTAAATGAATATTTATCATATAATGAACATTTCCAAGCGAACTTTTTCTAAATGTAAGTTAAAACTGTAGAGATTCACGAATAAAATAATCGTACTGACACTAAAAATATTCCTTCAAATTCTTTGTAGAGATTGTAAATACAATCCTATGTGAATTTAATTTTTTTGCTATTTTAAACTTTGATTTATTATTCAACCTGTCGAAAATTTGGTAATGTTATTGAATTGCTCAGTTTGTAAATCTAGAATAAGAACTACGGAAATAATCACACGTTATTTTTAAATAAAACATTTTGATTTCACCCCACCCCCACCTCCAATTTTTTTCTATTTCATTAAATAATGATCAGAAAATAACTTCCAATTCATAATGAAATAAATTGCTCAAAAGTCTGAGGAATGAGTTAATTCGAACACTTTTTTTCAGCTTTTGAAAATAGATTTGTAAAAACTATTATTATTTGTATAAATGAATTTAAATACTCATGGGCTCTATTTTTTTTAGAAAAAAATCATCAGCATTTATTATTTTACAAGCATTATTTTTGAAAGTATTTTAAAATATCTATTCATACATGTTACTTTCATCAGTATAGGATTCATATTTCATTATGCATCATTCCTTAAGAAATTAAAATTTACAAAGTATAAAATTAATCCTCTTATTTGTGAATTTTTTTATAATAGTTATTTATTAAATATTACATAAAATTTCATCTAATTGTACTATACAATCTTCTAAGTAAGTTATAATTAATTTTATCTTACAAATGTTATTTTTCCCTTATTTCTTCCAGATAATCCTCCATATTTATATAATTTTAACACATGAAATAGTAGAAAAAAATAAAAACATTTTTAATTGTTTTCAAGAAAATAAATCTAGATATATCTTCCTTATCAAAATCATAGTAGTAATTTATTCCTTGTAAGGTGTACTAGTTTTCAAACTTTGATCGTGTACACTAAATCGACAATATAATTATAAAAAGTACATCCTATTATATTTATACATACCATTGGTATAATAAGTGAAAAATAAACCAAATTCAGAATAATGACTTGAATTAATGGATGTATGTGATATATAGTTTACGTTTCTTTCAAAATTTTGTAAAAAAAACATTATGAAATAAAATAATTTTGCAATTTTCGTTTTTTAGTAAGGTTTTATATTCCCATGAAAGTCATAAAGGATCATCTGAAATGAAATTATATTAAAAAAATACTCTAATGAAATACATTTCTATGAAAATAAAAATAATTAATTTGTTAAATTAATTAATATTAAATATATTATTTCTGTTATACCATGTGTAGTTAGGAGAAATTTAAAAAAAAACACTGATTCATTATTGTACAAGAAAAATTTGGAATTTAATCCCAATTTTTCACATGAAATTCTTTTAGAGGAAATTTTATAATTGAAGAATATTGAAACTTAAATTACCATTTTATCTAGGGAATATATATATTTATGAATCTATGTAAAATTATATTTAAAGCATGTTCTTACTTTATTGAAATTCCCTAGTATAAATCTTAATTTTCTTAGTGATTAAAAAGAATTCTTCTACAACAGTAGGAAATGATGATTTTTAAGTTTAATTCTTGCTCTTTTCGGAGAATGCAATTCCATATATTCAAATTTTATGTATACGTATTCTCCTCTTATACATATAAAATAAATCTAGATTGAAACATTTATAATAAACAAATTTATTATCAGATCAAATGATTTTTTTAAAGAAACAGTTATCAAAACCCGGATATATATGACAAATGAAAGTTAGAAAATATTTTTCAAAACACTTCAATACATATATAACATTCCAATAGTAATTAATAAAATTTAAAATTAAACAAAATAAAAGCGTTAATCATTTTATTTGTAATGTCAGAATATAATTAAAAGTTATTTTCTTTGTAAAACAGATAAAAAATAAAATGCTTAAATATTTACTAGCCAATTCTATGAAGAAAAAGTTTGAAAGAAATTCTATTATATTATGCGTTTATTTGTACAAACATATAAAACAATATAAATATATCCCAATTTATCTCTAGGATTTTCTTAAAGCACTATTGAAAATATACAATGGGAACAAAAGCAGTTGAAAATTGCATTCCATATAAGCAATATAAAAAAAATCAAATATTAGTATAATAATCAAAATATTCAGTATTTGATTTTAAAATTTTTTAAAATAATACCTAAAAATATCAAACAAATACTTTAAAAAATATTTTACAATTTTAAGATAAAAATATATCAGAATAGTGTCTTAAAATATTAAATATATGTTATAAAACATTTTACGACATCAGTATTGTTCCATAGGTTTTAGAATAAAGTTAATAATTCTTGAAAGGTAAAAATCTAAAATTCTAAGAAATTTTAAAAGATTAAACGCTTATCTAAAAACAATTTAATGTTTCTTTACAACTAGAGTGATTTAAACATTAAATACTCATCAATCACCTCTCGTTATTATCAGTGAAATCAATCGAATGTGTTAACAAGCGCATGAGATTAAGAAGAGGGAAAAAAAGAACAAAAGATGGAATGTTAGAAACAATGTTATGTGTAGTGATAATACTCACCTAGTGCAGCTGTCAATGGAGTGCTTTCTCGACAAGAAAATTAAATTGAGTGCATGTGTTCCAATGGGAGCGTGCCTTTTAAGTTGGGATTTTTTTTCCACGCTTCGGTCACGTGGTGTTCGTACGTCAGCCCAGGGGGAACGACTCTGTTTATCTTTTTGTCCGCGGGGTGCGATCCAATAAGGGCCCACTACGCTTCGCCGCCCTCCGTCCCTCAAGTTCACTGTCACATGCTCGCCAACCTTGGCGATCATTGTGCAAAGTAGGGTTTCTTATACTTTTTTAGCATGTTCCAGGTTTAACTTTTTTAAGGGTGTATTATGTTTAAAAGTATCTTTTTAATCATTCGATCAAAAAAGAAACTTTGACGACTTTCTTAATAATTTATTTAAAATTTTTATAACTTAAAAGAGTTAAAACACTTTTTGTTTCTCTACTTTTTATTTCTTTATTCAAATTTCAATTTTTAAAATTCTTTACTTTACATGAATAAAGTGATTAAATTAAAATATTAATTTAAATTTAATGTCACAAGAAAGAATTGAAGTAGAGAAAATATACACGCAGAAAAAATACATAGAAACCGCGAGGAAAAATTTCATTAATTCAAAAATTAATCCGCATTAAAGAGTGAGGATATATGGACAGTTGAAAAAAAATTAAGAAAACGTAGCATATCTTAATTTTATGCTATAGATCCATGAATCAAAACTATAGTTAAATGAACTAAATTAAATGCTATAACCAATTAAAGTACACAAATTATAGTTTTTAGAACTAATTTATGCTTGAACATAATGATGAAACTTTTTTGTTCAAATGAAGATTTAATCAAATTCATATAAGAAAACGGATTTGAAGTATGGTAATTGAAGATAAAAAGAAAATTGACAAGGATAAAATGTGACAGCACAAAAAAAAAGAATTTAGAACGTGAAAAGTTATAATTACTTATAAAATTAAACTTAAATTGCGACACACAAAACTTAATCACACAAAACTTAAAAAGTTTTACATAAAAATATTTGTGAGTAATCCATCTGTGAACAATACTTATTTTGAAAACAAACGGGTTCATAAAGAATAGAACGATTTGTTAATTTTTTTAAATATAATTGAACATTCTTTTTTTTTTAAATATAAGTTTTTTCATTGAAGCTGTGTTTATTATACATAATGAAGAACTTATACCATTATCATATAAATCCAATGCTAAATTTAAAAACTGCAAACAACTGAAAAAAAGGAGAAATAGATGTTTTGGTTATTAAATAAACAGTAAAATCATATTAATTATTTGATTTTTGTGATTGCTTGTATATACCTTAGACTTTATCTTTCTTTGAATGTTTTGATCCAATTCAGTCTTTTAGAATTTAAATTATGAATGCTTCTGCTCCTTTTTAGGGGACTTATTTTTCCTCTTAAAATCCTTTTTAAGTAGGAAAATTGTCGTTCCATTTTTTCTTTTCCAAATATAACATTATTGTTTTCGTTTTCAAACTGTAAGACTTTAAAAGAATCTGAGAAGATTTTACTGGTGTAACATCGACACTGAGTTTTTATAATCCGTTAATTTACGTTTTAAATGAATAATCAGTTATTAGTTATTAACAGACTGAGTATATTGATTAATTAATTTTTTTAGAAAAAGAAAACTGAATTACAGCAATAAATCTATGTAAACTGCGGGAAAAAAACATTTCACAATTGGATTTTTATAACAAGTCAATTTTTTTTTACTGTTATTTATCAAAGTTTTATAATAAATCAACCTCCCAAAGAGAGACCGAACAATTAAAATGAGTTCCGAAAGAAATAAAAAAGATACCAAAAATTAAATTCAAAAATAATTTTAAAAGTTCAAAGAAAAAATATAGGAAAAATGGAAATATTTTTGTTTTATGAAATCAGACATGGTACAATTTGAAAATTCATAATTTATATGAAAAATGTGCCTAATCCTTACTTTCAGTGCATAACATATCAAGTTCAAACTAAATATTAACTTTTTAAATTAGAGCCAGCACTAAATGAATTTCGCTTAAGTATAATCTAAAGGAACAATTTAAATACTAGTATTTTACACTAAATTAAGTATAGGAAATTTAATTCAATATAAATTGGGTGGAAAATTTATTGAATCATACTAAATTCAAAACTCAATATCAAATATTTCAGACTAAATCAAAATGCAGTGATATATCTCGATTTACAGACTCAAAATTTATTATTATCTTTTCAACATTTAATGTTTTTAAGGTTCTCTCAAAATTATACTAAAGAATTAACACACTGTAAAGGTTTTTTGCCTCCATATCACACACTGTTATAGGTACACAATTACGAAAAATCAATTACTGTAAAATCAGTTCTAAAGCTTCCATAATGTATTTTAATCTTTTTTATTGTTACACATCCTGTGTGTGGTAAATGCATAATGTATTTAAATTCTTTTCGCACTAAACTGTAAGTAATAAATATATTTAATTAACCATTTACTAAGGTATCCTTGATAAATTGTCCACAGTTCGTTTTTCTCATTTATAAGAATTTCTGTGACAAAAAATTATTTAGTTTTTCTTACACTAATTTTCAGATGCTCTTTGAACGAGATGATTGCATACAATAAAATAGACGATATAAAAAATATTTCCAGATAAAATAAAATGGAAAACTGGGTTGTGAAATATTAGTTTTTGTAAACACAAACCAACAATATGAAGATTTAAATTTGTATTATTTTACTGTAAATGTGTCAATAATTTAGTTTAAATTATGTAATATGAAAAATTAATTTAGAATAAAAAATTAAGTTTATGGAAAATTAAGTTAGAAGTGAATTAGTTAGTAGTTAAGTTTAATTTATTATTAGTATGGAAAATTAAGTTTTTCTTATAATTTTTTATTAAAAAAACTTATAAGATCCTTGTGCCTAAATCAGCAATTCTCAAACTGTAGGGCGCACTTTCCTAGGAGGCATGATAACCTTACATTGGGGGCGCGAGCATGTCGAAAAATCGAAAATAAAAGATTTAAAATAATTATCGATTTAATGAAAGGAATCGAAACAAAATGCATTCTGATTAAATAAAAAAGGTAATACATATTCACACTGGTATGATATACAATACTTATAAATGTACCAGTATTGCACAAAGTATTTGATTATTAATTTATCAATATTCAATTAAACAAACAAGTTTAGCAATTACTAATGACTCCCCTGGGCTTGACTTATACAAAAGTATATACGAAATTTAATGTTTATCTTGATAATTTGTACGGTTAATAATTAAAGTCACATTGTGTGTATTGTATTTTTACCAGCAAAGTACATTGTTGTTGCATTCAATACATTGTTATTGTAAGAAAGGAGGTGCGACGAAAATTATAACTGAAAATTGGGTCGCAAATATTGAAAGTTTGAGAAGCACTGATGTAGGGGATTTGTATTTAGATGGTTTATTTTAATTGTAATATCTGTAAAATTAATCTTTCTAGAAAAAAATATACAAAACAAAAATGATTTATATTAAGCTTAGTCTCGAGCATGAGAAATATCTGATACATTTAACAACTTTTTTGCATGTTCATATTAAACAAATTTAATTCAAATTTATCAATTATTCGGATTGTACAACCAGTTCCCAACAATGAACTCAGTTAAATCGCATGAGTTACCTTTCGCTGTGTAGTTATTGAAAGTAAAAGGTTGGAGTCCTTGAACTCATCACCAAAAACAATTTGTCACGCGCAAATTCGAATCTTTATTTTTTTTCCCTTTCCCGTTCCACTTTTTTTCAGTGTATTTATTTTGAAGAATTAAGCGAGTTTTTTATGGGTTTCTTCGCCATAAATTTATAACTATAATAATGTGACAATTTCTTTTCAAACGTAATTTGTTGTAACTTTCGAAAAATTTGAGAACAATAAATGGGATGTTACTATTTTTTCAGTTTTTTTTATTTAGTGTTTTTGGGTTCTTCAATTTTTTTATTGTTTAGAAGATGTTAAAAGTGCTACTTTTTATAGCTCTACAATAAAATGTTCCTTGAAGGTTTTTCATTTTATTTTTTATGCTTTGCAAAAAAGTTTTATTACTTTTTTATTACTTTTACAAGTAACTTTCTATTTTTCAGTAAATAATTTATATAAATATGTACTATTTTTAATATAATTGTAACAGTTACTGTTAATTTGTCGACAATCTTAACATGTGCTTAGAAGTAATTTAAAGTAGATTGTGCTAAAACATGCCATCTTTAAATTGAGAATTATTCTAAAAACACAATTTTTACTCAAGTAAATTACTCAATAATGAAAAAAATTCGGTCTTATCATTAAATTACTTTTTTAATAAATGCAAAATGTAGAATTTGATCTCTTATAGCTTGCTTGTATTTAAACATAAAATAGTCTTAACTTTTATTACGCTTCAATTTTTTTCCGTGGAATAAAGTGAGATTCGTATAAAGCAGTTCCAAAGTATAGGTTCATAATTTCATTACATGTACTAAAAGCTTACAAAATGGGTTTTCAAAAAACTATTTTCAAAAAATTCAGTATAAAGTTTCGCTGAGTTAATACTTTTTATGAAAATTTCTTGTATAGATATAAAAACATTGCAAATAATGTGGCTTGAATAAAAAGATGAAACGATTTTAAAATATCAAAATTAGGCAATCTGCTGCATATTGTTCCAAGAATAATGTAGGCTTTTGAATTCAATCAACAAGATTACTTTTAAGGGGATAATTTATCTCTCTGTGTTTTAAAAAAGGATTTGTGTCGAAAAAAAATTTAAGAACTTAGCTCGCATAATTAAGAAATAATAATCGCATAAATTAATTTAATTTTTTTTTTTTTATTTTTATTTACTTAATAAAGTTTTCATGAAAAATTTAAAGGTGGAAGACGATTGGGTTTTTTTAAATAAATTAATGTAAACTCGTTTACAATTTTATCACAAAACTAACCCGTTATTAAATATATTAAGAAGTTGAAAATTAATAAATTCATTTTTTTAAATATCTTGAAAATGTTAAAAATGTTGTTAACATCTTTTTATCTAAATATAAGAAACACATAAGCACATATATATATATATATATATATATATATATATATATATATATATATATATATATATATATTTCTTACATTTTTTCTAGTGTTTATAAATAAAGAAAAAAAAGAGGCATAATAATTATTTTTAAACTGATATATATTAGAGTTTGTTGAATAAATAAAAAAAATATTGAAATCATACATATAAAACAGTAAAAGTGGTTTTGTGTAGCAAAATTCTGTTTTATGATAAGAGATGTATAGTTCCTCAAATACTAATTTCTAAATAAAATTGTCCTCCCTTTTTTTCTGTCAATGAACTTTGCATCAAATAAAATGTATTTATTTGTGGCAAAACAAATAGATTTTTAAGGTAGGTATCCGACTACCTGCGACATTTTTTTTAAAAAAAAATGTAGATATGGAGATTTTTTTTGGGGGGTAGTAATTTTGTTTTAGTAGTTTTAAGAAAAGGGTAAAATTAAGAAAAGAAAAATAATATATTACTACTAATATGAGAAAAATTGGGTAAAGATTGACAAAAATTACATAAACGGGACCCACTCTCTACAAATAGTAAATGAACATATTCTTAATTTTCAATTTTTATGTATTACTTTGCTATTCCTTTTTGAAATGACCTTCAAGATAAGAGATATTTTAATTTTTACAAAAACTAGAGCACTTTATCTTAGCTATTATATGAAATTTTTGAAATAAAACAGTGATTATATTCACATAAAGAACTTTAAATTTTTAAATAAATCAGTGATTGATAAATCTGAGAGTTAAAACACTTTTACTGTTATACAGAATACACACAAAATTTCCGCAAATTATTTTTAAACTTTTTAAGCAATCGCTGTTCTCGTTTGAACTTTTCGAAAAAAAACCCATTTCGAGTAAAACGCATTTTAAAATTTGACATCTTATGTAAAATTATGGCATCTGCTTTTGCTAAAACACTTCTAGATTTTGTTCTATTGAATGGAAAATAAAAAGCTTGGTAATTTTATAAATCTAATATATATAAGATGGTCTATAAAATAAAATCATAATAAAAAAAATTTGTCAATTTTTTTTAAAAAATCATGATTTTAGGGTAATCGGATACTTAAATCGATTAACATTCGTAAAAATAATATTAAACTTAGTACTATCTTCTTGTGTGGGCACTATTGGAAAAGTACCAAAAAATTATTTTCTTGAATCACCAACGACATTTTATATTATAATCCACGAAAATCATGATCTGTTATATTTTCAAGGAACGAAAACCCGTTTTTTTGTATTTAATCACTGAACTCATTCGTTCTCTTTTTATAATCAAAATCAACACTAAGAAAATCAAACATATTTCATATCTGATCATGTAATGCCACTTTATGTCTCAATTAATCAGTTTTGGAATCGAAAGAAAAGCCGGATACTCTTGAGAAATGGGCCAGTATGTATCATTAAGCAACGAGGCGAAATGAACCAAACCTCCCCTCATACTGCTGACGCATCTTCCATAAAACGTTCGAGAAAAACGGAAGGCACTAACTCATCTTTCGGCAATTTTCTCTACAAAATGTTCCTAGCGTTTTCGATTGCCCCGAGGAATACAAGTCCTCTTTTTTTCCCTGGCTTAATCGCATAGGATTCTACTCATCCAAATATCCTACTTCGGGTTTAGTTGTTTGATCCTTCTTGTAATCGTTATTACGTAAATAAGTGAAGGATATTGAGGATTCCGTTTAGTCCAAATGCATAATCTGTTCAATAAGAACATGACGGATTGAAATTTCCCCATCTGTTAAGAAATATTTTTTTCTTTTTTACAAAATGGTTCAGAGATTAATACAAATGTTACAATATTGTCTTAAAAATCTTTTTAAGAACCTCATCTGTGTAACGCATCGGGAAGCAAATATAGTCTTTGGGCAAAAGTTATGTTTTGTAATGGACAAAATATGCATGCTTTGTGTTAGAGAAGTTGTATCGTATTTAAGGAAAAAATATCCACTTTGTTATGTGTAATTATGTTTCAAATTTATTCATTGATACCGATAATCATATAAAAATCTTATTATATGAAAGAACAGATTTTGGAGAATTAAATCTTTGTAATATACTTATGGCTTCAAATAAAATGGTGCAAAGTATAAGCAAATAATTGTGTACTTGCTTTAAACTTGATTAACTTTTTAGAATGCAGGACTTTTGATTAATACTCCTAATTTTCTATTCTGAGGAATTTCGTTAAAAACAGTCAAATGTTTATAGACCATACGGTGTTATTACTGATAACGTTGCGGTTTTTCAAAATGATACTTTTATTACAGAATAGCTTTTTAGCAATAAATTTTTATTTATACATTTCTACGGAACCATATATACTGTCGATGCTGAAAGTAAAATATCGCTCTTTATCTTTCAAATCAAGAAACATTGTGATACATTTCAGTAACTTGGGAATTTTAAAGAAAATATTCTAATCGAGATAACGTAATACATTTTAATTAATTATTCCATATTAATTAATAATTAATTAATGTCGTATCATCAATTAAAATTGATGCAAACTTCGAATAGCGAGATCCTTATTCATTTGTAGGTTAAAATGTTACAGGGTATCATATGTAGGCTGTTTTTTGTTATTTCTGGAATTATTTCTTCAGTTTATATGATTAAAAAAATTAAATTTAAACTCAAGAGTTTCATTTTACAAAGTCAGTAAATTACTGTAAAATTCGGAGCATAACGCGCACTTTAAACACACAAAATAAGATAGAAATTAATGGGCGCGCGGTATACGGCAATAATAAAAAGGATTAAATGAAAAAAATTGGACCTCTACATAGATTGAGATACTGTTTACTTAAAAGAAATGACATTATTTATTAACTTAAACTGTTGTAATACTAGAAGTATACCATTCCTTTAAAATTTTAGAATAATATCTCGAATGAATGACTTCAAAACATAAGAGCATTGAACACTCACTATTCAAGTTTTTTCTTAAAACAGGGGGATATGCGTTATACGGCAAACAGAATCATAAAATTAAAAATTGCAGCTTGAAAGTATAGGTGCACGCTATGCGCAAGATTTTACGGTAATTTTTTTCATGTTTATTTTGTCATAGAAATATATACTTATCCTGCTAATTTTTTATATAAATAAAATCAATCACATACAAATATACGCGATAGGAAAATTAACTTTATATCTTCTCTCTTATAAAAAAAAATGAGAAACAAATAGCAATGTTATTTTTTTTACTTTTGAGATGGTAAAATACGTAATTAGCTGTGTAATTAAAAATAAAAACATAAGTTTAACACTTTTAAGTTATTAAATTAAATTTTAAGAAATTATGAGTTAAGCACAACGTTTAAATCTCAGTAGATCTATTTATTAAAAAAACCCACCATAATATACAAAAATTCGTTGATAATCATTGAAATTATATTTAGAACTCTTAATGGGGCCTTTTATTTAACCGGACCTGATTACTAAGGAATTTTCGAAAAAAGACGTAGAATAAAATGGTAATAATGAGTTAATGTTAAAAGACAAATGTCAATAAATTAATTATGTTTAGTACATGAATTTTATTTCTGTTTAATTTAACTTTAATTAAAAATATAAAATTTTTGTAATATTATTTTCGTCTCTATGAATTTTGAAAATATATCATTTGCACAACTCTTGACAAATTCTGAAAGCTCATTTTTAAAAACAGCTACTGAATTTTTTTTAACTTAAAACTTTTCTCAAATATTTATAGCAGGGTGAGTGTGTTTAACGTTTTAAAAGTTCTGTTTTCTGACTTAAGTTTTAAGAAATAATGTAGAAAAAAATCATTTTGTTTAGAAATGCGTTTTATAATTGCGATAATTCTATAAAGTACTTAGAAATTTTAAAATAGAGTATTCTATTGATTCATAGAAATTTGCTTTTTACTTCATTTCCATTGTTTACTAAAAATACAATAAAAAACTAGAGCCCCTTTACTTAAATTGAAAATATACAATACTCAATACGTAAAAAATTTAAAATTATTTATAGGAGTCGATTAATATAAATGAATATTGTGTTTTTATGAAGCAATGCAGCTGCTAAAAATATGCCCAGCCCGGATGCCCAGCAAGCGTTTCTTAAATGGCTGCAGTGTGTCGACTATAAAATTTGGTGGCATAATCATGGCGAGGGGGTATTTTCATGGTTTTTCCTGAGCCCTTAGTTCCTGGGATTGGGAACATGAACTCTGAGATGTATATAGACATTCAGGCCAATGCTGCTGTAGCAACACTGTGGCAATATTTTAGGGGCTAACAGCCATCCTGTGGATCTGGAAGACCACATAGTCCTTACGTCGACTGAGATCTACTGCAGGGCTAAAGAATTAATATATAGAACCAGGGTAGTCCCTCCTGTACACCCATGGTACTTTCGAAGACATCCTGGATCCGCCACATCATTCAAGGGTTCCAGATCATATCAAACGACATTCTCGCGATTTTTGACTGGTCACCTGAGGTGCATGAACTTTGAGAATGGCAAAAGAAGCTTCCCAATTTTCACCAAATGTAACATCAATCCTTTTTCTCCTCAGCACATTTTGCAATGTCTGGGGTTTTCCTGTGAGGAGTCTGTTGCATCCCCCCTGCTGTTCTTAGACTTTGTACAGATTTATGGACTCATGGATCTGGTCTAGTTTCACTAGACCAGATGGGGATTAGTCCCGCCACCACCACCATTTCTCTTTTAACAGGATAACTGATCCGTTCACACATCCAGACTTGTACAGCTGTGGTTTGATAAAATAGCTTTCAAAAATTGGACTGGCCACCTTAGAGCCCTGCTATAAACCCAATAAAACATTTTTGGAATGCTTTATAGAACGCAAATTACGTAGCCAGTTAATTGATCATCCTAACTGCTAGCCAATGGCGTAACGGAGAACATCAGGGACTCCCTGCAAAGTCAAGTTTTGGGCCCAATTTACAATGAATTGCAATATCATAACATCAGGCTTTAGACCCCGTAAAATCCTATCACCCCCTTCAATATGAAGGGGGTAGGGTGTTTGTTACGCCACTGCAGACTATGCAATACCGAGTAAAGACTCGTCATATTAACTCATTCGGAGATTTCGTGTGACTATTTCAGTGGAAGTATAGTAAGAATGAGAAAACCGAAAGATTCATCAAAGTTTGCTTAATAAATTCAACAAATAATATTGCAATCTCTATAAATCCATGAGATGTTGTTCGAAATACACTGCTGGACAATTGCTAAGGACGGATAACACTATCATCCATAGCAACCACAAAATGAAAGGAAGCAAAATGTGGAAAATTAGAATAAGTGCGGGATATTAGTAAGAAGAAGTATGAGTATGCAAATTTTTTTCCACGTCTGTTCATCACGTGATAGCGTTCATAAGAGCTTTAAAGGTTTTGACGCGTGTGGACAGTTGTTGTTTCAAGTCAAAGTTTTACAGGAAAGATTTAATAGACGAACTTAAAATTTTTGGCATGTCTTCCCGACATCATATAGATGATTTTATGCGTGGCCGAATTATTGGAAAGATCGAAGAAGGGCGAAAAATAACAGATGTTACCAGGGAGTTCGACATCGCTCACAGCGTTGTTTCACGGCTGTGGAAGTCAGTTAAAACTACTGGAATGTGTAGTAGACGGCACGGGGGAGGTCGTGTTAGAAGTACGATGCCTGCAGAAGACAGATATATCGTCCTATCAGCAAAAAGGAACAGGCGCACCACAGCTCAGCAGGTGGCAAATCAGTTTCTTGCTGCCTCAGGAAAGCAATCTCCCGAAAAACTGTTGCCAGACGTTTGAGGGGAGGAGGACTATACGCACGCAGACCTGTTGTGTGTGTCCCATTGACCAAACAGCAACGTACTGTCCGTTTGCAATGGTGTCGTGAGCATCACAATTGGACTGAACAGGACTGGGCATGCGTACTATTCTCAGATGAGAGTAGGTTCAGTCTGTCATCGGATTGTAGACGCCAACTGATCTGGCGCGAGAGTGGTACTGCTTATCGTCCAGAAAATATCCAGGAAAAAGACCGATATACGACATGCAGTATCATGGTGTGGGCCGGCATCATGATCAATGGCCGCACGCGCCTACATGTGGTTGCGAATGGGACTATGACGGGCCAACGATACATTGATGAAGTTCTACTTCCTCATGTTCGTCTTTTCCGTGGTGCTATCGGTGATAAATTTGTTTTTATGGACGGCAACGCAACATGTCATCGAACACTCGCTGTTCAGGATTGTCTAGACAGCGAGGGTATTCAACGTCTCGTATGGCCAGCGCGTTCTCCAGATCTAAACCCCATTGAAAATGTGTGGGATGCTTTGGGGAGGCAAGTTGCTGGTCTAAACTATCCTTCGACAAACAAGAACACCCTCATCCGTGCACTCACAGAGGAATGGGATAAATTGCCTCAACAGTTGCTGGATAATGTTGTGCAAAGTATGGTACGTCGTGTGGAATGTTGCATCACACTCCACGGTGGACATATCCCGTACTGATACCTTTCTTTAAGGTGCCTGCTGACTTTTAGATGCATTGTTCCATTTCTCCGCACGCAGATCAAATGAACATTTTTTTTCTTTCAGATGTTTCACAGCTTTTGTACTTTCCAGAACAATAAATATTCTTTATTCTAATGTCTGAACAGTGTGGCAACTATATTTTATCCTACTAGGCCTCATGTCTCGCTTAATGTTATGCTACATAGCAATTTGTGATCCGTCCTTAACAATTGTCCAGCAGTGTATAATGGGGTAGATACCCAAGAACTTAAGTGCTTTGCATTTTCTTGCTTATCATGTAAAAGTGTTACTAGAATTAAGTAAAACATTAAGCACCCTTACTTACACCCTTTTCATTAAGCAATGAAAAGTGTCTATTATTATTTATAGCTCACTATAACATCAATTATTTTGAACGAAACAAATTTCTTCTACGAGACATAATTTTATTTCCATGGTTATGTGAAAACTTAAAACTCCCACATTTTGGTGATGACAAATCCCCATTCATTGGTGTTAATATCTTTACATACTTAAAAAGTTGACGCGTGGTGATACGCATAAATAGTGGCGAAGCGGAGAATATTAGGTCCCACCTGCAAAGTCAGGTTTTGGACCCTCGAGTGTACTGCTGCTAGTTCTGACTTCAGGTGCGATGAACGTCTGGAAATCAACTCCAATAACAACTTATCAAAAACGAGTAGAAAATCTTCCCAGGTGAGTGCAGACCGTTATCGATGAGGGGAGGCAACATCATATTAAGAGGTCTGAGGGGTGTTAAATTTCTATGAAAATATGAACAATTTTCAAACAGGTATAATTCTTTTAAATTTAAGTTAAATAATTCGAATCTTCTACACAGTATTCATAAAGGAATGGGGATTCAGAAAAGTGTAAAATGTTTAAAATATAATCATAATTTTAAAAATTATAGGCATACGAAAATAAGAAATATTTCTATAAGAAATATTAATTAAGTTTTACGTTGCGCATGCTATTTTCTGAAATAGTAGCTTTAATTACTAGGTATAAGTTGATTTATAAAGTTATATGTATCCTTATTACACTGTAGTATTTTTTATATAAATAGAATTATAAATTATATATCTTTTAAAAAATAAAAAAATTACATTTAAAATTTTTTTTTAAAAAATTTCAATATTTTTCAAATATTTTGAAATACAAAATATATATTATTATTAAACGATACAGAGCAGGGGTGTGTACCTGTATGGATCAACGTGCCATTTTTTCTAAAGAAATACTAAATGAGCTTTACACGTGCCGTCAAATAATTTTGACTTTTGATTGTTGGGAAAATAATAAAACTAAATACTAACAACACAAAACTCTTATTAACTACAGAAAAATACATTTTGTATTTTATAGTAGTAAATGTTTTAGTTAAACGCGCAATTCAAATTATATAAAGTAACAATAGTGTGATTTATCTCTCTGCTGTTGCAGATAAGATAATAAATAAATTATACTAGGATTGGGTAAAGTGTTACTTTTAGCAGAATGCATGCTGAGTTGGGTTCATCTGCCCAATGGTTTCTTAGCGAGTCTTTAATGTTATTCATCTCTGAAAATAATGACTCGTAGGTATAGGACGATGAAAATATGGTTAAAATAACATGAGCCTGCTTCTTCAAACAACTAAGCGTATCTGGAATCGAATTAAATGTTTCCAAAATTTCATTACTGGCATTTTTACTTATATTGCTTGTTAATCTTTTCTTTTTCAATAAATTCTAACTTTTTCTTTGGTTCAGTAAATTTTTAAATTTATATTGAACTAAACTAGAAATCAATAAGATGCATTTTAAATTCTTCAATTTCCAACGTCGAATTGGGGCGAATTCAGTTTATCAAATGATGTCACATCAGGGTACATAATAAACTTTAACGTTTCTGACAATTCTTTGAACTGAGAAAATCTCACTGATAATTCTTTGAACTGAGAAAATCTCACTGATAATTCTTTGAACTGAGAAAATCTCAGTGAAAATTCCTTGATTGAAGAATCAATCGCGATTGATCGTTTGATTGGCGGCGTGCCCAAAATATTGTGCCTCGTGCCATCAATGACACGCGTGCCAATAGTTCGCCATCCCTGATGTAGGATTTAAGAGCATTATACATTTTATGATTCTATAAAGTTTTATATATCAGAGACTACTATTTTAGAAAATAGCGTGCGCAACGCAAAAAAAATTACTTAATATTTATTACAAAATTATTTCTTATTTTCATATGTTTATCATTTTTAAAATTATGATTATATTTCAAACATTTTGTATTTTTTTGAAGCCATAATCCTTTGTAAATAATGTGTAAAAGATTCGAATGATTTAATTTAAATTTAAAATAATTATATCTGTTTGAAAATTGTTTATATTTTCACCCCTGAGATGTCTTAATCTTTGCCTCTGGAATTCTCGAATGTTTAAAATTGGGATCCCGTATAATTTGGACCGGATAGTTTACATAATAATTGCTTATATTTAAATCTTGAATCACTATTACTTCCTAGTTAACCGAAGGGTCGTTACGGAGATGTTTATTTCCAGTGTATTGATCCTAACTCCATAAAAAAGCCTTAGAGTGCAATAATGAGCATTTTTGTAAAATTAAACTCAATTAACTTTCAAAGTTCTCTCATTTTTTGATGTTGAACTCGACATCCAAACAAGAGGGACATAACTTGTATGGTGGTCTGTCTTGGCGACAGAACTTGTATGCATAGGAATGATAATGTGATCAGATATGGATGATGATGAATTAGGTCCACTTATGAAATTTCTCATATTTTTTTATCAAACATATTTTTGAGAAAATTCTATATTCAATTATGATCAACATTTGTAACATATTATTATACGATATTTTTAAAAACGAGAATCTAATTTATAATATTAATATTAAACTGAACTTATTGGCGTAATAGCGCATAAGAGCCAATGCCTACTGTGTCCATTTCAGTATTTGAGACCTTGGGCGCTGAGGTGCATGAGCAGATGCTTCGTTCAGGTGGTCAGTCTGAAAGGAAAACCCTTTTTTAGTTCCCAAGAAAGCCTGCTTCTTATTTATCGATCTGAAGAGATGAAAGGCTGATTCGACCGTGCCCAATTTGGGATTTGAACTTCGAACCCGGAAGCGCGATACGCTACCACTGAGCCACCTAGCTTAATATTAAAATTAATGCACAGTTTAATCAAGTCAGGGGTTGGAGATAATTTAAATGATTTGTCTTTATCAGAAAATTAAGATCGTAATCATTGCAATAATCATGAAAAAATGGAAACTTTTCAAATATATTTTTATATCAGATGTAACTTAGTTTGAATAAATATAAGCGTTCATATATGTTTATTATTATATATTTACATATAAAGTTTTTACTGGAATCAACATGCTACTGGGACATCTTTATCTGGTTGAAGACGTTTAATGGATTTTTGCGACATTTTTCAATTCCTACTATTAGCTCACAATCTCTATTTATTTATCTTGGTGGAATTTTCAATCGTTAATACAATTCATTTTAAGGGGCTTTATTGAACTGAAATTTTATATACATGATTATTTTGGTTGACAATACAATAATTTACAAATACAGCCATGTTGGCGACTTAGCGACCCTTTTGGCGACTTGTGTCAAAACATGAAAAGGTTTTTTTCTCACGTCTTAAAGCATTCAGTTGAACTGAAATTTTATAGACACGATTGTTTCCGATGACAATACGATACTTTAATGATAATTAATAAAAATTAATTAACACTTAATGTTGTGATTCTGTCATATGTATATACATATTTATATTAATTGTAACTATTTAATGTAAAGCAGCTGGAATAAAAATTTTCTTTGTTGATCTAATTAGGAATTGACTTAATTTTTTTATATTTCTTGTTTGACTTTAATTCCACATTCATTAATTTTAACTCTTAAAGCAACTAAGCGAGCATGATCCACGCAAAACACACGGATATTAAAGAATGGACAAAATCGTTCTTTTTTATATTCCGGTGATCTCAGCTTTTATATTTTCAGTAACAGGAATCTTTGATAATTATATGATTTCCGATGGCTAATGCACACGCACACACAATGATTGGTCAGAAACAGTAGCTGATGCAAGATTTCATCATCTTACTTGAAAATGTGGCAGTTTTTGAGGAGAGAAAATAGTGGTTAAAATGTTTTCTCTCATTGGGCGGATAAACGGAAATTATTAATAATAACGCGATATCTTGGATGTTTCAAGACTATCATAAATTATAGAAAATTCCTCGAAAGTAAAAATTATTACACACACATCTTTTCAATATATTTAGAAAAAATGATGATGATGTATCAATACTCATCATATCAATTTCTTTAAAGTGTTTTCACAGATAGTTTTTTTCTTTTTCAGTTACTCTCTTTGGAATTAAAATGATGAAAAAGTGTTAATTCGAAATATAAATAATCCATACAATGAAGGATAAATATGTTTCAATTATAACATTCAAAAATGAATTTTACAAAATCAGAATGAAAAAAAAAATAACATAAATTGAATAACAAATGAAATTATTTCGAAATCTATTTATGACTCTAAATAAGATTTTCTAATTAATTGAACTTGGCAGTACAGCTTATCGGAATTAAACTATTCCACACATACAAACAATCACTTATACTAATTCCCGAGAATGGCAAAAGACGCGAGGGATTGAAAACTCGAAAAAACCTCGTCTGATGAACCTCCAAGGTAATTCAACCCAACCAACACATGCGCGGGGAAGAAAAATTCTTCTATATTTAGAAAACAATTTGGCATCTCTCATTTAATATCTTTTTACCATTGCGGACGAAGTTCAAGTGGAAAGTGCCAAAACTGGATTGGGATATGCAACACTTCACTTTGCCTCTCGAGAAAGTGGCACTTTTGATTGTTCTTTTTCCCCCTTCATTTTTCTTCGATCGCAATTGTTTTAAATGGAAACTTTTTCCTCTATTTGGGTTAGGATCCGTTAATATTTCCCATGAAAGCTTTTTGTTATAATTAGCTGTGGAAAGAGACTGCATTGTGATGATAATGGGTAGGTATTGTGGAGCATGAATACTTAATGATTAAAAGCTGTAATTATAGTGTCTATGCGACAGGCTTGTTTTAAAGTAGGTGAATACGGCGGTTCAGTCTCCTTTTGTTGGTTAATATTGTCTGAGATATGGATTTGCTTTATTTGTTTCTTGAGATTTTAAAAATGTTGTGTTTTTTACCGGAATTTTTTTTTCTTAATAACTCCTCCCATTCTAATTGCATTCTTCTTCATTGATATTTGGATTCTTCTATCCATCACACTTTTTTTCAGAGATTTTTTTCTGCGTGACTTAACTCTAGACCAGGGGTCGGTCCCCTTTTAGCTGTGGTGTGCCACACCTATCTACCAATACGATTCAGCGTGCAAATAGTAGGACATATATTAAATAATTCTATTCCCGTGATAATACACATGTTGAATTAGAGAATATAGGTCAATAATTTAGATTTACAGTTTTATTATGTATTAAATTTGCATCATTAAAGATATTTCTAAACATAAAAATAAAAAGTACAAAATATAACTTCTTCTTCAAATAAAAAAAAATTAAATTGCGCACCTGTTATGTGTTTTTAAACATATTGATTAAAATAAGAAATAGACAACGAAGAGCTTAAGTATTTCTCTTCATTAAAGATAAATAAAAATTTTAATACGAACCTAGTGCTTGTACCGCTCAAGTTTCATGTCGCAATATCAGGGGTACAATGTGTAACTTTCAATTGCACATGATTCTGAGCATTCAGTTGTTAAAGAATTTCTTTGCAGACTCGAAATATTTTCCATATGAAGAAAGATTTTTTACTTTGACATGTAAAACCAAAAGAGGAAAGCAATGTGAAACAACTAAATCTCCCCAGCAATGACATTCAATAATTTACTAAATAGATGTAAATTTGCCTTTAGAGTTATTTTTTAGATTTTTTCATAATTACGTAATGTCCATAGCTCTCCAGATGTTTGTCAAATACGGTCCATTACAATTTATCAATTTTCATCCATTCAAAAATTGACAAATTTTGGGAGTAATTAAGTGTGCCACCTAGAATTGTACCACGTAGCACATGATTCATATACCACGTTGCCGACCCTTGCTCTGGCTCTTTTGTAGCATTTTTTATTCTAGGTACAATGTAAATTAAATTGCACATTACAAAATACCAGGACGCTAATTTCTAGTTTTTCTATGTATGATTTTGATCCGTTACATTCATTCTAAATTTTTTAGAGAGGGTTTACATTCAATTACTCAATTTTATTATGTAAATATGCAAAGAGTTTAAGTGAACAATAATTTCTATCTTATTATACAACGAGGTCAATTGTAGGGTAAACTTGGAAAATATGGGAACCAAAACTCTTAATGGAAAATATACTACACTAAAACATTTTCCAATTTTTCTGAAATGAAGGTATTTCAAATTTTAGAGTACGGTCATTCTAATGCTTTATGAACAAACTTCTAACTCTTATTGCTACTTGTATAACGAAGCTTCAAAACAAATTCTGTAATTGCCCACATCTACATTTATCTTTTCCAAACACATAAATACATTTTTAGAAAGATAACATGTATGTAAAATGATAAGAAGCAAAACTAAACCTTTGTTAATAAACAAATTATATCACAAAAAATGAAAGAGTTTTTATCAATAAATTAAAAATAGTTGCATGGTGAAAATCAGATACGCCATTAAATTAACACAAATTACTAGACACTTGAAGAAAAACAACAGTTAGTGAGGACTTGCATTGTATCATACACTACACTCATTACAATACCAGGAGTGACCCTCTAACTCGACACATTCCTCGTGGAACCAGGATGAACGAGAGCCAAATATTAAATCCATTCTTGTCTTTAATTTTCATCATAAAAGTTAGAACCACAAACAGGATAATTACAGGATGCATAGTGTTTGCTGGAACTTGCTGTTGCTCTACGTTTTGCCCCTACACCTTCTCTATGACCTCCGTTGATAACTTGCTTCTTAGAAGCCAAACCTCCTGCTCTTGCAACGCTCTTACATCTTCTACGATTTCCACAGGTTATTTTCAGTCTTCGAATTGGACTCAGCTTCTCCAAAAATGATTCTGCTGACTGCGAGAATTTGTTACGGTTGTTGTTGTTGTTCCTAATGCCACCTGTCTGACTGGCGAAGGGCTAGATGTACACCTGTCGTTGGCCTTAGCCTTGAACACCATACAGGTGACAGTACGATTTAGCTCGGCGAAATTCCCGAAGGGAAGGTATGAATGTTGCCAGAGCCTGTGAAGCAGGTTGGACTTCTTTACGATAGATGGCGACACCACCGATCTCCATCTCCACAATTTATGCATGGAACTGGAAGGCAGGGAAATATTCTCCAGCCTCCTGCACTCGTGGTTTCAACAGCGTCCGCCCATAAGACTTTAGAACACCCTGATTTAATGAGCATGTGCTCCGTGTGTATTCGGAGGGCATTTGGTGAAACCAGGCCTTATGGTCTGGAGTCCGAAGTTCTAAGGACTTGGCTACCCACGGCCCCTAAGAATTTAGTAGTGTCAATAGATGAACCATGTGCTGCTGTAACTTGTCCAAAGTTATAATAAGTAAGAGGTTTGTGGAAGAAAGAACTGAAAGAATGTGTAGGACGAGAGAATAATCTGGGACTAGGTTTGGAAAGCACTACTTTATCAAATTTTGTTGCCACCCATATTACTCTTAATATTACTGCCCATATTTGCTCAAATGACATTATTCAATAATTGGTATTACTGCTGTCGAAGGGAGAACGATTGAAATCATTCATTCTTGCCAATGGATACGACACTCACATAAAATTGTAGCCATTGATAGGTTTCATGTAAAATTAATCAATTTTGTGTGTGCTAAATCAAGTAAGATAACTAAAACATAACAACAACCCCAGTTTGAAGTATCAGGTACCTGTACTTACATTAGAAATTGTATGCTTGCATTTCTGTTTTGAACCACAGAACTACACAAACAAAACACACAGTCGCCATGGCGCTTGAACAATGCCAACGCTGCTCTACGAATGCGCCAATTCAAAACCATGACTTGTATTACACGTATTTTCTTTAATTTTCCCATAATACTTTAGTGCCCATATTTTTCAAGTTTACCCTATATACTTTCAATGAATTATAAGTCGTATATTAAGGATTAATTCTTTTAAGAGTGTAGCCCTGGAGCAATTATTTTTTAAAAGTATATTGGTAAAACTAAAAAAAGTTTTCCCTTTTGATTACTTCGTAAATTATATTATTATTTAGTAAAATTGATGCGTGACTCTTCGTGCACAATAATTCTTTTTTAGTCTGGATCTGATTTTTGCAGTATGTATAATGATATTTCTTATTTAAATTTTCTTGAGAAGGATTTTCTTAAATTTATTACGGTTAAGAGGTTCGTAGACAATAGCCCACGTACAGCTATGTAGAACGACGTAAGTATAACTTTCACTCAATCTAAAACCTACTAGACATCTTTATTCTTTACGTTTACCCGCAAATAGAAAATACAATTTTAACTGCAACTTTAGTTTCGAAAAAAGTACAGCATCCCTAAATTCTATGATGAGATTAAACAGTGTTGCATCAGCCGTTAGATCCAATCTATCAGGGCCCAAAGACTATGGTTTTTCAATTCTTTGTAAGACCCGACTGGGGGACCAAAATCTGACTTTGCAGGGGAGCCCTAATATTCTCTGTTACGCCACTGCCTTGTATTTTCCCTTTTCAACATTTTCCGAGTCCTTTAAAAACTTGGAGCATTAAATAACTGAATATTTCGAAAAATTTTAACATATTTTGAATTTTAAAAAAAACGTATCTTTCTTTTCATATTATTTAGGGCAAGAAAAATATAATTTATGCAAAATGAAGTTTTGAGAAGATGAATTGATTATAACGAGGGAAACAATTTAACCAAAATAGTAATAATGATTGACATTGAGAATTGCGAAAATGATAGAAAAGTTGAATTCGAAATCTTTCTTTTTACTATAATTGAATTTCTAAAACTAGCTGCAAGTTAAACATTGGTATTCACATAAACGTGTGAAACGAAGCAGAAAAAGATCTAAAGGATGAATATGTAATACTTAAAGTAAACTCTTGCGTTTGGAATGATTATGTTAATGATGAAATGTGGGACATTATTGTATAGATCTTAAGTTAAGTCATCCGATGGCTTTGTTCTTGTTTAAGTCTTGCGGATATGAGTTAAGTATGAAAAATTTTTCATATTCTCATTTATAATATTCTTATTTATTTTAAACGTAAAAAATGCATTTATTGCAAAAAATGCTGAGATAGCATTTGAAATTTTCTTCCGGAATTCATAAAATATAACTATGCTATTTTTTCTTTTTTTTAAAAAAAGATAAAAGTATAGTTTATTTTAAGACCTAATTTTGATAAATCAAGTTATTCTCTGGAAGCAAGTATTATGTAGATATCAGATTTTAGAAACCTTTATTTAAGCATAAAATTTCATTAGTAAGTAAAAAAAACTGATGTTATAATATAATATCCCCATCCTATTTTTTAATTAAATTGTCAATGAAACTTTAATACTATAAAGACAATATGAATTCAAAATGTTAATTTTTATTTCAGAGCTAAATTTTGTCCGTTAAAATACCTTTTTAATATTCGTTATTCTACACTGGTGTGCAAAACTTAAACAACATTGTAAATCTTAAGCAGAGAGCCATAAAATTGTTGAAAACGGGTTGTTGAAATCAGTGCAATGAACACGCAATTCAGTAGATAGGTGATGGCTATGAAAATGTGTGGAACAAAACGCCATAGACCACGGTGTAAAGGCGCTGCCCTCGGGTGCCCTTCTCCGTGATTATCAGCGTGAGGTGTTGGAATAAATGAACTAGAAGCTGCCATGATCTTAATATGACTTTATTAGGATCTTAAACTTAAACTTCTAACAGATTAGATAATAATATATGTGAGAGAATCTACGGTGTGGCTAAACACACACTATATATATAATACCGAAATAACGTAACCCAGACCACTATCAATAACCAACTCGCCTAAGCTCAATTCCAATACTATCACAGATCCGAATACTCAATATTCACTCCTACCTTAACGTCGAATGAAGTAGCGATCAATCTGATTCTAACTGAAGTTGCGGTTTACTGGAGTGCAATGCTATGCACCTTGACCTAAGGGTCTCTGTCACGAATAACTTCTGTTGGCTGTCACTTAACCTTTCCAAAACCTCTTCAATTTTGAATCACAGATTATCATAACATTCCCCAAGTTGCCACACCGCTTACTCTAACTTCTGATATTTAAAAGCTTCCTAATTTGCATGTTTCCTCCACGCTTCACTTCTTGGGTTTGGCTGGAAAAGAGTTGCCCTTATTTCTGGCCCCAAAGAACCCAAAGGACATGTTAATGAAAAGACGCTTGAGCCCGTCACAACGGTAGTGTACACAAAATGCAGGCGATCGGCGCGCGCAGCTCAAGGCTACACTAACAGGAGAACGGAGGCACAATGAAAGACATTCGCAGCAAGTGCAAGTGAGCTCTTTTGTGAAGTATGGCTAGAAGAAATCACCTGGACGACTTCACACGTTAAAGGATTATCAGAAAGCTGGAGGAGGGGCGTAGTTTGGTTAATGTAGCTGAATAGTTCGTTATCAACAAAAGTGTCGTTTCGCGCGCTTGGAAAACCTTTCAAACCGTAAGTACAACTGTTAGAAAGGTTGGTTATGGCCACCCTATGAAAACAACTGCAGTGGATGACCGATATTTCGCCCTACAAGCAAAATGAGCCTGGTATCAGCCAGACAACCATCAGTACCAGTGTCTTACTTGTAGAACTGTTGGACAATCTGGTGCTGAGAGTGGAGTGGTGGAGCGAAGTAACCATTGCAGTACGGGAAGAATACATCCCATACTAAGGAACATCTGCTTGTTGGTCTACTTGGACAGACAATCATGTGTAACAGTACTATGAGTTCAATAAAGCATTTTTTTATTAGCATTATATTCATTTTTTCAGAATTATGCTTTCGTCAACGTTTAAGTACAGAAAGCTGTCTCTCATTTCTGAATTTCATGTCTCTCAAATGATTTCACGTGGGGTTATGAGGGAAGGGGGAAGCACCTGTTACTTAAATTTTGCAAACTAGTGTATTAATTATTAATGGATTTTCAAAAAAAAATAAACAAATACTAATAACTCTTTCTCCGCTCATATGATTTATTTCCCAATATTTTTAATTAATACCAAATTTTTTTTAAAAAAATATTAATTATTTTTTGTTTTAAATTTTGTATTACATTTTAATTATTATTTTATTCTAAGATTTGCCCAGGAATTTTAATTTTGGAATTATTTAAAAGTTGCATACTTTATACTTTTTAAATCATTGCTTTTTTCAAGCAAATGATTTTTCTTATTTTGATGTTGCTTTAATCTAGGAAATACTTGTATTCACTTTTACACATAATATTTTCCCTTCAAGAATCATTTTCTACTTATTTAAATATTATTTCACCATAACAATTATTTGTTAGCTTTAAAGTATTATTTTATTCACGGAATTATTCATTTACTTAATTGTGTTTTTATTTGAAAAAAATGCGGAGTTAGTTGTAAATGATTAAAAAATTGATAAAATTTTCGTATAAACTTACTTTTTGTGCATTGGAAAAAATTGAAAGAATACTATGCTTTTACTAGTTTACTACTCCGAAATATAATAAATGCAGAGTAAAAAATTATAAATTAACACAACTAACCTTAGATTTCATTTCAAAAAATATTTTGAAGATATTAAAAGTTTTAAATTTTTTACATACTTATTCTTATATTTTATTAAATTACTAGCGCGAAATTAACGTTAAATCTGATTCATTTAGAAATTAACATTGAAACTATTAAAATTACAGTTGTTTGTTTACAATTTCTTTATTTATTTACTAGTTTAAATTCATTCAGTTAAAGGAAAGTTGAAATCATTCTCTTACTGCCCTCACTTTTACACATTTTAAAAAAGAAATTATATTTAAAATAAACTGTAATTGAGAAGAATGATATCTATCAAATATGTATATAAAAATGAATGAAGAATGTCTAAAAGCTACAAATTAATAAAATAAAAAATGAAAATTTTGATCATTTATGAGAAAATTCAATTTGTAATCCAGTACAAATTACAAAAAAAAATGATGAAATACTCAGAGAACTGGAAACTCGTTCCAATGACATCTAAATTACTATGACTATTTTCAATGATAAGTTTTTCCAGTTCTGCATTACAGAATTTTTATATTGCGCAAATGGAATAATTTTTTTAGGGAATGTATTGCTGCTTTTAATCACAGAAAGAACTGCTTCAGATTATTTTTTTTACTTTATTCTATAGACTTTTTTGAAATTGGCATGTAATATGCAATTTCTATTTAATTCCACAATTTATTCAATGGCAGGTAAAACCGAAACAACAATCAGATACAAAATATTTTTGTTCATTGAAGTAACATTACTGAAATTTTTTTTTATTGTTATCAGTACCTCGTAATTAATTTTTTTGTCTTGTTTTCCAAATCTGCTCAAGAATCTTCTACACTATCTTTATTGTTTTATCTTATAGGATTTCAATACATAAGTATGAAAAGAAATGCTCGAAAGAAATATCTCTTAAAATCTTAATTTTTATTCAGACCTATTTTTTTATCTTGTACACACTGTTGTGAGATTTTTAATCTTTAATCTGTTTAATCTTTAATTTTAAGTTATGAATAAATACACACATATATCCTTCTGTACTACAGTCTAACCTCCATATAACGAACTTTTATATTGGGAATTCTTCTATGTAACGAACTTTTTCCTGGAACCAAGAACATTTCACCATTTTCTTTGTAAAATAGCCTCCCAATAGTGAAGTGAATTTTCTATAAAACGAACTTTTTTCTTGTGATTAAATTTTTTTTCTACGAAGTATTTTAAGTATTTCTGAACATTTCAAGTTACTCTCTATTTTAACACATTTTATGGTGGTCCTAAAGTGAGTTTTGTGCATTGTGTACAGTATTAAACAAAGCATTTTTTCAATCAAAAAAAGAAAAGAAACTGAAACAAAATTTAACAGATTTAATGAGCAATTAAATTTAACAACGCATGCAGTAATGTATGGTTAGAATCTCTATTTATAAAATAATGCATACTTAAAATTACTTTTATGCTTTAAATTAGAAAAAGTCCTTAAAATTCATCAATTTTGATTTAAAATTATTTTTTTAATGTTCAAAATGCAGTATGTTAATTACTCGATACTCTTTTACTTGTTTTCCTTGCAGTTTTTCTTTCTTTCTTTTGACGCGGGTAAGATATATAAAATATATTCATATTAATTTACAAAAATAATTGCTTTTTTAATGTATAGTATTTATGAATTTAAAATTTGTTTTATTTGGTTTATAAAGTCTATTAAAAAAAGAACCTCTATAACGAATTTTCCATATAACGAACTTTTTTTCGGGATTTAGCAACTTCGTTAAATAGAGGTCCGACCGTATTTTAATACTTCTTTTATACTTCTGTTCTTCTTTGGAAGTAACATATTTTGAGTAAATAGCTCAGTCAAACCGTTTTTCTTGATTTAAAAAATAAAAATTTTTACACACGCAGCGTTACAGTAAATATCATTTCCAACGAGATATTTCTAGGATAAATATCACACCATTATTATGAGGAAATATCGCGAAAGTAGGAAAAGCGGGCTGTCTGAATCCTTTCTAATCGAAGAATTATTGACATCAAAAATGCTTTAGTAGGAGACGAGGAAAAATAATTATTGATGAAATATGTAGCAATAGATGGAAGATAAAAGAAACCACACATTTTCTTTCGATATATCTTATTAGAAGCGCATGGAATTGTGGAGGTTGTTAACGCGTACGAAGGTTAATGCAATATATGGCCTAAAACACATTGTTTTGTTTGCTACGGTCCACGGCAGAAACCAGTCATCGAACTAACACAAAATTGTGCTTTGGTGTTTTCAAGGAATCAAATAGAATGTTACAATAATAAAAATTATTATTTTTTCATTCAGGTTTGAAATGAGAAATAAACGGTATAATCTTTAATTTAATGTATATAGCTGAGGAAGGCTGCTTTATTATTTTTGATATTGACTAAATAATTTTTTAACTTACTAAGTATATTTCTAGATTTTAAATATTAAAATCTAGAAAGGTATTTGGAAATATCTAAATTAAATTTTAATTTTTTTAACTTTTAATTATCTAGTTCTAATTATAGTGATTGATTTTTTTATATATTTTCGTTCATAAATCACAGATAATAAATGTATGTATGTGTATGTGTTTGTATGCATATAAGTAACTATCATTATGTAACTGAAAGAAGTTACATATAGTAAAGAATATAGTTTAATCATTAGATACAGATACCTCTTAAAAATAATTTGTCAAACTTCAAAAGATAAAATTTATATTTCATACATTGTTTTTCACATATTTATTTAAATATTATCAAAAATGTTGCGAAGATAAAAAGAAAATGCAGTTTAACACATGGATGTTGGTTTTATAGGAGCTAGGGCTACTTTTGAATAAAATGCATCAAAAACCAGTTAATGAATGAATAAATACGTATCTGTGACCAAGATAAAACTGTAGAAGAGAGCTAAGAAGAACCTTGGAATAACAACGAGAAGTGTTAAAAATAAAGAAAAATCGCTACGGCTCTTTCCGGAGGTTATTACTCGTATTTATTAAAAACAAAAAATAAGCCTGTTGGGAGAAAGTAAAATCTCTCCACTGTCGCACTTCCTATACTTATCTAGAAAAGATGTCTGAGGAGATTTGATGTTTGGCATATTTAAACGTCTATAAAGTCTCCGTAAGAAATGATTGGTCGGCTATGATCACTAAGTATCGTAATTTTCAATTATTAATGTAGAACAGGGATTCTTAAACTTTTTGACATGGCCATCCCATTTTTTGTACAAAAACTTTGTGCGACCCCACAAACATAGCGCAAAGTTTACGCACTCTCAGGTACTTCTTTATGTGTTTTATTTGTAGAATATTATTGTTTTACAGCTAGAAACATTTTTAATACTTTAAATATATGAAAGGAGAATTTTGGATGCTAATGAAGGTTTGACTCTGATGTCCTGGATGTCTACAATGGAAGTAAGTGGAGGGATTACTCGATGACGATGGATATTTGTTTCAAATTGGAATGTTGGTAATCAGTCACATCCTATACTAGCGATGGCAAACCGGGGGCACGCGTGTCACTGATGGCACGCGACATAATATTTTGGGCTCGCCACCAATCAAAATGCTTTGTACTTTCGTTCAACATCACACAGTTAGTAACCTATGATGGACCTTACGAGGGATCTCATTCGCGCTTTTGAAGCTAAACAGCATGCTTTCATAAACGATATTATTACAAGAAACTACAAGTAGAAGAAAAATGCATCCAAGTTCATGTCATGAGAATCCAGGCGAAGAAAAAGTTATAGAAGAATTTATTTCCGAAATTGATTCTTTAATCAAGAATTTTCTACGAGATGTTCTCATTTCAAATAATGATCGGAAACGCTCAAATTTATTTTGTACCCTTATGTGACTTCATTTGATATAAACTTGTCCCATTTTGACTAGTTGGAAATTGAAGAATTTTAAATTCAACTAATTGATTTTCTGTGTAGTTCAATATAGATTTAAAAATTTATTGAAACAGGGAAAAAGTTGGAATTGACATGTAGTAAAAAATGGCAGTAATGAAAGTTTAGAAACATGGAATTCGATTACAGATACATTTAACTGTTTGAAGAAGCTGACTCATGCTATTATAATCAAATTTTCATCTACCAATGCCTGCGAGTCATTATTTTAAGTAATGAATATCATTAAAAACTCGCTTAGAAATCGCTTTGCAGAGGACTCCAATTCAGCATGCATTTTACTAAAAGTAATATGTACCATCCTATTATAAGTTATTTGCGATCTATCTATCTATCTATCTATCTATATATATATATATATATATATATATATATATATATATATATATATATTATTTGTGATCTATATATATATATATATATATATATATATATTATTATTATTATTATTATTATTATTATTATTATTATTATTATTTGCGATCTATATATACATAAGTCCCACTAATGTTACTCTAATTTGAGTTACACGTATAACTAAAAAATTTACTACTATACAGTGCAAAATGTATTTTTTCGTAGTGAGTTAAGAGTTTTGAGTTGTTAGTAATTAGTTTTATTATTTTCCCACTAATCACAAGTCAGAATTATTTGACGGCACGTCTATACCTCATTAAACTTGTTTTTAGAAAAAATGGTGCATTGATCTATAAATATTCTCGACCCTGTCCTATACGATAGTTTTCTTTAATAAGAATCTAAAAAACAATTAAATTTTTATTGTTATTATTAATGGCGAACAAGTTACTTTATGCAAATAATATATCAAAACTCTTAAAATTTTCGGCATCCTTTGCTACAAGTCACGCCCCTAGTTTAAGAATTACTTATATAGAGTAATTTGAGGTATGTGCACTTACAATTAGTTTGTACGATTAATTTAATAATTCGTTTTAGAAAAGATTTATTTAAGAATACATCTGGATTCATAGAGGCTTTCATCGCATCATTTATTAGCTATTTTAAAATATTTTTCGTATGACAACGATACAAGTTTAATGAATTGTTTTCGTTAATTTCATTTCGTTGATTCCAAAATATTGCACACCCTTCCTGTAGACAATTTCGTGCGCACTTTTAAATCTAGTAAATTAAAAAGATTTTTTTAATCGGAGAATCAATTTTTGAAGAATGATAATACAAATGTATTAATCTTTTTCATATTATAAGTTTTGAAAATTTGTACTGTTTAGACATTTTCTTTTATGGATAGAAAAATATCATTATCTTAATTCTGAGCTTGAAAATATTAACTACAGCTGAATTGAGATTCATGTCACGACATTGAATCAAAGAATGTATGGCAAAAGTATTGATATAGAGTAGAGTAACATATGGTATAGAGAGATATTTGGATTAATAAAGGTCTACAAATAAAATATAGCCTACAAACCCCGGTTTGTATAGCATTCATACTTTAGCTTCATTTCATAGTTGTAAAATCAGAAATAATAAATCATTATTTTATAGATATCTGACATTTCAATCAACACTATTATGATAATATTCCCTGTCAAAGTATTACATTCAAATCCACAGCTCTTGCTTTTGGTACCCCATAAATTTTAAGCAATTAGTTTCATTTTCTTGTGAATAATTGTTATTTATTTATACAAATATTAAAATTATATTCCACGAAAATAAATTTCTGTCTGAAGAATGGTATGTAAGTTCAGGACTCGGTCTTTTCATTTAATCATTGTTCAAAATTATGAAGTGTGCATTTAACTATATTTATATCGGGAACCTGAAAGAAATTCATTAAGAGCTACTTGATAAGTTATGACCCTCTATATATATATAATACTAATACAATTTAATTTTCCGTTTTTATTGGAACTTTAATTGCAGAAAAGTACATTTGATACAGACTATGAGTACTTGAAATAAATTTTTAGCACTTAGATGCAGAGTGACAAACTTTTTTTTTAATTCTACAGTTATGGGTTTCATTCTTCAATGTTTATGAGAAATAAAATCACTCCGTGTAACCTTTTATAGCTTCACGCTTCATTAGCCTTTGTCTTTTCAAAAATTTTAAGAAAATAAAAAATGGACTAGTATAATGTTTCCAATGAAGCAATAAATAAAAAGTAACAATAAAAGAAATAAATTTTATGTAATGCAATAAAGGCTTTCATGGTATCTCTCTCAAAATTTCTTTATAACAGGAAATTATTTGCATGAATATTTATTTCTTAAATTGTCTTATTTAACGCTTTTGGTATTAAAATGCTTAATCGAATAATCTAAGCAGGAACGTCTTTAAACTTCTTCAGGTCCTGGGCCCTACACAAAAGTAAGCCTTGAGCCCAAACACAAATATAGGCCACACCAATGACTCTTAAAAGTAGACAGTACATAGCATAACTTATCAAATACTCGTACAAACAATAATCCGAATTAAAGAAATGTGCATGACTTACAATTGCACAAACCGACTCGACCGACTGTCGCCTTTTTATTGAAAGAGTAATGATGGTGTATGGTGGTCGGTCTAAGCCTGTAAGTAGACAATGGTCATCATATGTAGCCAGTTGACATATAGTCCGAAATTCCTAGTTTTTCACAGAATACGGCGGCAAGAACATTTGACAGTTGGTATTATTTGAATTATGATCTTATCAAGGCTGAGTCAAGAGCGGGACGATGCTACCATTGAGGACGAGGCCCTGAGCCTGGACCCAATTGACCCAAGCCTTAAGACATCCCTGAATTTAAGCACTGTACAAATAAATTACTCTTAACGGTTCAAGTACGTTTTTAAGGGATTCAGTACCATAAAAATGAATTACTATTTGACATTCAAATTTCAATAAAAATAAGGAAAAACAGAGGAAATTATCACTAAGAAACTAATTCTAAGAATTATTTATACAAGAAATTTGACAATACATTAAATGGTTGATTTGTGCATTCGTATTATCCTTCCAAAATAAAATATTAATTTATTATTTTAAAAATAATAAATTTAGATTTTATTTTGATCCACAGAGACTAATTGAAGGAAAACTCTAAGGTAAAACTTTTAGATAATGTTAAGAAAGTTTATTCCATTATATATGTTTAACTTAAACAATATATGTTTTTGAAGTTGTAATTAAAATACCATCGAAAAATGAAAATGTAATTTTTCATTGAAATACTTCAGTATAGCGCACGAAAAAATCAATCTGTCTTAAAATTAAATATAACTTCATTCTTATTAATTATATGACGACAGAGCAAATAATATGTATTTCTTATAAACTTTGCATTTTAAATTAATTATTCGTGCTATTCTTGTAACGGGCTATCATAAGGCTTTAAAAAAGTAAACTGGGATTTATTCTTTGATGTCATAATAAATCTTAATTGTCTTATATTTTACAGAGAAAAGTGATATATTAGTGATAATTAAGTATCTAATGTGAAATGAAGTAAAATGAGTGTCAGGGTAGTAATTGTTAGTATAAAAACTTTGAGAAAAACAATTCGAGTTTTGAGTTATAACAATTCGAATGTTTATAGCAAATAAGATATCCAGAGTTCCGTTAGAAGGATTCTAGCAGCGGACTACATTAAAGATTTAGAGTGTTTGCATATTGGAAGATTATCTTCGTTCCAGTTCGTCTTCATCCTTGTTTGCTTCTGATATATAAGTAATTTTTAACCGTCATAATTTAATCACGTGAGAAAGTCTTTCCACCAGTAATTAAACTATTTGATTAACTAGAGAGATTGATAAACTGAGATAAGCATTATTTCAGTCATCATTGTTGCGAACCAATTTCATGGTACCGTTTTTCCATGCTGGCAATGTCTTGATGAAGAGGTTCGCCAAACTTATCATAAACCTACCTTAATTTACCAGTGAAAAAATTCAAGTCGGAGAATTTTAAAGACAGAATATTTTAAAGACATATTGCAGCCGAAATCCTGAAATTTATTTCTAATGAGGCTGGCAAATGAGGAACACAGCTGTATCGTAAGAAAAAGTTACATCATTTAAAGACAAACAAATAACAATGAAGCTAGAAAAAGAGGAACAATGAATATGAAGCAAAAGAACAAAAAAATCAAGATGTTAAATTAAACAAAAATTTCCTAGCCTACCAATAGCTAAAGAAAATGGAAGCTTCTTTCAAGGTTGTGCAGTGAGGGAGGTGGTCCGCCCCTAATCATCACTAGGTTGCCGCAACATAGGGAGCAAGCAGGGTTGTTGAATACCTTGAGTATACTAATGTGTATATGTATAGACAGCCATGCAGAGTTGTCATACGAAAAGCAGCTACAGCTCGGTTCTAGTTCTCTCTATCAGTTTGGATGGGTGTAAATTTCTCAGGGCCAATTTGATAGTTCAGAAAACAGGTTTAATGCAAACTTTCTCTGAAGGGGTCTGTTGAGTAGCACATCTTTGAAACTGAAAGCTGAAAAGCTGTTACTCAATTGGCACTACCCAGGTGGTCACCTACAGCTTAAAGAATACTACAGACTCGAGTATCATTACAACCCCCCTCTAAATCATTAAATACATCTAACATGCCTTCAACCAAATTCTAGTAGTGTTTTCGTAGGGTTCATTCCCGAGGAAGTTCGCTGACACTTGAAAGTACGCATCCCAAACTTTTTCTTTCTGTTTCGAAGAAGTTTCTCAAACTTGGTGGTCTCTGAACAGCTATTAAATCTGAGACTCCACAAAAAGGACCCATTCATTGGCCTGGGGTGACGCTTGAGATAAATAACGGTAGCGTGATGTTGATTAATTTAAACATTTAGTTTATTTACGTCACAGCTGTTATTTACAGATTATACATTGATGTTATTAAACTTATGAAAGAGATTATTAAAGTTCAAAGGAAAGATGTTGTTTTTAAGGGAAGAGTTTCCTTGGGGCCCGCTCTCAATGAAGGTTTGCGAGTGACTTCCACCTGAAGTCGCTCCCTTACCGTCTTGCCTACCTAAGAGTGTGAGAGGAATCAAAGCAGGACCAGAAACTTCCAATCTAACGATTATTTATCTTACTCAGGCACACTAATCAACAACAGTTTAAACATTAATTGAATGTCCTAGGAGATGACAGAGAGAAAGCAATAACCTTAATTGAACAAGCACAAGTAACCAATTTAATTTAACCTAATCTATCGTTGACTACAAATTACCAATCCACTAATTTAATACAGTGACAAACACTGCTCTTAACTCAAGCTGCGAAAGTCAACTTTCTTATATCTCACCTTCGTGGCGACTGTAACAGTTTCTCAGCTCCTTTCCTCTACAATTAGAAAACTCTGACTTTATATAATCAAACTAATCGACATATCAGGGTTTCTTCTTGAGAGGGATGACTGTGAATTACACGCGAATGATAGCCCAAAGATTTCCCAAGAGGATTAGTGAGAAGATCCCGTAAAGATCCATCACAGGTTGTCAGACCATTTTCCGTTATCTCTCTCTCTAATCTCTCGCTTCGGGGATCAGAGGCTGGCGTCTTTAGCTTCTAGTTTCATCCTGCTAGTCGGCGGGGAAAAAAAGGGTCCCTCGTGGTGTCAACGGTTACCAGAGCGATCCAAGGTGAGACTACGCAATAACTTAAAGTTGCAGGTGTCTTTGCATGTGTGATGATTATTTCCACAGAGAAGCCGATTCACAGCTCCGTGGCGGGAAGGCTACAATGACTTTTACCAACCTCTTTGACAAGATCAAGCTTAAAGTGCGAATGAGAAAGGATTATTTAATGGTGTTCTGCCAGAGGTGAATGCTCTATATTTGTTTCTTCAGGCTTGAAAGAGGCACTCTGAGGACAATTTCTCTTGATGAAGTATAAAGATATTCCTATGCTACTTCACTAACAAAGAAAATAGGAATACTTTGTGCATTTCATCTGCTAACCCATTAACACAGATACTACCTTTATTTAGAGAGACAACCATACTTATTGTAGTTAATCATCTCCAAAAACTGATTTAAATTAAGGTAAATCTCCTTCCCGTAGGCAGCATGTGTGATAGCTACGGATGGAAGCTCGTTTCCGTTATTCAGCAAAAATGCGACTTGAGACTCAATTTCGAAGAGTCTATAAACAACCACTATTTATTGGGCTCATGTTCCATACGAAGTTTTTTTTGTAGGAATTCAATACCTCAAAAGAACTCTCTCTCTCTCTCTCTCTCTCTCTCTCTCTCTCTCTCTATCTCTCTCTCTCTCTCTATATATATATATATATATATATATATATATATATATACAGTGGCGCACACAGGAATTTTTCAAAGGAGGGTACGGGGTCGAAATTTACCATTCTTGTATCGTGCTCTTTTTGATTTTGTCGATTTTCGGGAACAAAATACAGTAAAAAACTAATTTTTGAATAAATAATTAGCATTAATTAATAAAATTAATCATTAATAACAAGTAATTAATTAAATTTTACGTATTATATAAAAAAATCAAGGGCTTTGGGGGGGGCCGGTCCCCAGGACCCCCCTTGTGTGTGCCACTGTATATATATATATATATATTTATATGTATATGTATCTATATATATAAAGGAAAAAAGCGACTCACTCACTCACTGACTGACTCACTGACACACTGACACACTGACTCACTGACACACTGACTCACTGACACACTGACTCACTGACTAATCACGATATCTCCGGAACTATTAAACCTACAGACTTGAAATTTGGTAGGTAGGTTCCCATCATGGAGTAGACGTCAGCTAAGAACAGATTTTGCAAAGTTCGAACCCCAAGTGGCGTTACGGGGGTTTAAGGGGCGTTATAGATAATTATTTCCATTACTAAACTATTAGATGTACAGTCGTGAAACTTGGTACACAGATTTCTTTCATAAAGTAGAGATTCCCTACATAATGATTTTTACAAAATTCGACCTTCAAGGGGCATTGAGGGCGCTTAAGGGGCGTTATAAATAATTATTTCTATTTTTAAACTATTAGACGTACAGTCTTGAAATTTGGTAAGCGGATTCCTTTCATAGAGTACAGATCCCCTACAGAATGGGTTTTGTGAAAATCGACTCCCAAGTGGCGTTGTAGAGAATTAAGTTGCGTTACAGGCAATTAACTCCTTTTTTAAATTATTTGACGTAAAATCACGAAATTTAGTAAGCTGATTCCATTCATTAAGTAGAGATCCGCTATAAGATGGGTTTGTGAAAATTGTTTCTTAAGTGGCGTTGCGGGGGCTTAAGGGGCGTTATAGATAATTATTTCCATTTTTAAACTATTAGACGTACAGTTTTAAAATTTGGTAGCCGAATTCCTTTCATGGTGTAGAGAGCCGCTACAAAATAGTTTTGGGGGAAATTGATCCCCAAGGGTCACTGAGGGGGATTAAGGGGCGTAATAGGTAAATATTTCCGCTTTTCAACTATTAGAACCACCTGCTTCAAAATTAGAAGGTATGTTCTGTTCATGAAATAAAATTCCTTTTACGAAGATTTTTGCGAAAACGGAACCCCAAAGGAGTGGGGTTGCGAGGGATTAAGGCGTGTTATAGAAAAATTCCTGTTTTTGAATTTAACTCATTTACTTGAAATTTGTTGAGCACTTTTCTTTAGTTGAATAGAGTTCCACTAAGAAAGGATCTTACGGAAATCAACTCCAAATGGAAGCGGGGAGAGTTATTGGGGCGTACTGATAGACAAAATTCCCGTTTTTGAACTGCTAATACTATAATATTAAAATTTGGTTTCCATGCTTATTTTGTTGAATTGGAATCCGCTAAGAATGCTATCAACGAGGTATTGATGATAAAAATTCCATTTTTGCTTTGTTAGATTTAGACTTGAAATTTAGCACGCATGTTTATTTTATGGAGTAGAGATCCACTGAAAGTTGCTTTGGTGGAAATCCACTTGATTATTAGGTTAAGTGAGCGAAAAAAATCTTTCTCCTTCTATTTTAGATATAAATAGAAATTAGATATTATAATTTATGTTCTTTTTATATCAAGGGGCGAGAGTGTAACAGCTATAAATATACTTTTCAATACAATCGAATTCTTAAAGCTAGATATCAATAATTAATATATATGTAAACAGTATACATATATACAACATCGTGAAATACCCAGTGAAGGGTGGGTAACGGCTAGTATATATATATATATATATATATATAATCAATATAAAATATTCAATATATAAATATATATATATATAATCCAATATAAAAAATTCAATATATATATATATATATACTTAATTATTTTCATGAAATATTGTTAACAATGCTCTTAGCGAAATACCCAGTGAAGCTGGTGGGTAACGGCTAGTATATATATATATATATATATATATATATATATATATATATATATATATATATATATATATATATCTTTTCTTAAAGAAGTGTGCGAAATGAAATCACTCAGATATTTTTTCCAGAAGATTCTGTTGAAGTCTTGAGCCGGTATATCTGCTTTGCATTCGGAGGGATCCAAATAGCGAACAAAATCATAGAGTTTAACCCAAGTAATTTTGTGTGGATTTATTTCACGAAAAACAAAAAGTCATTTTCTTGCTTACTGCTACCTCATGCTGATGCTCACGTTTGAGGAGAAGTGTGTGCACCGACATAAAAATATGGGGAGAAAAAGGGAGAACCCTTCATTAAGCAAGACCGGTCTCAGAGTGGATGGTATGTTAGGATATTCAGTTACACAGTTACACTTTTCTTGGTGAAACTTACAGTTGTTTGTCGTACATTTCATATGCACGTATTTCTTACAAAATTCCATTCTATTTACGAGGTACTCTTAGGGAGAATATTTTGTAAGTATTGTAATAGTAAATAAATAAATATTGTCATAAATGTAATAAAAATATATAATATAAATGCATATATCGCATTACATTAGATCTTCTTCATAATAAAAAAAAAAGAAAATATCAATGAAATGAGAGATAATCGGACTTTTCCATTCCAGAATTCCAACCCGGAAATTCGTGTTCTGCACAATTAATTCATTGAGGTCTGGGTACTTCCATCTAAAAAGCAATTCAATATGTTGCACAGCGTTATTTTAATTTTAATCTTAAGTAGGACTTTTAGGGTAGGACCTTTAATAATATGGTCTGAGTTAGAACTCCTCAAGAATATTTGCGTTGCTTGCATACAAATTTGTTAGATTAATTTTAATTTGAAAACAATAGTTAAATTTTTATAATAAAATATTAGAAGGTTTACATTTGAATTACCAAACATAAAAATCTATACATACAACTCATCTATTTCAACAAATCAAAAATTCCGTAAAAGAAAGGAAGAAAGTGTGGTTCATCGAGTCCTTCCTTAAAAACAAGGTTAACGAACACTTTTTCCGACAAAATTATGGGCAACGCACTCTGAATGATATTTCTCGCAGATTCGATTCTTTGCTTTTTTCCCTTTCCATTTGGAGACTTGTACACGACAAAGCACCTGAAAAAATAAGAGAGAGACAAAGCGTTCCGCACCATCAAACCCAAAAGACAGGCGACCGTCATATTTCTAAACCCTTCCTCAATCCCTCCCGCTCAAAAATCAGCTGCTAGGGAAAGAAAAAGCGTGACATTTTAAGATTATTTTTTTTTTGTTTTCCTCCCCCCTTTAATGACAAGAGAAAGTGGAAGACTGGGGATTGTTCCATGCTTATTTGGTTTGTGAACCCGTGGCTTGCTTCATTGCCTTTTTACCCTTTTGAAATGTTTTTTGTTGCGTATTTATTTACGGAACATTTAAGAAGAAAAATTATAAGGTGGAATTTGTCCGTACTTTGTTCCTTAAGGATTTAAAAGGATATACTTAGCAGGGTTTTGTGGGTGATTAAGAGTTATTTTAATTGCACGATTGACAAAAACTGTCGATTAACCACACTATCACTTCATATCACTTCAAGTGTTTCTTACAAACGATTATTGCCCGAAATTATCAATAAAACCGATTTTATTCCCTTTTATAGATCTAATTGAATGCTAAAACAACTTCTGTTGTTGTTGTGACTAATGCCACCTGCCTGACGAAGTCAGATCGAGGCCCACGAAATTCACCGTGGCTTAGGGCTAGGATTTTTACGCCTGTCGTTAGCCTTAGCTTTGAGCACCATGCAGGTGACAGTACGATTTTTCTCGGTTCCATCCCAATTTAGAGGGAGAAAACCCTCGGGTGGCCAGGGGCCTCCCACCTCTTTTCCCCTTCCACTAACCACACGAGAGGACTTGCGGCTCGACGGCTATTTAGAATACCCCATGTCGCAAAGGCACTATACATTTACAAACATCCATGTCTTCTCCGGGATTCGAACCCAGTCCCTACGGCACCACAGTGAGCGTTTCTAACCACTATACTGATTGGGTTACTAAATTAACTTCTTAACTGGTTTGTCCGTACAGCATACGGGTTACCGAATGCTATCCACAACCGGTTTGCCCGTATGCTGTACGGGCATTCATATTCTTTCTTTTTGCTCATATTTTTAATTCTTATAGTGAAATCATTAGTGCTAGTGTTTTTAAGAGATGCGGTTTATCCATGGTACTGAAATACTTCTCATCAGGATTTTCTTTGTGGTGAAGGTGGGAATTTTTCATGAAAGGCAGGAATTTAGATCCTTGAAAATATTCAATAAGGAACAGGGTTCGACAAAACAGTGTACAATTTGCTACTTGAGAAGAAATGAAAATGGAAAGATATTCTAAAAATGCCGATATTATCTCTTTCCATATTGCAATGTAAGAGATTTAGTATTACATTATTCTTCAAATTGTGTGTGCATATATGTATGTAGTCACACACAAAATCCTCAACTGTTCGAAAAAGAGGTATGTATGACAGAAATTCTTTTTTTTAAGATATATGAAACATTCTTCATAGAAGGCAGTGTGTATTTATAAAAGGCAAACATTTAGAGATTTTTGTGTTTTACGATTATAAAACAAAAATTGTGTGAACATTTTAAGATTGAAATAAAATTCTTAAATTTTCGCATTTTGTTAAGTATTATGCTTAGTTATAAGCAATAAAAAATGTGCCTTTTTTTAATAGTTTGGGTAAAAAAGTTGACCACTTTAAAGGTTAAGTACAATAAATTATTATCACAAAGGTAAGAATTCATGACAGTTTAAGAGGAATGACATGACATTTAATGGGAACTCTAAAAAAATGAATAACTTAAGTGTGGCGTTCTGTAAGAAGGTCTGAAAAAGAACGAAACATGTCATGTACTGTTTCTGTTACGCAGAATGTAGCATACCTGTTTTATGAATTTGCTATTTAAGGTAATAATTATTTTCAAGAATAAACTTGTAATAACTAAATTTTGAATAACTAATACAGTAGAACGTCGTTTATCCGAACGTTTATTATCCGGAGCGTCAAATAAATGAACCAGTTCTTTTTTATTAACAACATGTACTGTATATGTAATGTGCAATGCTCAACAGTTGTTTCGCGTGAGGCCAAAAGTGACGGGAAACCCAAGGTCAAGGATATTTGAAGAATTTCAGTTGTGTGATTTGGCGAAAGGTTTAGAAGGTGAAAAATATTTCAATGACGAACACAGGGAGGAGATTACCGACTTTATCCAATCAATCCCAGGATATAAGGAATGTAACGAATAAGATGAAGAAACCTGGATGGCATGAGATGCAGAAGACTGTGAATTTCAAATGCAAAATGATGACTAGATTGTGACTTCCGTTCAAGAAGAATCCGATCCTGTCGACGATGAAATACATGAAGACGAGGATAACAACAACAACGAAAGTAGCAAGGGTCCTTCAAATGCTGACGCGTTTCCTGCGTTAGAGACAGGTATGGAGTGGTACGGACAACAATCAGAGGGCAGGTCACCGAAAAAACGAAGGTGCACAATAGTACAGCGAAAATTAAGTGATTATTCTCCCCAATAAATGTAAAATTTCGACATTTTGCACCTATTTTGCTTTTTCTTCAAGCTCGTTTCCGGTATGTGATGATTTTCAGTATTCGTATAGTGTCTGGTTTCATGTACTGCATGGATCGCATTCGGTTTTCGGTTATCCGAACAATCACGTATCCGAACTGTGTTCGGTCCCAATTGATTTGGACAAACGAATTTCTATTGTAGTTCGTAATTGAACTATTAAGTGAAGTGAAGATTTTAATTCAAAACCTTTCATAGTATATGTATTAGGGCCCCATTAGATCAGCACGACCGCGGTGATCGATTGATCATGGTCACGAACTCATGGCTGGCGATATTTCTGAAGGGCCGCGGATTCAAGTCCTGGTTCCGCTAAATACACTAGTAGAGAGGTGTTTCAAAGTTCTAACATTGACGCGGTTTAAAGAGTGAAGTACCAGTTTTGTTGCCGCTTGAATGGGGTTAAAAATCACAAGATCCATCGCCAGTACACTTCGTGTTACTTTAAAGTGCGACGTTAATAACTCAAACTCAGTGGCGCAACAGCCGATGAGGGTCAAGGCCTACTGTGCTCATCTCAGTGTACGTGACCATTGGGCGCTGAGGTGCATGAATAGATGTCCCGATCAGATGGTCAGTCTGAAGCGAGATCCCCTGTGTTTAAGTCCCCAAGCAAGCTTGGTACTTATTTATCGACCCACCATTACAGGAGGATTGAAAGGGTGAGTCAACCTTGCCCTGTCCGAGGATGGAACCTCGAACATGTGGTGTAGAAGTGCGAAACGCTACTACTCGGCCACGGGGACATTAAAGTTAATAAACAATCTATAAATTGCTTATGAGTGTATTCTCTCTATTTGAGTCTATATAAGGCTAAAAAGTAATAAGGGAAGCTGAAATAACTTTAGCACCCTGAAAACTTAATTCAATGGCGCAACAGCTTATGAGGGCCAAGGCCTGCTGTGCCCAACTCAATTTACGCGACCTTGGACCTGAGGTTTAGAACCCTTAAGGTTTTTAATAATCACCCATTTTCCTGCTGCCAATAAATAACCGCTGTTTATGGCATAGTGCTGAAGTTTGGAGAATAGGGTGTCAGTTCTGGTGTCACCCTCATCACATAACCGCTTAAATTTAAAAGGACCATTGTCAGTTGCCCTTGCATTGCTTTGAGGTGCGAGGTATTGGATTATTAGTTAATTAACCGTTAGAGCTGCCTGAAGAGTTATTGAGGATCAATTCTATTACCATCCTAATAAAAAGAGAACGACATCTTTTGGAATGTGCTGTTTAATTTAATAAATTTTGAATAGTATTAGGACAGAGAAAAAATTCTAGGATATTTTTCTCGACAAATATTATAAAACTTTGCAATTAATCCGCAATTATAAATCTCTTTATTAATCTTTGCATTTTACTTATAGTAGTTGCGTTTCTACATTTAAATTGGCTTTTTGATGTATCAGAAATTATTTCTTGGATGTGCTCTAACTGCGCTCCCAGAAGAAATGGAACATATAGGTTTTAATAAACGAATAACATTAAACTTTGCAGGATTTTTGGTCTATATTGAGAAAGAAAAGAATAGTCTCTTAAAGTGCAAACTTGGTTGAAAAATCAACCAAGAAGTGTTTTCGTCTTTTAATTGCGTCCTAAACACCGTTAGTCTGCCAAAGACCCATTGGCCAAACTTTCTTTTTCTCAGAAAAGTAAAGAAGTAAGTATTTTCCTCATTCTCCTTAAATTTTGAAGCCATGAACTTCTTTACCACAAGCAGATTTTAAACTACCTTCTGTTAGCAGACGTTACTTTCGAGACCTTGTCTGAGGACTCACAATTGTGTCAATCATTGATCAGAAGGAGGAAGAGTCAACATAGGCACATACTAACTTTCTTCTCAAAGTTAGCCATCCCTTAAAGATTAACCTATGTTACAATTATAACAAATTTCAGTCGATGTTGTGATAGTTTCATGCAAATATATAATTTTCAAGAACAAAATATGTTTTAGGAAAAAGTTATGAAACATGTAGACATAAATTCATGATAAACTTTATTCCATACTTTAATTTTTTGTATCACATTTTTAAAACAAAAACAATCTATACAAGACAAATAATAAAACGTACGTCAACATAACTCAAGTGTACAAAAATAAACACATTAACAAAAGAAAATTAGAAAATTTTACAGATTTCTCTGTTTATGTGGAAGCTCGGAAATTTATATACAGTTCTAAAATATTGAAAAAAATATCATTTTAGTTACTACAATTTTCTCTCTTTTTGACTAGTTTACAAAAGAAATATTCAACTGAGCAACTGACTGCATTAGTTGAATCAGCACAGGATGTTTTTATAACTTTCTCATTAATATACCAAGCATATTTTTACTAATTTTATTTTATTATTAAACAATGCTTATTTCAAAGGGCTAGTGACAGGGGATAGATGAACAGAATAAATAACGTAATAATTACAGCTTTTTTGTAATGTTTTTTAATGAGATTTGACTTTAATTTGATTAAATAAAGTAATTCGATAATGATTAAAATGGTAGATATAAAAACACAGAATGAAGTACATTTATTTAATTAATTAATTTACAGTACTTCACCTTGAGCAGTATTATTCACCTTGAACAGTAAGCCTCAACATGAAGTGAACATATAATAATATTTATTAACTTTACAAAAAACGAAAAGAAAATTCAAAATAGAACTAAAGAAATCAACCTGTTTAAATTCATATTAACCTAAATTGAATCCATGTTAGATACATTGGTAATATTTTCTGTACAAGATAAAATACAATTATTCTCTTCCATTTGCAATACTAATTTCCATTCTCGACTGCTTCTGAGAAGAGCATTATATACAAAACTAAAAGATACAGTTCACTTCAGTTCTACCATATTTGCATAAAAAACTTCAGGAAATGATCAAGGTTGCTATAAATATAGAATCATAGTTAAAGCAGAATAAAATTATGTTCACTGAATTAACTAAATTAAGAACAAACCTCATAAGCTACTGTAATTACAAAAAAATGTGTTCTCAGCGTTTTTAAGTTCACCATCTGGTGAAATATTTTCAATGCAGATTTATAACTATTAAAAGGTGTGGAAACTGATGTGAGAATAACATATGATTTAATATTATAATTGTCTATGATTACTTTTAGAACAGAAAAACGATGACCTTTACCAACTGAAAATACATATTATGGAACAATTGTTTATCGTCACAAACTAATGTGTATATACAGATGTAATGTTATACATTGTAGATAGAATAACACAGATAAACTGTGATTTCTTTCATGCAACATTTTTCTTACAGGACAAGTACCAACCTCTTCACTGGTTGAAGTCCCAGCTATCTTTAAAGTTGCAGAACGAATGCGTTTCAGCAAAAGCTAATGGTGATGAACAGGTATAAAAAATGGTACATGAAAAATATAATGGACTATGGTGTGCTTCCCATCATTTTCTGTCAGCATTTGGGCTATAAGGCCAGCAGCCATCATTTCACTCAGGTTATCCTGTTGTTGTTTCTTTTGGTGAAACATCTGTGCCTCAGAAAGTTGCTGACATATTATAAGGACCACGATAGCAACTGCCACACAGGCGTGGTTGAAACCTGAAATGTTTCAAAAAATCCAATTGTTAGAAAAGAGCTTTCTTAATAGGCACTAAATTACAATCAAATAAATATCAATTGTGGGAATGTAGTGACAAAATTCGCATTTCCTAGAAAGTAAAGTTACTCAAAATCAGTTTTTCCCAACAGAGGTCCACTTGGAGGCTCAGAGATCTGTAAGAAATGGGAGGGGTTCAATGAATAAACTAAGGGATTCATGAAAAAATATTACTCATTCGTATAATAACTAGTTGTTACCAGCCCACTTTTCTGGGAATTTCATATCTTTGTATGACTATATACCAGTAATTCCCAAATTGTGGGGAGCTCCCTCTAGGGATCGCTACAAGGGGAACGCGAACATATTGATAAGTCGAAATCAAAAGATTGTTTAAAAAATCATTAAATGACTGAAATTAAATAAACAAATACACTCAGGGACAAAACAAATTAGCGCACCAAGAAGAAGTCGTCAAAATGAAACGAAATTTTACATACGTAATGACTACTTTGATATAAGTAAATGATTAGAAAATCAAAGAAAAAGGATAATTTATTTCAGAGAAAAATGCAAAATAACGAGGACTTAATACCCTCTAGCGGGAATGCATAATGAGATACGATCTGGCATTGAGGCATACAAGTTCTGTATGATGTCTTGAGACATTTCGTTCCATATTTGCTTTAACCTTGCCTCTAGTTCATTCAAACTCGTAGGATGCCCAACTCGCCGTCCCAAATGATCCCAGATATGTTCGATTGGAGACAAATCTGGGGTTTGGGCAGACAAGGAAAGGTAGTAACAGTGCGGAGACAGTCTTGTGACACCCTTGCTGTGGGAGGCCAAGCATTGCCTTGTTGAAAAATGGCTCTTGGGAGCCGTTGCATGAGTGGCAACACATGTGGTTTCAGGAAGTCATGGACATACCGCTGGGCTTCCATGATGCCACGGATCAATACTAAGGATGACTATGTGTTGTAGGCAATGGCACCCCATACCATCACACCATCTGTGGGAGCGATGTGTCGTTGTAAAGCAAATGCAGGATTGAGGCGTTCACCACGGGGTCTCCACAAACGAACACGATTGTCATCACTGCTGAGATCGAATCTGGATTCGTCGCTAAAAACGACCTGATTCCATTCCGCTGCAGTCCAGTTTCCTCGTGCGTGGCACAACTCCAAATAGAGGCGTCGATGGGTGGGCGTCAAGGGCAGCACACGTAATGGGCGCCATGATCCCAAATGTCCTTCAGCCAGGCACCTTCGTATGGCTCCAGAAGATACAGGGGCCCCTAGTGAAGGTGCTACATGTGCCTGGATGGTGGCCGATGAAGCAGTTGGCCGTACTACGTGCATTTCTTACGGTGTGGCGGTCTTCTCGACGACTGGTCTTTCGAGAGCGTCTTGAGCCTGGTTTTCATGTAAATGACAGATCACCCAGCTTCCATCATGCCGATGATTCTACTCCTCTCAAACTGCGACAGCTACTCATATTGTCTTCGTAAACGGCGTAATTGCATGTCTACCTCACCTATTTCTTTGTAAATGATTCCGCGCTCTCAAACAAGCTTCGATTACCTGTTTTATCCCCCAAGGAAAACGACGTTAAACGCCCTCTACCTACCATATTTAAGGCGGAGTCACGCTATAATTCTAATCATTTGCATATCTCCCCGACATGTAACTTCATGCCAAGTTTCATTACAATCCCACAATTATTTTTTGGTTCGCTAATTTTTTTGTTCATGAGTGGCCATTCTGACATAATAAAAAATAAAATACACATTTACAAAGATCTAAATTATCTTACAAGTGTATGAGTTCTGAACAGTGTATTGTATAATTAACTTGACAATACTAAGCTAAGAGAACAAGTTGTATAATTACCAGTAACTCCATGGGCTTGTATATATAATTATATACAAGAATTAACATTTATATTGGTTATTTGTACGGTTTATAATTAATATCCCCCTATTAAAAGTTATGCTATTTGCCCCCACCCCAATGCCACCGTTTACCTCGTAGGCGTACATATGTGATGTATTGGGAAAGGGGGGGGGGAAGAAAAGGAATTTATTCCTTTTGAATGAATTTGTCAGTGTTTGCGAAGAATTTTCTTATTTATTCCTTCGCAAACACTGACAAATTCATTTCACTGCATTCTAAAGCCTTCGGAATAATTTTATGGATAGCAGTGCACAGAAAAGATTGTTCTACGGAAAGACGTAAATATACGTGTGGGCAATTAACGCTCTGGCTGAACGAGATGTTTAAATACGCCGGTGTCAACTTAAGAGGCTAAAGTTGTATTGTAGTCTTAGCGTCAAAGTATTATACTATTGAATTCAACGCATTGTTACTGTATGGAAGGGTGGGGGAAGAAAATTATGGTTGGAAATTGGGTCGCATATATTGAAAATTTGAGAAGCACTACTATATACTGCTTTTAATCCTGCTTTTCTCAAACTATGGGACGCGCCCTCTTGGGATGGGGTGATAAACTTACAAGGGGGGCGCAAGCGTATCAAAAACTCAAAAGTAAAAGATTTAAATCATTTCAAATATACTGAATGGAAGCGAAACAAAATACATTCTGGCATTATAAAAAATTAAAATACATATTTACATTGATATAATATACTTATAAATACATCTGTACTGCATAATGTATTTGATATTTAGTTTATCAACACTAATTTAAGAACAAGATTAATAATTACTAGTGAAACCCATGGGTTTGTCATATACAAAACTATATGCAAAATTGAATACTTATCTTGATAAATTGGGCGGTTTATAATTAAAGTCACATTGTAGCTTAAGCATGTAGCTTTTAGTACGTTAATTTTGAAATCAATACATTGTTATTGTATGGAGGGGGCACGATGAAAATTATGAATGAAAATTGGGTCACAGGTTTTGAAAGTTTGAGATGCACTGTTTTAATCTATTGATATCTGTCTTACTTAGCATCAAACTTTTGATTGTATTGAAAAACACTTTTGTAGACCTCACCAATTGAATAAAAAAAGACAAGACATGAATTTCTAAAATGGAAGTATAACTATCTGTTGTGTGCCCATACTTATATATCTTGAATAGGACTTCCGCAAAATCCATTTGTAGTGGATCTTCTCAACAAAAAAACCCTGCTTGCCGAATTTCAACTCTGTAGGTCTAATAGTTCAAGAAAGGGAACTTTTCTAACAGAAACAATCCCATAACACCCTTTGGGAGTCGATTTCTACAAAATCCGTTTTTATCGTATATTATTATATCGTATTTATCTACCCAACAAAGAAAACACGCTTGCCAAATTTGAGGTCTTAATATCTAATAGTACGAAAACGGGGAATTTCATTTAAAAACCACCCTTAACCCCTCCTAATCCCATTCGGAGACGATTTCCATAAACCCACTCTTAGGGAATCTCAATTCAGCAAAAGAAACATGCTTTTTAAATTTCAAGTCCATAGGTCTGATAGTTTTGTAGATCTCGTAATAAGAGAGTGATTGAATGAGTGTGTCTGTGTCGTTTTTTTCTTATATACGTATAGATTTGATGATAATAAAAGCATGTAACGCCATGGGAAAGTTGAGAAGTGAGGAATAGGAAGAGAATTGTACTTTTGAGCTTTCATTAGTTTACTAGAAAGAATTAAATCATTGAAAAAGTTTGGGAGAAAAATTGCTACACTATGTGTCCCCACTACGGCACCCTTTGCGACATCAGTTGTGTAACACATTTTCTTTCAGAATATCGCACTCAATCCAATTAAATAGAATTGACTTAATACAGTTAAAAGAGAGAAATGACCTTCGTCTGACTCAAAGTTAGAGCTAAATCAGTCACAAGGATCTCATTAGCAAGGCCTACCTGCTTCATAGCCTAAGAAGTAAATTTTCAGATGTTCAAAATATTATTTTCATTTTATTTCAATAGTATTTCTGCAGATGAAAACTATTCAATTTTCAATTAAAATTTTCTTAATTTGAGATATACATTATTAATAATATGTTGGAATGGCTTAACTATTTTTTTTGAATAACGTAGAAATAAATATTCCCTTTAGAAGTTGTTTAACCTTTAGCTTTTATTATCTCACACATAAATATTTCGCATTGGGATGTTTCGCATACATATATTAATCCGTAAACTTAAAATTAGGATTTATGGGGTCCAGAAGCAAAGAAAGGTTATGAACCCTTGCCCTGATAGGATGAGAAATAGAAGAATTGTGTTGTTTTCTATATTTATAGAGTAATAAATTATGTTATATTATGTAATTATATTATGTATGAAAATATGCAATTGCATATATATATTTCGTTTTATGAATTACATATCAGCTTCTATTTTTATATTCATGTAACCATAGATGGCAGCACGATAACTTGATTTTAAACTTAAAAGTTATTTTGCACACAAAACGTTTCAGATACACATACAATGTAAAAGGAAAAAATTATTTACACAAACGAGCTAAGTTTATGTGATATTTTAATTTTATTTCTGGGTTGCTCAACTTTTTAAATTATAAAACGCAAATTCGAATTATAATTCGACATTTGAATCAGAGAGAGAGAATTACTGAATAAATTTAAATTCAGTAATTCCTTTTCTTATATGCTTATTTTTACTGGTAGAGGGCAGCACAGATGCATTTTAAGTATACACATTAATAGAATAATTAAAAACTACTTCAGTTCGATTTTCCATACCTAGATGGCGACATTGCAGATTTAGAAACTATTTCGAAAGATCGTAAAAACAGACTTATAGTTGACATCTACTTAAAGTTTGAATAGCTTACGTATATTCAAACTTTCTGAATGAAGAAAATGTTTCAAAATATTCCCTTTTCTTTCAGATTATAAAGTATGAAAAAAATTGATTGGACCGTATTGCTAACTTCACTATGCAATGTTTTTATCAGGAAATTTTATCACTACGAAGAACTATTCAAACTAGGATTTTTATTCAGAAACTGCTTAAAATTGAATTTAATTTCAATTTTGATGTTCTAGTTTTGTATCAGAAAATCATACACTTTTTTATCTTTGTTTAAATAAACAGGCATTTTCAGGTTCATTTTTCTATATATTTATAAGACATTTTTTTAAATATTACTTCAGATTTTATATATATTAATATTATTTTATATTTCTATATATTTTACCGTTATAAATAAATCCCGAAATTAATTTGTTCTTGCTTATTAATCATGAGTTTCTGATAAATATATAATTTTCTTTTCTTTATGTCTAATGATAACTTTTGCTTCCTGACAACTTGATGCATTTCATTCAATGTTTTGATTTATTTAAGATGTTTCTTTTTGATTTAAATTTTCTTCAATCATTTTCGATAAAAAATTTTGAATCATACAACAATTAAATTTTTCGATTACAAGAAATATTAAAATTTCTGTAATAAGAAACATCTTGTAAGAATTAAATTGCTCAATACTTGTTACACAAAAATAACACTTCTGTAATATAATCCTACCCGAATTACATACTAGTTAATCATTACTATCCTTCATATTTTTCTTTATAAAACCTTTTTAAAACTATCTTGTAACTGTATATTGAAATATTACCCGTATTGGTTAAAATAAATTTTCAAATGAAAATTTGCTTTCATTATGAGCTGGGAAGTAATTTTCAAAAAAAAATAATTACAGAAAGTAATTTTTAAAAATTCTTATCAAGAATCAAGGTTTTGCAAACAAATCTTACCGAGTTCCGTCTTTCTCCACAATGTTCCTTTACCGTAAAAGCAATTTCCTGCTTATCAGTACTCTGACAATCAGCAAATACTTTTAAAGATGACAGGTTTATAATAATACAGAAAATGTGTTTTTAAAATTTTAATTGAATTACATTTATTTAATTCATTTTTATCCTCTTAAAGATGTCCACTTCAAACATTCTAGTTCTCGTCCTTTCTTGCATTCGTAAAAATAACTTACTAATATTACACTTAAAAAATATACCTACTATAGATACAAAATGTAACTTCTAAAAGCTCATTATATTTTTATTGAGGAAATGCGTATCTATAGAGCAATATATTGACTGATACTCGACAACTTAAAAAATTTTGTTATTCAATACAATTGTTGCTTTGAGATTTTGACATAAAATTTGAAACCTAATATTTAGATATTACTCAAATTGTATTGTACCAAAGCAGCTTAATTATAATTTAGGAACTTCTTTTCAGAGGACAGGAGTAAAAAAAAAAAATTGAAAAAAAATAATAAAAAAAGAGTTATTTATTTTTAACGTTATTGTCATTTTGTAACATTTACCTCAACATTTCTTGACTTCATTTTATGCATTTCATAATTTTTAGTATAAGTATGAAAAGTAATGATAAATCTCCACGCTCATTCTTGCTGCACCTCCCACAACAACTGTACTAGGTTTCCAGCATTTGCGCAGTGGAATTAAAATTATATAAGAACAGTGATATTGTTGTACTTTGTCATGACATTACAGGGTGATCCAGGATTATTGGGATAAACTTTACGAAGAGGTAGAGTAGATCATAAGGATTCAGATTTGTATAACAATCCATGGTCGGAAACGTCTTCGTTCGGCGCTAGGTGACCTTGATCACTAGTTCACTGGAGGGAGCAGAAATGCGTTACCCCACTCATTTGGGTGTTCTGCCACGCAGAGGAGTATGGAACAGTTTTACAAACACCTAGCTGTACTTGACACCAAGCTGTACAGATATGTACTTGATTCATGGATTGGCTTAAAAAAATGCACGAGCAGCAGAAACCTTGTATCGTGAAAGGTACCCACAGAGAGATTCCCCGAACCACCGGATGTATAATACACAAGTGCCATTGAATTAGGGATAGCAAGATGTTGTAGAGCTGCGTATAATTTATGCGCAAGTGAGGGTGCTGTAGTAACTGCATATATAGCGTGCATTGCGGTTGCTCTGAATTAGTTGTTAGAATTGCCAGTATGGGTAAAGTGCCTGATTTAGACGCTTTTGATCGCGGACAAATCGTAGGTTTGTGACGCATGGGCCATTCAATTTCCGAAATCGTCAGACAGCTAAGATTTTCAAGGTCGACAATGTCAATACATGGATGATGCACAAAAAAAGCTACAAAGAACAATTAGCCTTGACAGTGCGAGGCATGGGACGGCTCAGGCGTATTGTACGTAGCCAACAAAGTCAGACATTAACTCAAACTACCACCCAGTTGAATGACGGTGACAGTCGTATAGTCAGTAGGCGGACTGTGTAACACTTGCTTCCCCGTATGGGTTTCGGGAGCCGTCGGCCTACGAGAATACCATTGTTCAATCCTCGTCATCGGGTTTCACGTCTTGCCTATTCAAGAGAGCACAGATACTGCAGTGTAGAGGACTGGAAACGAGTAGCATGGAGTGATGAGCTCCGATTACTTAATGCCAACGGGAGGCCTAGAATATGGTGTCAGGCTCATGAAATCATGGTTTCTCCATGTCAGTTTGGAACTGTACAAGGGCTTAGTGACTCAATCATAGTCTGGGTGTCTTTTGTGGTACTGTTTGCAATCTTTGGTGCGTGTACCAATCTCCCTTAATGCGATTCGGTACGTAAAGTTACTGGGTGATCACCTCCATCCGTTTATGCTGTTCTGTTATTAGCCCGTTAATGGAGTTTTCCAGCAAGAAAACTGTACCTCTCACAAGTCCCGGTTGGCTACTGTCTGATTGGTTGAACATTTCCCTGACTTTTCTGTCATAAATTGGCCACCTAGAAGCCCAGACTTAAATCCTATTGAGCATTTGTGGGATGTTTTAGAGCAAGGCGTAAAAGGCCATCACCCAGCACCAACGATCCTTGCTGAATTAAAAACAGCTTTAGCCAATATTTGGCAATTCATTCCCGTGGAACATTTCCAGAAATTTGCTGAATCTATTCCTCGTCGTGTGGCAGCCATTTTCAAGGCTGGAGGAGACCCGACTGGTTATTATGTAGGTATGCCTAATTCAGTGGCACTTCAGTGTAATTTGCATCACAATTTGTGTGAATCCGGATCATTATGAGGTAATAGGCAAAGTAAGGGTGATCCACGAGGGACTCAAACTTTCAGCATAGAACAAAATGTGTTAGATACTGTTCGAAGGAATCCGAGTACCAGGTTACGAAACATCGCTTCTGCCTTAGAAAGATCTCAGAGTAGTGTTCACCATCATTTTCAGTGTGAGGGCAAACCATTACCATCTTCATAGAGTATTGCCACAAATTGTGATGTAAATTAATAAAAAATTATGGCTTCCATGTGCACTTATGTGTGGGTATCTTTCGGGGTACTATCTTTCTGCTGCTCGTGCATTTACTTCTGTCAATCCGTAAATCAGGTGAATATCTGCCAGTTAGATGTTCATAACATTGTTCGATACTCCTCTGAGGGCGATGACAGCATAAATGACTGCGGTAATGCAGGTCCGTTTCTTCCAATGCTTTTGTCATTAACGGCATCTAGCGCCGAACGAAGACGTTTCCGAACATGGGTAGCATGCAAAGCTAAATCTCTTTGTCATGCCCCCTGCCTCTTTTTAAAGTTTGTTCCAATAATCCTGCGACACGCTATATATTTATCAAAGTGTTTACAAATAAGTACTTGATTATTTGTTTAAATAATCTAATCAGTATTCAAATTTTTTAACTGAATTAAAATATTTATATACATAATTTTTTTAAAAAACCCATATAACCATTAAGTATAGGAAAAATACATCTATAAATATGAATACATTTCGCCTACAAATGTTTCGAAAGATGGATTCTAAATTTTTTCTCTTGATGAATCGAGTATATTTTCGCAATTGCAAAGCACGAGAAAAATATGATAGAATATTGTCTAATAGATACTCTATATAAATGATCAGAATTGGTTTTTGAAGTTTAAGGAAATTTTTTCCATTTTCTATTAGTTATGAGTAGTCTCTCACTCTATGTTCATATAAAACATTCATATAAATAAATCTTAATGTCATACTAGGAAATTCATTTGTTCATATATATTTAGAATCATAGTTTGTGCAAAATAAAATAATTTTTCATCAGCTGATTTTTTTAAAAAAATTTTATGCAGTGCATTTCTGTATGATATGCATTATTCTATGGCCGATCCTTCCCCAAATGAGCAGATGCGTTTGTTGAGACCAAAACACTCAAATAGGAGATGAAGGGAAGATGAAATGAAAAAAATCTTAGTTATAGGATATTTATGAGTTTTAAATAAAAGGAAGTTCAATAATTTAACGTATTGTGTTCATAAGTTAAATTTAAAATTTCTTAATGTCAAATTTTGATTCAATAAAACGCTACTTGAAAGGCAATATATTAAGAAAAGTATGGACAAGATTCATATTCCATTACTATACAAAAACTTTAATAGGAAAGATGTATTTAAAGCAAAAGCTTAAATTCGCGCGTTGTTGCGTAAATCCTAATTTTTAATAATATTATTCACATTGACATCAGGGTGAATGGACTCATGGACCTGATCTAGCTCTGCTGATCTCCGGTATGAGAAACAACAATAACACATTGACGTTACATAGATAATGGATTCAGATTGACCAAGAAACAGCGCCCCTGGTTCCGACGAAGGAGTCAGAACATGGAGAGTGTTAATAATGATGTGACGAGATGAAACGCTTGATATAATTCTACGTGTTATTTTTGATGATCTAATTTAATTCTATAAATTTGTGCCAATCCCCCCAAAAATTGTATATTTAACGTAATCTCTCCACTGTCACTCTCTACAATACTTTATTTATAAAGATATTTTTCCCCTTAAGTGAATAGATATTTGATAACACATTGAAAAGTAAACTATTTTTTTCCAGAAGGAAGTCTGAAAATAAAATAATTCTTTTTTTCTTATGATATAAATAAAAAAAAATCTATATAATACACCTAATTTACTATTCACTGAAACTTTACTAAGAAGGGAACAGAAACGCTTAGTTGAAGAACGTTACATTTAAAATTGTTCGCGATCGCAAGATGAAAAAGAAAAGCTAGATTGAAACCCAAATTTTTTTAATTGTATTATTTAAATGTTTATGTAACAATTTATATAACATATTAAGCCTTTTTAGGTTTGTGTGTAGTAAATTTGTTTAGTTACAAAAAAAATGAAATGGATTAAATCATGGAATCAATTACTTAATTATTTTCATCCTATTTTCAGTCAAGTAATATTGGAAAGCTATCACTAAAATTGGAAAGAACTTATTTTAGCATAACATTTATTTTTGATGAACGTTTTATTTTCTATTGTTTGTTATAAAAAATGAACATATTTCCCCATTATTTCTTTCTCTCACACTCTATTTGGCTGTATTTCTCTATATGAAAGATATATGTAATTTTATATTTCTGTACATAGTTTATAAAAATAATATTTAAACATATATACACTGCTAGCTGAGTGTTTCTCAATATTAGTTAGTTAGTGTTTCTCATTATATTTCAAAAATCTTTTAGAATGTTATGGAAAATTTGCTAAAAACATGCTGTATTTATCCAAGCTTTAACTTGTACTTGGATCGCTGATTAGGGAAATATAACAGCTTTTTCATCTATGTCTGTTCTTGATCGAACGGTGATCTAAGCATTTTGGAATCATCTCTTTGGTCTGTACCTTTTCTTAATGATTCAGAATATCTATTCATTCTGCGCGTGTAACTGAAAACTGACTGTAGTAATTTTAGACTGAATACATAATTTTATAACCTCTTTATACTTAATGAAAAAAGAGTGATTTGCTAAATATTAAATGTTTTGGATTTTCGATGTTGCTCTCAACGTAAACAAATGGGAATCCTGGAAAGAAGATATCAGATTTTTTTCAACAAAAGCCGAATATAATATAATACTTTCAGTTGTATATACAACACATAAAATTAGAACAGTTGTAATATTTATTTAAATATCAAATTGGTATCTTCTAGTGCTACATTATGTTTCAATTTTTTCCCTCTTAATACAATTATTGAAAATTAATAACATAAAATAGTGAATAATTTTTGTTATCAAATTATTATTATATTCAAATACTATACATTTACACTTATATAACTATCTAACTCTTTCCCTTTTCACTATTGTACGAATTGATAACTGAAATCAAAATATAAATAGAGGAACATCAAACGCGTTTTTTTCAATAAATTTAAAACAATCTATGCAATTATTGGAGATACTTGTAACAGGCACAGAAAAGTACATTTTGATTTGTTTTCATTCTGAACAAGTATCAGTAGCTTAGGTATAGTTAATAAAATTTGTAAACTGTGTTCTTAATCATTTAAAATGAATAATTTTCAAGAAAAAAAAACGAAAGGTGAATATTGCAAAAGTAAGGAAATATGCATATAAGGGATACGTTAAAATTGAAATGAAATATCATTTGATGTTTGAAGTTACTTTCCATTTATTTTATAAAATAAACTAACATAGAAAAAATAGTTTTAAAAATATATTATATATAAAGAGCATTTGCACCAAAGATAGTAATTGAACAATTCAATGAGAGAATTCATAACACATTGAAATGTGATAAAAAATTATTTTGAAAAATAATCATTCCTATTTAAGATTATTTTTACTTTTTTTTTATTAAATCAGATTATGCTAAAAAAATTACTTAAAAAATTATGTATTGTTATTTTTTAAAAATAAATTTTTAAAAATATTTAAATTTATTCACACCAAAAATAATGATGGAAACATTAAACTCATTCATAATACATTAAAATGAAAGGGAAAAAATTAAAAAAAAAACTTATTCTAAAAATAAATTAAAAAACATACTATATATCTAATTTGAAATTTCATTAAATAGCCTGACCTATATATATATAATCAACACAATTTAATGAGGGAAAATAACTTTATTGTGAAGCATGAAATATTGTATAAAATATAGCGAGCGATAAAGCAGAATATGTAAAAAGTTTCATGCAAAAAAAAGAAAAAACCGCATTATTTCACAAAATGTTCATGTTCCACTAAATTAAATTAGTTCCTATCACGAAGCCAGTAAGCGAATTAACTTTAATTTTTAAAGGGTTATAATATGAAAAAACTTAAATAAAATGTTTCAATAACCCTAAGCAAAACAATATTAATTAGCAATTTTATTAGAAAATCACTTTTTATGTAAGAATTTAACACTATTATAAATCCTTTAAATTAATAATAATAAAAACAATACATTTAATAAAACTAAATGCAAAAAATAGCCTGAGATTATACATTGAACACATAAATTCCTTTACCTTTTCTGCGACATGCACCGAACTGGTTCATATCCAACTCCTTTATGAACTCTACAAATAGTCACCCTGCTGATAAATGCCTCGTATTAATACCCCAACTAACCCAAACACCTGTCATTGTTATGTTCCTTATAATCTGTCACATAAAAATGGATACGAAAAGAATACGTTTCTTCAAAGAGCTCAAAAGCGAAACCTGCAAAAACAATTACAACAAAGATTCACTCTTGTGGTCATTCAGCCGTGTTATTATGCACCCACTCTATAACAAAAAGCTCTATTTCGGGAGTTTAGCAATTATTTTTTTTAGGTCGTGGAATTGTCTGTTTCCTGTTGGCAACGGGGCAGAAACTGTCCCTTGTTGTTTTAAATTCTATATTTTCCCCCACTTACTTTTTGGTCATTATTTAGAAACAAATTGTGCAGGAAATGTTTTACTACAGAAAAAAGGTCTTTCTGTCAGGAATAGATGCATTTAATTTCCTGATCCCTACATACGTAGATTAATTTAGTTGCTGTATTTTACCTGTTTAATATATTTTCGAATTTAATTAATTGACTGGATATTCTGAGTAATACCTGATGGCTAATTACTTTGGTCATTTTAATGAAGTAGAGCAGTTATTCTAACATGTGAATGTATATTTAGATTAGAGTTTTTTTAGGGGGAAATGTTTCGATAATTTTATCTGAAGGTTGTATTCCTTTTTATTTTAAGTGAACTGATCTCAAATTTCCCTAATATTGAAACAACATTGACCCTTTTCATTCTTTTTTATCCAAAATAACAATTGATAATGCAGTGAAATCAATATTACTCTTCACTCAACTCGAGTAAAAAATATCAGAAATAACTAACTACTTTCATAGAATGATTTATTAAATCAAACTCTTATTAATTAAACATTACTTTTATAACGATATCTATGAAAAACATTTAAGATACACTCATATTCTTCTTATCAATCTTTCCACGAAGTTCAATATCACCTACTCGTGGCTGGCGTGTCTTGGGTTCGAGCATAGTGCCGCTGAAGACACTCCGTATAAAGGCGGATGCTGCTGTTAAATCTGAAGAGGGTCAAACATCATCTCGTTATTGTGGTCTGGAAATTCAGAGAGGGAGTTGTAACCTCAGGTGGTATCCTCACCACTTGACCATGGTTTAACATTACGAAGTCCATCACCAATAACCCTCTTGTAGCTCTGTTGGGAGACGTTAATATAACTCTCCTCCTCACTCATGAGGTTTCCATCCGGAATCCTCGCCTTAAGGGGACATGGTATGATTTACACTAAAATTTTTAATTTAAGGATTTTCAAAATTTTTTTGGTTGCCTCCTATGTGCGTATACTATGTAAAACAGATTTTATACTCAAAATTTCATAAAAATCTAACCATTTAATTTTTTAAGGGAAAAGAGTAAAAGTTTTGAAGATTTTAAAATGCTACTCTTCCTACAAAAATTTAGAAACACGCATGAAATTTGATTTACAAGTATGTCAAACCACGTATAACAAAAATTGGTATGGGTTTTACGATAACATGATTGTTATTTGTACAATACTTCTTTTTATGAATGCTCATTGAAAATTCCTTCAAAAAAGTATAAATTCTGAGTTCAATTATTTTTTAAAAAATAAGCATTGCTTTGATTCAAAAATGCATACCAACTTTTGTTACATATACTATTGGGAGTTGGTAAAAAAAATTCAAAGCATTTTTAGGCACAACAGAACAACAGCCTTAGCATTTTATATAAAGATAAACTAGTTATTTTATCTTTCTGAGATAAGTCCGTTTAAAGTTTTGATTTACCGTAGGAATGTGAATAAAAACCAACATGAAAGCTATAATAATTCTGCGTTTCTTAAGTTTAGAGCTTTCAAATTTTGTGAGGTTAAAGAAATATGTATAAAAAATAATTTAGGCTAAAAAATTAGACTTGAATTTTTGACCGATTTTTGTCAATTGAATGGTACCGTGTCCTCTTAACAATTGTGGCAAATGTAACCTAGTGGTCATGTTCACGGACTCGTGGCCAGTGACTGTTCGGGCTCTAATGTCATTAAAGACGTACCTTGACGACCTACCTGATGCACGTTAACTCAATCTAGGCTCAAAGTCTTCCCATGGATTAGAGATGGCGACTCTTTCCGAAAAAGATTGATTTTTAAATCGATTCAAATCGTAAGCGGATGAATCAATTCACAAAAAAATCGTGGTCTAAAAGATCGATTTCCAAAAAATGGATTTTTTTAAGTCTGAGGTTACAATGTAAATACAAATCCATTTTATGAAAAAAAGAAAGACACCATAATAAACGATCTCTTATCAGTGAGATCAGGGAATTTTTTAGTTCAAGAAATTCGACAATTACAATTATTTTTAATTCTATATCAAAGTATCATTATAAAAGAAGACATTTATTTTCTAAATGTATTTGTTACATTAAAAAGTTTAGAAAATAGATAACATAACTTATAGTTCTCATTGCTTAGTATCTAAGCTTTTTAAAAAACAGCAGTCTGTCAAGTCTATTGGGATCTAAGCTGTTCCGCTCATCACTTGCGATGTTGCCAGCATTCGAAAAAAGGCGCTCACGAGGAACACATGATCCCACGATATCCATACACATCATGGCTATTGAGTGAACGTAATGATAAACAGAATGTTTTTGTTCTTGGCAATAAATTAACCCTTTAACCACCAATACACCATAATATAATGGGTTTTAAAGATAGTACATACAACTAATTGTAAATAATTTTATGATTTTTACCAAACAAAAAAAATGAACGTCGATTTTCTAGGATGAAATATCGATTCACTGAATTGATTCAGTGCCATATCGATTTAAAAAAATTGATTTTTTTGGCCCGAGAAATCGATTCTTCGATTAATTGATCTCAAATCGCCATCCCTACCATGGATAAGATGTGTTAGGAAGGCGCCAGCTCAGATGTCCTGAGCACTTGACTGAGGTTCAAAATTACGAAGTCCGTCGCCAATAGCCCTCTTGTTGCTTGATTGTTTGAAATTTATATATACTCACTCACTCGGTTATACTATTATTCATCTAATTTTCTTGTTACCTCTTAATAATTTCTTAAATGCCACGTATCAGTCTTTTAACATCAATTTACTATTCTATTTCTTGTTGTATAACAAAATACTTCACACGCTTAAAAGCGGAAACACGCTTAAAAGCCCGTTGCAGTACATGAAATTCCGTAGGAATGGAGATAAATATGTGTTTATATCTGAACTTTGAAAATTAATCTTTATTTGACAAATGTAATCCTTTCGATGTTTTTACAGGACATCACATACTTAGAAAAATTATATTTTTCAGTTTTAGCTACAAAAAATAGTGTATATTTTTCTGAATCTAAAAATGTATAATACTTATATGTTTGTTGATAAAATAGGCCAGAAATATGAGTATTAAAAATGTAAATAAATTACCACGCCCCTTTTGACATACTTTAAATGTGTAGTTTCTCCTGTGTTTGATCTATAGAAACTTTCGATTTTTTTTCATTTGAATGAATAATAAATATTTTTGAGCAGGATACATGTGCATATAGAGAACAAAATATGTTTAGGTATATAAAGTCTAATTTTTTTAAAAATAGATTTATATGTGAAAAAGAAGGACAAGATTTTCAAAATTTTAAGGTTTTATGATTATTTCAAAGAAATTATGCAATTAATTCATTAAAAAACCAGTTCATCATGTTTGGTATGTTGCTTTACTCATATGTGTAAAAATTTTAGATATTCAAGAAATATTTTTGTAAGAAATAGTACCTACATGAAAGTGTTACAAGATCTCGAAAATTATGTTCATGTTAACTAAAATAAAAGGAAAAAACATATGAATTTAAAATTACTTTTGTAACTCTAGAAAATTATTAGGCACTATTATTAGGTATACAAAAATAGGCAAGCAAATACTAATCAAGTGTATAATATGTGAAAACATTGTTTTTTTTAGGTTTTTTATTTTTTCTAAAAAGCATATTTTTTGCATTTAGGTACATTTTTTAAAAAAAAAAACTATTGCAGTATATGATTCCAGATTTTTTATATTTCTATAGAAAATGCCTATGTAGTATAGTGAACCTAATTTTTTTCTATTAGAATAGTGCCTAATTTTTTGAAAATTGTTTTATGCATAAAAAGACAGAAAAATAAAAAATTTCCAAATTTCAAAGTTTTATAATTTTTTTACAGAAATTATACTGAAATTTTACGAAAAAAAATAGGTTCACCGTATTTTGTGTATTGTTTCATATATGTGTAAAATATTTTGCATAAAAAAAATACTTTTTTAAAAAATGGTACCTAAACATAAGTATATATTATGAGTTCTCAAAAATTATGTAATTACTTAAATTAAGTAGGAAAAAAAACTTTTGAACTAAAAAGTTATTTTTATAGTTCTAAGGATAGTTAAATTATCTTTATTAAGAACATAAAAATTTAAGCTCTATTGGAAAAAATAGATAAGTAAAAAAGATATACGTCTCATAAACAAAGGGTCTTAATTTTGACATTTTACTCTTTCGAGCATGTCCTGGTTCCCTTAAGGAATTAATAAAATTTTCTCAAATTTAAAACATAAAATTACGAATTTCAGACATGAGGTTTTAAATCGAATTATACATTGAAAGGAAATAAAATGGAACTATTCGCTGTGGTGTTCGATTAAGAACAACTTTCTAAATTTACTTTTAACTGTGAAATTTAATTTCTTTCTGTTTGAATTATCAAATAGCCATCCTAGAAGTATTTTACTATACAGTGAAATTCAGTTTATGTAGCAACGATCTGAAAATTGAAATAAACAATAGAATTTAATAGGCTAACAGAATGACCTCAGAAACCAATTCAAGTTTAAGTTTATTGATATATACACCAAGTTGATCCTATATAAAACTTTAATCAGGTTTTTTGCTCTGAATGATAGTAAATGTCGCCCCCCCCCAATAGAGGAAAGAAAAAAAAGTTGCTCATTTTTTGAAAGAAAAATCTGAAGGAAAATCATCGGACCTATTCAAGAGAACAATTATTGGAGAATTCTTTACAATTATGAAATTTACAGAAAATATGGCAAATATGGTGGGACTGACATAGTGGGAACCATACAAGCGTCCCGTATTAAGTGATTAGGCCATCTGTACAGATATGCCGATGATTTTCCTATAAAAAAAGTAACTTTTTCGTAAATTGAAGGGACCAGACGTAGAGAACGACCACCTACACAATGGTTAGACAATGTTGAAAAGGGCCTCAAACTAATGATAATCAACCGATGAAAGATCTTTGTGGCCGATAGAGTCAATTGGAGAAGGCCTGTGTATGGCCTTGGCCTGTAAATGACTGTTGAGCTTATGAAAAAGAAGAGAAATTTTCAGTTTTAAAACATCTTAGCTTTTAAAAAACCGTAAATCAGAACAAGTATTTTTTAAAGGAAAAATGAAGTCAAAATGTCTCTTTCCGAAATGAATAAATGAAACCAAAATTATTAATTACAGAAATGAATTAAATTTCTTGTAACCATAGCACAATTGATGGTCCAAACACTGTCTTATTAGAATCATTTGTAACGTTTACAGTAAATAACTGTAATAAGTTGTTTAAAGCATAACAGTACCCTAAAAGTAACAAAAATATTTTATTTATTTATTTATTTATTTTTCTATGACTTATATATTTGGAAAGGTTGCCCCAAAATTTCAGATATGAAAACGAGTTAATTTTTAAGATATTTTTTAAGTTTTTTAAGTCTAGATTTTATAGCTTCGGTTTCATTTCTAAATTGAATTAATTGCAAATATTTTCAACACAATTCATTTTCTCCGTGGAAAACGGCTATTAATTGCAATTTTCATTACTAAAATCATTTCTGTTTGCTTATGATTTGAATTTTGAGTCACTTCATTGTTATGTGTAATAAATATTTATTTCACGCCTAACGTTTATTTTTACACATAGTTTATATAACTTAGAAGCTTTTTAGTTTTTTTCCATTTATTTTTTTCCAGTTGAGAAAATTTCCACGACCAAAACGTACTTTGTTAGCTCTGAGAAATAATATTTGGAAGAGATGGGATACGACTCACACACACACAAAATGATACATCTAAAATCCAGCCTTTAGCTGATACTACAATGAGACCAAAATACAAATGTTCTGAATACAAATACTTCAGAAAGAACTGAATATTTCCTTAATATATCAAACTGCATCGTAGTTGTACATTACAGAATTTTAACGTCACGCAACAAAAACTTGCCTAAAATACCCCAATTTAAAATTGAGAAAAAATTAGATAGTATTCCCAAACACATGATGATTTGTAACTTAAGTTTGTATCATTATTATTTCGATTAAATGTTTTGTGTTTAAAATTTTTGTGAAAATATTAGATTAAGAAAAAGCTGAATAATCTGTCTTCGTAACAAATACTATCAATATTATGCAAAAACATAATATTAATTTAAAAAACTGTTTTCAATCATAATTAATTAAAGCAGTGTTTTGATGTAGAGCCCAAATTGGAAAACAACATATTAAAAAATTAGAACTTTAGCAGACATTATTATAGTTTCTGTTTCATGCCTTTACAAATTTTCGATGTGTTTTTACTCAGGCTTTTAACTTTGAAGATGTAAATATTTTCCAATCCCTAAGAGTTTTTTCTGTTCTAGATAAAGTCTTGAAATTTTTTGTAGATACTCCCAAACATATTTTCTATAAAAGCTGGTATGGATTTAGGTCTAAGAGTTCTAGTTATTTTTTTTTAAATCTTAAATTTAATATTTAAAAAATGTCGTGTTTTATTCAGGTTTAGCTATAAAAATAATTATTAAAATACAACAAGAAAGCAGAAATTTTAAATTACATACTGCTTTCAATGATATACGTAACATAAATCATTCAAAATATAAAACCTAAACTAATTTTACTTTAACTGCTTCCAAAAATTGTTTTTGGAAAAGGGTAAGGTGAAAAAATATTTTTTCTCAATTTAGAAATTTTTAATTAAAAATATTTCATAGATAAAAAAAATTTAAAATCCTAAATTTTTTCTAATTTATTCTAAATGTAAACTTATTTAAATATTTTAATGCTATATTTTACGAGAAAAATTGTTCATTTATAGAATGATTCTAAATTTTTTGGACAAAGGTTTTACCTACGCACACATGCTGGCCTGAAAAAAACTTTAAAGTGCCAGATAAATATAAGATCGTGGTGTCTTTACAAAAAAAATCGATTGTAAAGCAGTGAATGAAAATAAAAAAGAGTTTTTTCGAACGAATGAGTTTCCTTAAATAATTACTATAAATAGTGTTAAATTTGTTTTTCTAGATGAGGATTATTTTAAGAGATTATTAGCAAAATTTCTCTTTAACTGCGTCCAGGAAGTAGTAAATGATAGTATCAATTTCTTTTGAAATAACTTATATGAAGTTTTATTTTACTTATTTTCTGATGAAAGGTAAATATTTTGAAATTCTTAAGATTTTACAACTGAATAAAACAAGATAGGCTTTAAAATAATTTCTATGTAAAAATAATTGTTTTTAATCATATTTTTAAATCAATAATTGTTTTGGAAAATAGTTTCAAATTTTTTATAAAATAGGAAATTATCTTATGATGTTTATGAAATTTTTTAATTAGTCTTAGTCACGTGATAAAAATTTACCTAAAACTCTATTCCATAAATAACAGTCTAAGAATAAGAGCAACATACCAGATAAAATATACTTAGTTTTTATGTCTTAAAGTATTCCAAAATAACTATTGAACCATTGTTAGAGTATTTTTATCTATCCTAAAAACGTATCAGGATCGTTTATCTATCTTTGAAGAAACTAAAACTAGTATTCATTATATGTTAGTTTTTTAAACTATTTTAAAATTGAAAATGAGAAAAAACGGAATAAATTTTAAAAAATAAAATAATAAGAATGAAAAAAGGCAAATGAGGTAAAAAGCTAATTTTCTTTCCAATACATCCACTGAATCGTGAAACGAAAGAAAGTATACAAATAGTTTTACTACACTCACAGAAAGGATGAGTTGTTTTCAATAAAAAATTGGCTGATAACTTACAGTTAAAGCCTTTTCAGCGTCTATATAAAAATTTGCTTCATAATATTAAATAGAGCGTGTGTTTCTTTACGATGGACATCTTACATTTTTATCATACATATTATAAATATATAAATGTGATTCGTATTTGGAATTCTGTCAAATTTGTGTAAAAATAATGATAAAAGTACTTCAAAATACTTTTTCAATAAAAATTATAAAAAAATTTTTGTGAAGAATAAAGACTCACAGACAACATTGGATGAGAATTAATTACAGAAATAATAGTTACATGTTCCATTTTCCTTGATCAAAATATCAAAAATGTTTATATACAAGGAATGGTACATCTGGTTGAATACTAATGAAATGTAAATATTACATTTCTCGAAATGAAACCTACACTCATTTGAGCTTAAAACGTCAAGTAAGTCTTTTTGGGATCTTTCCTTAAGGCAGTCTCTGCATGAAATTATTAATATCTTCATAATCTATACTAATCGCTTAACTTACATCTACTAACACTACGTAGTATTCTTCAGTAATCCTTTCCTATACTCTTTTTTGAATCAGTTTAACTAGTAATGTCTATTTGTGTATAATACACACGGTTGCTGCACAAATCGAAATTCTCGCAGGAAACTATGTCACAAAGGTTATTGAAGGGGAAATGCGCGTGAGAATCTGCAACAAGCTTGCAAAGATTGTTTGTAGAATTTTATACCAACTATTTTTCAATTTATTTTTTAATAAATTGGTAATTTTTTATACAGTACAAGCAACCACGATTGTTTATTCACTTTTTTATCATTAAAAATCACATTTACTGTAAAACAAAGCAATCCATACGTGTATTAATGGATTATTATTGTTGTTTTATTGTACTTCATTATATATATATATATATATATATAAAAGAGAGAGAGAGAGATAAATAAATGTAAGTATGTATTAAGTAAATGTTCCATTCTATTTCTTTTCATGTTTTTCTATTATGTTCATTATTTTTGTCCGGTTGATGATCTTTATTTTTAATGGGTTTTTTTTATGTTTTTCCCATACATTCACAAGATGGTGCCACAAATTAAAATTTTAATATATTTATTTTTTATTTTTGTCTCTTTTTGGATTTTTCCGAGGTCTTCTTCCTTCAAAAAGATTTTTATTATTATATTATTGTTTGTGATTTTCAATCTTTTTTTTAAGTATAGTTATTTTCATTTAATTTTTAATATTTTATCAATTTGTCCTGAATGTGTTGCTGTACTATTAGAGTTCCGTTTCTAACTTAGATATGTAGAACTCTTTTTTTAACTTGGTATTTAGCATTCGTAACTTAGTTTTAGAATTTTTAACATTAATTTATTGTATATTATATGACTATTATCCTTAGTATTAACAGAACTTTGTTCTTTTGCTATTATCTCATCCTTAAAGCCCAGTGATATAGTCAAATATAGGGGAAGATTGACTGACCTCAAAACCCTATTTTAGCTCTAAAATTTTAGTTTCTAAGGCTTTTATTTGTTACCTGCAGTGTTTTATATTTCTATTTATTGTTTTGTTTTATCAGATTTATTGTAATTCAGTATGTGGTTATTGGTTATATAGATAGATGCATTTAAAAAATAAGCAACAAACAGAAAGGTGGTAATAAAATGAAAACAATTTATTGAAATGCAATGAAATTGTCACAAGTTGTTGTGCAGATGAAGAAGCCATACCACCAAAAATAACAAAATAACAGTTTCAAATAAGCAGTATAATCAATGTTCTTAACTTGGGCGAAAAATTGGTTAGTTACAAACATTAATCACTGGAGCGTGTGACCATTTCTACCAGAGGCAGGCTCATCAGCAACGATTCAATTCAGCAAACAGGTCGTCAATCGCATCTTGTAGGATATGTAAAGAAGACATATTTTCAAGTTATTGAGGTTTCGGAAAGGATTGCACAGAACAGAAAGACAGATGTTTATTGGGTTCAAATTCGGGGAATATTCTGGCCGTTCCGATCTGCCGGAGCCCGAAGGTCGCTGTTGTAAGAAGATTCGGGGAAGAAGCAGATATGATCTTAAAAATAGGTACTTTTATTCTATCTTTAACATCTTATTAACATATACAACTTCACAGCTAAACTCTGGGAGCAATCTGAAATCCTCATAATCAATCTGACTTATAAAATTATTGAAAATTACTTATCTTCAGTGGGAGCTCCTGAGAACAGTCCTTCTCGAACCCCGATAGTTCTATTAGCTCCAATGGTAATTACTTCGACAACTCCTGGAGGATTATACGACGAATATTAATTTCAGAACGCGTGCCCTTTCAGTCGTCAGTCACCTTTTTTTATTCTTAGATTTCACGATCTACGGTTAACCATTCGCTTCACATACTCAACGCCAGGATTCAAATAGTAGTTACATTTGCATAAAATTAAGTCATCTCTACGGAAAGCGGTTTTTAAACTAAAATCACAGTGAAAGAATAAGATTAGTAGAAGAACCCGAATAGTACCCGTTATAAATCAAAGCAGTGTTTCCCGTTCCACTTATTAGAAAACAACGCAAGCTCTATGTAATCGTGCGTTATCAGTCATAAACATGGTATCAGAACACATGGTTGTCAAATATGGACGATCATATGAATCAAAAACAGCATCCCAATAAATAACTGCTGTCCATGAACAGGGAAAAAAACACGTGGAAATCAGTTCGGTCCCCAACTTATATATCTACCCAAACCATGTCACCAGCACGGATTCAGAACCTCTATCCATGGTGCCCCGTAGGGCTTAAGGGATTAGAAGCTTTCTTTATTTGAAAAAAAGACTGGAGAATATTATTTTAGTTCTTTTTTTATTTTAGTAAAATTGCTTTTTTTTATCGAACTATACGTTTTTTGGAATATTTTAGAAACAATGTATTTCATTTGCAAAGTTTAGAGCAAAGTTTCAATTAAGTATTTCCAAATGTAGTATTAACTAAGCGAATCAATTCTTTTTTTACAAAGTTTTGGATTATTTTAGATGTTTTTTAAGATTGAAAAAAAAATAAGTGGAGAAAAGCGACATTTTTCTCTCCAATGAAATTAACTAACAACTACATGAAACTATCACAAAAATTATAAATATAAGATTCTCTTTTCCAAAATCATTCTCTCTTCAAATTTAAATCATTTTTAATTCTATCAAAAATGAAATTTTGGATTTATATGTTCCCTAATTTCGTCCCCGCTTAAAATTTATGTTTAGAGTTTTTGTTTTCTATGCAAATTAAATTAAATTTATGTAATCTCTCTGACAAGAGAAAAATTAATTTAAGTCATTTCTCTCTCACTCTCTCCTTAGAAATATAGACAACAAAACTTTACATGCAATATTATTAAAATCTCTATTTCTGTATATTTTTTACTGAAGTTGTGGAGTTTTTGTGATGAAACAGCGTGATTAAACATAGTAAGAAAAAAAGTCATTATCAATCCGTTACAGTGCAGAAAATAAAAATATCGTATACAATAAATAAATTAAGGAATTCCATCATTGTATTAATTATTATAATCTTTCTTAAAGAAAATAGAAGAATAAAAATAATATACATGGTGTCCCGATACTTGACGATAATCGAGTACAAGATGAAAGTTGGGGTCATATCTGTTCGGGGAAGAATAAAGAAAAACTCACCCTTCATTTGGTTAAGTGAGGACGAGCACATTTTTGAAAATATGAAAAATTGACGACTTCCATCACATCACTAGCAATTGTGACCTCAAATTTCACAATTTTATGATGACTTTTTCACTAACGGCATCTTTCACAGCCGGACTATTAATTGAAGTCGAAAGTCGGACGAAAAACTTTACTGGTTTAGTTAAAATTCATCTTGTTTGTATGAGACAGGGTTTGAGAAACTTTTGACTCTTCACAAAATGAAATACATTGTGCACAACCTCAGACAAGTTTATGAAACGTTGTTATGGATAGAAATGTAGCAAATACCGTACCATTTTGGAATTTCCACTAAATAGGTCATCTTTTGAAATAACTTGCTTAGAGTAGTATATAATATTTTTTGTTACAGAACTTCAAAATTAGGTGTCGTCATTTTGTCAAAAAGGCTCAAACTCCGTTAATTTGAACTAAACCAGCATAGGATTTTGCTCCGTCTCCGACTGTGATTAATAGTAGGGCTATGAACGAACACATTAGTGAAAAAAACACCTCGAAACTGTGGAATCTGAGGTCACAATACCTAATGATGCAATGAAAAGTAGCAACAGAGGTTTCTTAAGATGATGTTCTGCAAATAAAAAAATGATTTTATTACAATGCGTATGATTGTTATGCATGGGGAAGAAAAACTTTTGCATCATTTTTTAATCTTAACCAACTTTTGAGAAACTTGCCTGAGATTGTGTGCAATAGTTTTCTTTTTATGGAGAGTCAAAGTTAGGTGGCCTCTTTTTCTCAAACTCTGACTCTCAGAAGCAAGATTAATTTTAACGAAACCAGCAAAGTTTTTTTTTCCGGCTTTCGTCTACAACAGACTGTCCGTGGACTGCATGTGACCCGCCGGTCATTTTTGAGTGGCCCGGTCATAGCTCATTGCACTAAGAAATTAAATTATTGGAGAACAATGTACAAAAAATTTAACAGGAAATTATATCAATCACGCAATCAAATGTATCAATTGTTTTTTTCTATAGTAGAATGTAAACAAGAGGCTTGGTCATATTATAGATGAAAGAAAATAGAAATTATCTCATAACTCAGAAAAATTCATAAAAATAAATATTTGTGTGTGTGTTAGATAGAAAAGTTAATATAGTACTAAAATAAAAGAGCCAAAAATTAGTTTTAGTATTTTGATCAATTTTATGTCAAAGTTCCTTTGGTCTTATAGTCTGCTTTTTCCATTATCCGCATGTTGCGTCCCGCATGAAATAACTGTCATGTGTATGCGACCCGCGTGAAATACATATCGCGTGTATACGGCTAAGCGGGAAAAAAGGGTGAGTATCCCTGGTCTACAGCTAATAGTCTGGATATGGAAGATGACGTTAGTGAAAAAATCATCGTAAAATTGGGAAACTTAGGCCTCAAAACCTAAATATGTGATAAAGGGTGTCAATTTTCTACATTTTTAAATATGTGCTCGTCCTCACTTAGCAAAGTTTAGGGAGATTTTTTTTAGTTTTCTTTATTTCAACGCAGAAAAGTGTATTGGATGCATTTAACTGATTCTGACATTAAAAGTGCTTGCAACTATATATATGAAATGAACACAGTAAATAAACTGAATAAAACTGCCACTACTTTATTTAACTTACATCTAATGATTCTTATGTGGTACATTGCATACTTTTTCTACGATGAAAGTTAACTAATGAATGAACTCATTTAAAAAGGTGTGGACTATCGGCCCTCGAGCAAATGTAATTGCTCACGCATGTAATAAAGTATTATAGCCTGAGAAACTCACAGAAAAATAACGCGGGAAAATAACTGGATAAACGCACGATAAATAATAAATCAGCATATTATAGGTGAATGGTAATCCAAAATGTAAAGTAAGTTTAATTTATTTGCATTAAGTCTTTATACAAAAGTCTTAAGTACATATATTTAACTAAAGAGCTTCAAACATTAGTAAAATCTTTACAAACTATTTTTAATTCCTCAATTATACTTAAAAGGATTGTTTTTTTATGTATTCCGCTAACACATTGCGAGAAGAACAATTTATACTTATCCTCTCCAACCAAGCGGCCATCTTTCGAACACTTTATTTTTTCCTCGAATTACTTCCCCGAGATCATCAACACGAGCTTAAGACACGTTAAGAGGAAAATAAACAAGTTTTATGATGTCTCAGACGGCGTTTAAACCGATTAGTAGCATTAGCCATTGTGAATCCTCTCTCAACACCTCTGAGGCTTGTTTGTTTGATGTGTTTATCAATGGGCAACGAGTTCGTTAGAGTAGGTAATTTTATTGAGTTTCGACAACTTTTATGTTGTGTTGAATGTACAGTAACAAGTCAAATGTTATAAAATGGTTTTTAACTGTTTGTATTTTAATACTATGAGTGGTCAAGGTAGTGTAGTGGTCATAGTCACGAACTCGTGGACGGCATGTCTTGAATTATAAAAACACTGAAAACCTGCCGTGTAGAGGAGATTATGTGCATTAAATATATGGTGCCTTAAAGTCCTCTTGTTGGCGTGGTGGGGAATTTTGGAGAATGGAGTTCTAGTTAAGGAGTTTTCTTCGTCACTTGACCAAAGGTCAAAGTTACAAAGTCCGTTGCCAGTATCCCAAGTGTTGCTTTAAAGAGCGACTTAAAATAAAAATCAAACTCTGTTATTGACCATTACGTTTTTCATTAGAGAAATTTCTATCAATGAATATCACGCAGCAGTTACATATCTTGTCAGAATTAGTAAATTGATGGGTGTATAACTTGGTATATTTTTCATTTAAATATATCAACAATATTATTAATTGTTATATCTTTCTAACTTAAGTAAACCGAAAAAAAATAACGTTCTTTACTTTGATGTAAGAAAAATACAATTTTTTTCAATTGTTCGCAACGCACAGAAAATTTCAAATGATTGATTTTGGGGGAAGTTACTCAGTGATAAATATTTCAACCAATCTTTTATCCAAAAAGAATAATTGAAAGATCAAACAAATGAGACGCACTTCCGCAATTTTGATCGCTATTAGACTAAATTTTCATTAATTTTAATCAAAGAAATGTTTAATTGACTCCGTTAACTTTTAAAGCGGAACTTTTCTGTTACGGAATACGAAAAATCCATAATGGCAAATTTTTAAGGAAACTTAATTAATTATTCTAATTAAGTTCATTAATACATACGCTTACACCATAATATAGTTACCTAAAGATCATTTGCATTGATTGCGAAGAAAACTGCGTAGCTAACTGTGGATATCTCTTTTTTCTTTCTTTCTTTTTTCTTGTACCATTCACTGATATTTTACAAACAAGAATACAAGCACTTTCATTCAAGTATTCATAACTACTTTTTTCTTAGGTCTTTGTCACTCACAAGCATTTTCCAGATTAGTTTAGATCGTAATACTGTTGAACGTTTCATGGATCATACTTATCAAAATCGGTAAACCTGATTTTAATAGGTATGATTAATAAGTTCAATAGAGGCTATTCCATATCTTCTACTTCTTTAACTATCTACGTTATTTTGAAATAAGTGACATTTATCATAAATTATGTAGTTATTATTGGTAAATTTTCTGAGAATCTGTTATATTGAGAAAATTGATTACAAAATAAGTCTCAGACTGTGTTGGAAAATATTTAATAAACAAAAACTGTTACAGCAAATAATGTGATGTCTAAATGATCAAACAGTACCACTCACAGATTGAAAATTTCAATTCTCTCAAAGAATCGATCCTTATCATTATATTATATTATAAACGTGAAAGTCCGTATGGATGTTTGTTACTCTTTCACGCAAAAACAACTGAATGGATTTTAATGAAACTTTACAATATTATAGCTTATACATCGGACTAACACATAGACTATAACTTATAAAGATATTGTTTAAAGTTTCCAAAATACAACGTTAATTGTCAAGAAAGTAGGAAAAAATTCTGCCATTTGCAAAAAAGCCCGCGACAGCATATATCTGTCTTTTATGTGGGAAGCAAAACTTAGCTTTTTTTGTTTTGTCTGCGCCAGGCGCCAGGAACTGTGAAAGCTTGAACAGGCGGAGTGTGAGGCTGATAACAATTTTAACATAAAATAAATACAGCAAAAAGTAATATTAACGATTACACTTCCAGATATAAATTATTTATACTGTTTTAAACGTTCATTACACAAAATTTATAACAACGTGTTACTTTTGCTGAGCAGAGATCAGCTTAAGAAGGTGTTTTCAAAAATCGCCCCACAAGAGAGTTACGGGGAGTTATAGATAAAAATAATCCTTTTTATAAGCTATTAGATCTACAAACTTAAAATTTAACAAACAGGGTTTTTTTTTTTGTTCGGCTGAGATATGCAAAAAGCTTTTTTTGTGTGTTTAATTTGCAATTCACGTAAAATTAACTCATTAAAAACTTCTTTATCCTTCAATCTGTATTGTTTAATTTTTCAATTCACCAGTGTGAAGAATGGGTATAACAGCTACTCTTCTAATAATTATATTATGATTCCGAGAATGAGGTTGCAACTCATGCACATGAAGTATCACTTGATCGTATACACTCTATAGAATGCGTGTATTACATAAAATTAATCATTTTTATTACCAATTAGACAAATTTGCAAAAAAAGAAAAGAATATTATTCAGAATGATGGAAAGAGTTGAATCTTTTCTATATTTACTAATTCATTACATTTAATTAAACATTGTATAATAATCATTCTGTCCTACATTTTAAATCTAAGTTAAACAAAATAAATTATGAAAAAGAATACTATCCCTTCCTTCTTCATTGGCACGACAGCCCAGGGTGAGCCTTGACCTTCTCAAGAAGCCTTCTTTCTGCCAGTGTTCTCCAATTTCTAGTTCTTTAAACTAGGACATCTTTTTCTAGGCTATCAATCCATCGCAGATTTGGCCTGCCCTTTCTTCGTGTGCCCATTGCTTGAGCATTGAAGACTTTTTAGTGGTGCGGTCTTCGCCCATTCTGACAACATGACTTCTCCATTTAATTCATTGTATTTTGACGAAGTTAACAATATCAGATTCCTTATATGATCAATAGAGCTCTAAATTTGATCTTCTTCGCCATGTTCCATTTTTCTGAATTCCTCCAAAAAAGAATCTTAAAAAATCTTCCTTTCGTAGACACCTATCATGTTCTCATCTGTTCGAGACATGGACCAAGTTTCACATGCATAAGTTAATACTGATCTTGTCACCCAGCCAGTATGGTGGCTATGACTCTCAGCTTGTAACCGAGTGAGTTCCGGTTTGAATCCCGAATAGGACATGGCTGTATCTTCTTCGGGAAAGAAGTCGGTCTTTCGCCTGTAATGGATTCTCGTCTCGAAAGGAAAGCAGCGCTCCCCTTTTTGTTACATGCTGGGATCATCATCTGTGATATAAATGTGTACATTCTTCTGTTGCAGTGGCGCACACAGGAATTTTTCAAGGGGGGTCGAAAGTTCACCATTCTTGTATCATGTTCCTTTTGATTCTGTCGATTTTCGGGAACAAAACACAGTAAAAAATTAATTATTAAATAAATAATTAGCAATAGTTAATAAAATTAATCATTAATATCAAATGCTTAATTAAATTTTACGTACTATGTACTTAGAATTATAATCAATCGAAAAAAAAATCAATGGCTTTGGGGGGTCCGGACCCCCAGGACCCCCTTGTTTGCGCCACTGTTTTGTTGTATTGTATGTTTTTCTGTTCTTCTTCACTTGTATTTCATATGTTCCCAGGATAAAAAAAAACACACGTCAACAACAATACTGACATTAAATACTTTTATACCATAGAACATCTATTTTCTTTTCATTAAATTTGTTTTCATATATTTTGAAAAAGAATAACATATTAATTAATAATTTAGAGTGAGAATTTTCCAAAGGAGGTCATAATTGATAACACTTGCATCTACATTATATTTCAAACAAACTAATTGTCATGTGTATAAGCATCTTAATTTAGGTAACTTTTACCGCAGTTTTACTTCTATCACGTATTACTGACAAGTTCATTCTATTCTCTTCGAGTAGATAATGTACACCATTTGGAAATTTCTTTCTGGTTTTATGGAACCAAAGATGAAGTAATTTCATTTTTTGTGAAATAATCCTGCCGTTTTAAATAGTTTTTGAGGATATGGTTCTCTTACAGACTGTGTGCACGAGGCCAGTTAAACGTTCTAATTGATAAATTCTCGGATACGAAAAGCATTTATTTTTAAGGGCAATAGCATTTTGCATGTAAATATATTGCTTAAGAAATAATTCCTTAGGCAATGTAATAACTATATTTCTATAAAAGTCTACAGACTAGTTGTTTCAAATTTATATTCATTATTGTTTTTTAGTGTTAATTCAATTTTTAACCATTTTTTCTTCTTCTGTGAATAACTTGTTTTAAAAATTTCACAATGGTAAATCGTAATATTATTGTGTGCAAAAAATATTATAAGAAATGTAGTACTGATAATTTTTACAAAGTATCCGTTTAAGTACTAAAAAAACACACACACACACAACCATTCTCATTCTATATAAGTTCAATTTAATTTAAGATTATATTAAAATTGCCTTATCTTATTTTAAAAATACTGTATTATTTATTACAAGTATATAATTACTTAATAGCTTTCGCGTTATATTTTCGAAAATAAAACTTCATTTTTCTTTTTTTTACTCAAAGACATTTCATTTCAACACATAGAAACTAAATATTTTAGAGTATTTCTGATTATAACAATTGCTTATAAAAACAACTACAGCTGTGAGTAGTAAATGTAAAGCACAGGCGTTCAGACATTTTCATCATTTTTGTAAAATTAATGTTACTTTTTTGCCCAATTACATATAATCGTGAATTTTCTATAAATAGATTGAGGGAATGTGAAAGTAGAAAAATATAGGCTTGTATGGAATTGTTTTTGATAGCTGAATTAAAGGTATCCATAGAAATCATGCATGTGAAAGCTTTTTAATTTATGAACTAGGAAGTAATAGAGGAGAAGCATTTCATTTTTGAAATGAAATGGAAACGTTTTATGCATTTTATATGCAGAATAATACACATAAACAAGAAAAAAAGATGTCTTTGAAAAAATTTATTTCCTTCTCACAAAACTATTCTGAAAATAATACATTAAGTTAAAAACGGAATTATTATTACTTTAAAAACTGTGAAGATAGTAACTTAGATACTGAAAATTTTTGTTCATAAGAAGGCACTTGAAATGAGGTGTGCCCTTTTGCTTTAAATAAAAAGTAGTAACTAATTTAAAATTTTATGAAAAATAGTATATCATATCCCAAAAATGTGTTATGCTTTTTAAACACATCTACACATCTTAGAATAAGTTCTTGTCATTATAATAAAAAAATAAGGGAATAAAAATAATATGCACTTAAATTTTTCTCTTTTTAAAAGATTATTCTCAACTCACTTAGTTTATTTCAATACAATTAAATTAAAATTCCGTCAATATCTTGTGCGGTGAATTTGTTCAAATAATGTAATCTTTATGTCTTACCTTAAATAATTACATTTCGAAACATTTCTATTTCAAATAAAAGTAAAGAAGAATACGAAAACTTGGAAAAATATTTGAGTTTGAGATAATTACCTTTCTTGAGATAAAGTTACATATTTTGATTTTTCACGACATTTTTGTACTAAACTTTATCGAAGCACTGTTGGATTTTCTTTCTTAAAACAGTAAATAAACTATTCCTCCAGTAATTATAAATTCATCTGGGATTCATGCTACATGCAACAATTCGCTTTTAAGCTGTAGCTGAATTAATTTTTTTATGTTTTAGGAGAATGATGCACAAATGCAGATTATTACAGATTTACCATGACTTATTTATTTTAGAATAATGTATTTATTTGATTCCGTTATCAGGAACAAGTATTTGATATTAAATTTTAAAAAAAAACAATCAGTTATTTTTGAAAGAATTTATTCTTGAAAATACTCATATTTCTCGTAGATGACATTTATTTCGTTCATAGAATTTGTTTTTACGGTACATGGATTTTAAAGAAAATATCACTAAATTTGTAGCGAGCTTTATCGTAAGCATTCTTTCTTAAACAAGCATGAGTTGATAACCTTTGAAGTTCTGCTTAGAATTACAATGCCAACTCCTCACAATGGAAGCGTGTTATGTAAATGAGGTTCTAAGGTATAAAAGTGAGTGAGAGAAATTCATAAGTATGGAAGTAGATAACTTCTAGTTAATTGAGACGATTTGTATTTCGAAATTAGATTAATTACTAGTGGTACTCCATTACCTAGATCGTTGACGTTAACAGTGAAATTTACTACAAAAAGTTTTCAGACAAACCTTAATATACACATAAGATGTCCTCAGCGCATTTACGGATGCTTCTGTCATTTAAAGAAAGCAAGTGTTCAAAATGTCTGCAATCCTTCAGATGAGTTTAATTTTTATCATTAAAATTCTAGCTGATTGTTTTTATAATTCATAGGGAGGGTCGTTGATAAATAAATACATTAGTCATGGTCTCTATTCCTATTGTTTTGTCACAATCTTTTGAATGTGGGACCCTTGAAGTTCAATGGTGTGACTATGGCAGATCAGTACAGGTTTTCAAGAAGTAAAAATCTAGAGCAGAAGAAGGTTAATACTCATTTGAGAATAAAAAAAGAAATAAAACACATATCTAAATTTTTTTCTCGAGATTATTAGGGACATATTATGTACTCTTGCCAGAGCTATCTATCAATTTGTTTAATTACATCATATTGAATCTGCAACATTTTATTTTATACACATAAGAGTTTATGAAGTAAAGTACCTTTTTCTAAATTTTAATAATTATGTGTTTATTCCTTTAAAAATTCAAAAACAATTTTTTACGTTTTTTTTTATTATTATTATTATACTTTTTTTTCCTTTTTTCCACTTGAAATATATTGCAATTTTCACCGAATATAAAATCCAAATTCACATTTGTAGTAGTTATGCTATATTTTTTTCAAAGCATTTAATTTATTTGTTTAAAGTTACTACATCTTGATCCCTTTAACACGTGGCGATCGAGGAACATGGTTACTAAATCGCTTGATAGGAAACCTTGATAGGAATTCTCAATGGAATTCCTGTTTATCACGAAAGAAAATTTAAAAAAAAACACACATTTACTTAAACACTAAAAATATTTAAAGAAAATTGTGTGGGAGAGTTCACTGTTTAAAAAGGTAATCCACGGTGAAACACTTTATTTTTCAAAATATTTTTATTCCAGTGGCGAAACGTACACCCCCATATCGCGGGGGTGGAGGGGGTACTGGATTTTAGGGGGTCCAAAGCCTGACTGACGTCAAGTAAGATCTGGTCAAAAGTGCACAAAGTGCAATGATAAAAACATTTACACACTCACTTAAGCAGCATGTTTGATTATTATATTTAAATTCAAAGCAAATTGAAAACTTTGGAAAGACTCAAGTTATTGAGCCATTTTTAAAATTAGAATTACGTTTCTGGCATTTAATGTGATTATTTTAAATTCACTACTAGAGCGTGCAAACATCTCTTTAAGACACATTTTCATTCAATCGTAATTTTTTCTTCCGATTGTATCTGCATTTCGAATATTTGCAACGCAGAAAATATGCGATCATAATCTTAGTTTTATTATAAAAGAATATTTCTAAAGTAGAAACAACCTGCTTTCCTACGCCAGTGCTTCTCAAACTTTGAACACTTGCGACCTAATTTCCGGTCAGAATTTTCTTCGCCCTCCCCCATCCGAACAATAACATAGTATTGAATTCACTAATAATGTGCTTTGACGTAAAAATCAACAATACAAATTTAATTACAAACCATACAAATTATAAAGATAAGTATTAAATTTTTTATATAATTTTATATATATGACAAGCCCATACTGGTCACTGGTAATTGTTAAACTTGTTCTTTACTTGGCATTGTTAAATTAATTATCAAATGAAGTGTGTAGCACTGATGCATTTATAAACATATTATATCGGTGTAAATGAGTATTTTATTTTTTTTACGTTAGAATGTATTTTGTTTTTTTTTCCTTTCAGTAAAATAATATTTTAAAGGCTACACATTACCCTAAAAATTTAATTTTTACAGAAAAAAAATTTTTTTGCATGCTTTGGTGGCCCGTATCATTGAGATGCTTGCCACCAAATTTCAGATCTGTTAGAAAATTAGTTTTTAAGATATTTGAAGTTTTATGTGCTATGGTTTTGGTTTCGGTTTCCTTTTAAAGCATTTTTTTCACACTTAAGTTGAATTAATTAAAAACATTTTTGAGCTTTTAGTTTGAAATGGTTATTAATTCCAATTTTCATTACTAAAATCATTTCTGCTTGATTATGTTTTGAGGTTTTTGAGTTCTCATAATTAATTAATAAAGATTGATTTCATGGCCAATTTTTGCTTTAAAAATGGTCTATATAACTTAAAAGCATTATCCTTAATTTTTCCTGTAGAGAAAATGCCATGGCAAATGCGTTCTGGGTTTCTGTGAGAAACAAAATTTCGAAGAGATAGAATACTACTGAAAATGATGTATCTAAAAATCAGTCCTCAACTGATTCTGCAATTAGACTTCCGAATACAAGTATTCTGAATTCAAATGCTGCAGACATAACTGAATATTTCCTTGCTGTACCAAACTACATTATACTAAACATATTGTAGTACTATATTTTAGTATTTTAAAGTCGTACGACAAGAGCTAAAATTTCCTAAGCTGCCCCAATTTAAAACTGAAAAAAATTAAATTTTATGAGCAAACCTGACTATTTTTAGCTTAAGTTAGTACAGTGTTTCTCAAACTGTGGGTCGCGCCCCCCTGGGGGCGTGATAACCTTACAAGGGGGGCGCGAGCATATCGAAAATAAAGGATTTAAAAAATAATTAGTTTACTGGAATGAATTAAAACAAAATACTTTCAGACATAATAAAAAATGCACTTTTACTCTGATATAATTTATAAGCACGCGTGCGTGATATTAAGTCATCAAAAATAAAAACTTCTTCAATACCTAATTAGCTATCTTTGATCCTATAACCAAATAAAAAAACTTTTATTTGATTTGCTGTAATCCTATGATGAGAGATTTTTTTATTACGCTTTCTTTTTGAAACTAACATACTACTTACTCTTTCAGAGAAAAAACAGATCCCAGACCCAGAATCCAAAAAATTTAGGAACATAAAAAATTCAGCACTGTCATTATTTTTGAAATACTGCACATTATAGCTGTAATCTGTTTGACCTTCTAAGTTATTGGTACAGTTAAATATGACCCCTCTCTTATGTGTTCTCTATCGCGCTTTTTTCCATGCAAAAGAGTTTTATGATATTTGGAAAACCACGGAGAGCACACACACACACACAAGCACTATGAAGGATTACTTGGCCAAGACATTTTTATAAGTATTCTCAACATATAAAGCATAACGAAAAACGTTTCACACAATTTTTTAGCAGTAACATACAAATTATCATAAAGAATATACTTAAAACCCGGAAGTGGTCGCGCGGGACACACAGATTACGAAATCGTTAGTTCTGGCAAAATTGTTTATTTGTTACCAAAGAAAAATTGAAAAGTCCTTGAAAGTAGGTAAGTAAACTTTCTCTTAATTAAATTATTCACTGGAATCACGATTTGTATCGTGTACAATAAAATAATTATAAAAAAAAAAGAATTGGGGTGACTCAGTAACCCCGCTCGACCGTATCGAGTGCGTGCCTGCTCCCGGGTTGAAACATGTTGAAGTCTTTTCGCTTTAAAAATATTAAAAATAATGCAATTATTCTTCATCGATATTTTATGTTATTGATCATTATTTAACATCAGTGGCGCACACAAGGGGGGGCCGGACCCCCCACCCTTGATTTTTTCGCGATTGATTATAATTATAAGTATATAGTATGCAAAATTTAATTAAGTATTTGTTATTAATGATTAATTTTATTAATTAATGCTAATTATTTATTCAAGAATTAGTTTTTTACTGTGTTTTGTTCCCGAAAATCGACAAAATCTAAAGGAACCTGATACAAGATTGGTGAACTTTCACCCCCGGACCCCCCCTTGAAAAATTCCTGCGTGCGCTACTCTTTAGCATCAATTATAAATGCTAATTCTGTGAGGCTTAAAATTACAATTCGCTTAAAACTAATTATAATTTAAGCAACCATTTAAAAAAATCATTTTACGTTTTTGTAAACATTGTCGAGCACTTGGCTTTGCTCCCCTTACAATTCAGCTATTTTATCAAAATGTTTTATTTTCTTATAAATAAACTCGCGCAAAGAGCGGGCACTTCAGCCGGTATACTTTTTATTTATCAGTGCTGCACAGAATATTTTATAACTAATTAATTAATACTAAATTAAGAGCAAGTTTAATAAGTATTAACTACTTCCATGAGCTTGTCTTGGAAAGCAAAGTTTTTATAAGGAATGCTTATGATTAGAAATTGACCCTCTGAGTTATTTTTCTATATTTAGCAGATATTTATATTTTGTCTTCTAAGCAGCCACCGCATTTTGTAATATGTTCGATTTAAAAATTAGAGAAAGGAAAAATAACATAATAATTATCCTATTATTTTATTTACTTATTTATTATTTTTTGCTTAAAAGTAGTATACAAAATTTAATACTTATGTTACTAATTTGTATGGTTTATAATTAAGATCGCCTATTGTAGCTTCAGCGTCAAAGTGCATTATTATTGCATTCAGTACATTATTAATGTATAAGGGGGGCGCAATAAAAATTTTTGATCGAAAAGGGGGGTGCCAGTATTGAAAGTTTGAGAAGCACTGAGTTAGTATCATTATTATTTTGTACATAAATGCTTCGTGTTTCAAAACTTTTGCGAAATATTAGGTTAAGATAAAGCTGAATAAACTGACTTCTTAACAAATGCTATCAATATTATAGAAAAATATATTTTGATTTAAAAATATAATTTTCAGTCATATTTAATAAAAATAGTGTTTTAATATAGAACATACATTGGAAAATAACATATTAAAAAATTAGAGTTTTACGGGCATTATAAGTTTTTGTTTTATGACTTTACAAACTTTAAATGCGTTTTTCTCAGACTTTTAATTTTGAAGGTATAAGTATTTTCTAATCCCTAAGGCGTTTTTCCTGTTCAAGATAGAGCCTTGATTTTTTTGAATATACTCCCAAATGTGTGTTCTATAAAAGTTAGTATGGATTTAGGGCTGAGAACTCTAGTTATTTTTCTAAAAAAAGCTAAAGTTGATATTTTAAAAATTTTCGTGTTTTTTTTCAGGTTTTTCTAGAAAAATAATTATTAAAAATCAACAAGGGAATAGATTTCCAAATCCATACTAAATATTGTTTGTAATAATCTAAGAATCATAAATAACTTAAAATGACTAAAAAATTTTAAAAATTGAGTATTTTATAAGAGTTTGAAATAACTTCAAAAATTCCTAATTTTTTAAAATTGTAAAATAATGGCTTGTCAAACTGACTTTTTGCTTACAGAATCAGCTTAATAATATAATCTAAATCTAAAACATTAATTATTTTTACTGGAAATGTCTCCAAAAAATTTTTTTGAAAAAGGGTACCGTGTAGCCTTAAGTTATGTTTTATTTTCGATTTTTCGATCTGCTCGCAACCCCCCTTGTTTGGTTATCACACCCCACAGTTTGAGAAACAGTGCCTTGAGAGCATTAAAATGTAAGGCTTAACGCAATAAGTAATGAAATAAAAAAGTTATTACTCACATGAGGATTTTACGTTCCATCTGTTCACAAACTCAGTTCAATATACTTATCATTCGCCATCCAGTCACTGTTTCTGAATTTTCAATGAATAAAAGTAAACATGATCAATCTTTAGAATAACGTAAATACTTTTGACACAAAGTAACATCGCAGAAAATTTCCTCAGGAAAATCAGCTTGTTATTTTTTTATCCCCTTTTAAATTCACATTTCATTGCAATTTCTAATCTTTTTCATCACAAGAATAATAAACGGGTGTTCGAAAATTTTACAAAAATTATTTAATCGGATTAAAATTTGTAGAAACATTTTCAAAAAAATAAAATATGCAATTATTGCTTGAAAAGGATCGAAGTATGTGCATTTTTAACCAGATTCTCGTGCATTTTTCCATTATTTTTTTTAGAAACCGGAGATTTTCGGATATATTTGACAAATATTGCAAAAATGATGGAAATTTAAATATTCATCAACAAATAAGCCATACATATTCTCTTCATATGTAAAAGATCTATATAGAATTCCAATATAGTTTTTGTCAAGAAAATAGATGTGCATAGAAGAACGTAATTATACATCAAAATTCTATGCTTTTCGTATTCTTGATGAATAAAATAAAAAAGAAAATAATACAAATTTTAATGCGTGGAAAAAATATCTGATGTTTAAGTACGGAACATAAAATTCCGATATTCGCGGGGAAAAAAGCAATCTTATGCACAGCATTTGATGGTATAAAATATTTTAATGTCGATATGATAATTTAAATATTCTATATCTCTTAAATATTCTATATCTTAAATTTGTACATATACCAAGCATTATATATCTTTTAAAATTATTTATTAAATTAAGAAATAAGCAACATAAAATATAAGTATTCCTTCAGTATAGTTAAATTAAAAATAAATATTTGTCCATCATCGCTCTACTTCATACTGTAATATCAAGGTATAAATTGTGTCTTTCAAATCGATACAATTCTGAACGTTCAGTTGGTAAATTTTGCAGATTTAAAATCCTTTTCACTTGAGAAATGACTTATTCATACGGAAACAAAAACAGAATGCAGAATTTACACAATTTTCTTCTAACAATTAAATCTCTCCTGCAATGACTTCCAAAAATTATTATTATTGTTTTTAAAAGTTTCTGATAATTTCGTAAATAAATTTTGATTTCCATAATTTTGAACAGGTTAGTTCAATAACTTCCATTTCAAAATTATTAACTCGGATCCATTCAAATATTTACAAATTTGTAGTCTGCCGCAAAGTGCCCCTGAAAATTGTACCTTGTGCCAAATCTGGCACGTGTACCGTAGTTTTCCGACACCTGTTCTACATCTTATGAAAGTTTTTAAAATATGGAAAAACATTTTCATTTAAGATTTTTTATCTTCCCTATCTTACGTTAACAAAAGTTCTGCAGCATTTTCTTGTTATTTCTAGATCTTTTGACCATCGAACAATGGTTATATAGATGGTTCACAATCCAATTCCATCTTAGAAAGTTATTCAATTTATTCCTTTCATTTGAAGTTGATAGTATTGCACGTAAAATTTCCTGGAAGGAAAAACGTTTCCTGTTACAACTTAATACAAAATAAACGAAGATCTGTAAACTTCCGCAGAACATAACTGCTATGAAATAAAGCGTAAATTTAAGCATAACAATCTACAAGAAAGATAATCAAAAAGCAATCAGGAAAGAAAAAAATTAGCTTTCTGTCACTTCTGTGATATTACAGAGCCATTTACAAGTGATTCAAACATTTCCGTTTCTTCCGTGGCAACATTTTAATTAAACAGAATACAACAGACGATTTTTAAAAGTGGAAGCGGAAAAAGAAAATTCTTAAAAACACGCGAATCATTCAGAAATAATTATCATGCTTCTCGTTCTATTTTTAAATTCTAAACACAAATAAGAAAAGCAGATGATAAAAAAAATATGGTTTGTGTCTCCGTCGTTTCTCCGATTTGATGAGAGAACTTTTTCCGCCTTTGGAAAGGGAAAGTTCGAATGTCGGATGAGTTAAAAAACCACGAGTATATAAAGGAAAAGAATCCACTCATAGCTATTCATTCGGAAACGTTTAGTGAAACCAGATTGTCCAAAAGAAGATTCCAAGTAAGACAGGTGAGGAGTGAGTTTCACTTTCATAATAATAATTTCTGTGAAAAAACTCATGTAATTTAAAAGAAGTTTTTAAAGAAACTTCTTTTTCTTTTACACTTGATCCATTTAAATATGATTGTTGGATGCATATAATTTAATCAATTGCTTTAATTTTTTTAAAAGTTAAATAGAAAATAGCACAAAAAAATTCTTCATTGCTTAATGTTACTATTTTAAAAAAATTTCATTAAATATTGAATGGAATTAATAATTTGTTTAATTTTTTAAATTAAATTAAATATATTCATCGTAATGCAATAAAAATGTGTTTTGTTTAAATGATGTTTTACTTATTAGCAATCAAATTCATTTACATTTTAACCATTGTAAAAAAAATTAAACTTTTATTCGAAATAATTTATATTATATTTTTATTTAATATTGAGCGTTATTGAAACTAAAAGCATTTCTTTTATTCATCTTTTTATAATTTTTTCATTATACGGCAAATTAATGTAACTTATATTTTAACTTCTTAACTTCTATTGTATTAATGATATAATATTCATAGTTTCCATTAACCATTTTTTACCGTATACCGTTGACAATCAAAAGTATTTTATCGTTCTATTTTTTTACAAAAATATTAATATATTTTCCCATAGTAAATACTTATGCATTTTTTAAAAAAAATTTCTGAAAATTATCAGATCATTGCTTTATTCGTAAAAGCTTACATTCTTAATATCTATTCTCAGAATTTCGAGTAGAAAGGAAAGATATTGAAGACTTTCTTATCTGTTTTTAAAAAACTATTGCTAATGTGTTATAAAACTTTCCGAGTAATTTAAATAAAAATATTTGTGCCACCTGATTTTTTATTTTATTTTTACCAAAAGTTCTAAATATCTACATTTAAACTAAGTTATCAAATAAGATTTGATATAAACAATATATTTTTCGTATATTTAAGTAAAGAATTAATTTTTTAAAAACTAAATCGAGCTAATTGTAAAATGTTAATCAACTATTTAAATTGTCTTTCATATTCAAAAATAAATAACTTGACTTTAATTTTAAATTTGCAAGACATTAATTTTGTGTATACGTAATAAAAGTGTTGAAAACTAAAAATTTTACTAAGTATAAACATTTCGATAGCCAGATTCTTAAATGCAGTCGCTTATATTTCAATGCTTTAATTCATTTATAATATTTATATATTGTACATGAACAAAAGGAGGAGATATTATTAAACAAATATTTCTCTTAATATGATAGATGGGTCAGGTGGATATTGGAGGGATGTTAGTCAGCCATAAAACTATTTAAACCTCACTCGTATATAAAATTAGTCACCCATCCGTTGTAGTGGTTAGCGACGCTGATTGTTGTGTTGTAGGGCCTGGGTTCGAATCCCGGTGAAGTCATAGATGTTTGTAAATGTATATTGCCTTTACGAGGCATGGAAGTACACCAAACAGCCGTCGAGCCGCAAGTCCTCTTGTGAGGTTGGTGAAAGGGGATGAGAGGTGGGAGACCACTGACCCTCCCCCAAGATTTTCTCCCTCAAAATTGGGGTAGAACCGAGCTAAATCATACTGTCATCTGTATGGTGCTCAAGACTACGGCAAACGACAAGTGTACATCTAGCCCCTTGCCATGATGAATTTCGTGGGCCTCGATCTGACTACGTCAGGCAGATGGCATTAGCAACAGCATATAAAATTAAAAGCTGTTGTCACTGAGCATTGTTTATAATATTGCAACATCCATCTTTTCAAGCTTCCAGTGTCTGTATGATTCTTTCACCTTTAATATTCAAGTCATTTCAGTCTCTCAAGATGAGATTATTATAAACTATATTGATAGATATTTATGTAAATAAGGAACATGTGAAACCATTTATGATTAAAAAAAAAGAAAACTTTGTAATGTTTTAAATTTATGGTCTTAAAAATCACATTACCCTACTAAAACCTGAAGTACGAAGTATTATTCTACAAGATTGTTCTTTAAAATGATTATGTATGCTCTATTTTTTTTCATTTCGCTTTCAAATTATTTAACTAAAAATTTTGTGCAATTAATTAATTTTCTTTCATTGAAATTTTAGATCCCATATAAACATCTTTAGTCGTATTCTGAATGAATCTTTTTGACCATATATAAATTGTCTTCAAAAACGAAAAAAAGAAAGTGCTTAGTTTTTCAGAATCTAACAATATCGCTTACGCTTTTCCAAAATTAAACTTAAAAATAATAACTTAATTTATGCTAGTCAATTTCAATTAATATATTTAACTCTACCTATTTAAACTAGATGTTTGGAAATTTTACAAGTTATGGGTTTAAAATTCAGACTTTTAAACTTACAAAATTCAAATATTTATATACAAACATAACCATGATCGCCTTAGAGATGAATATTTGTATCTATCTTTAAACAGCATGTTTTATTTCACTAAATAATGAGGAACTTAAGGTTGCATTAAAGGAAGGTAAAGAAGTTTTCTAGTCTAGTTCTATTAAAATTTTTAATCTTTAACAAAAATAAATAATTCATACAATCAGAGAAAATATATAAATATTTTTTAAAACAGGCTTCTCTCATTAATATGAATATATCAAGCTCACACACACACGAAAACCATTTCAGTTAAAATCAATCAAACTAATCAGGCTCATCAATTTTCAATTTAAGTGGTTACCGAAAATAGCTTATTTAAAAAAAACAGGCCACCTAAAGCCTTAAAGCAATTAAATAAAATTGAATTATGTCATGTGTCTAAGACTTGAGTGGACTCTTTCCTTTACGTCACGCATTGGTTAACCATTGAGAGGGTCCATCTTGTAAAAGTAAATGAATGATAGTGAAATGTTAGTCAGCCAATAAGGAAGCGAGCTTTAATCCGCTTAACTGCTCTCGGACAGTGATTCAGTCAGAAAATTTCTTCTCACTGTGGTGAGGAAAAGTATTAAAAAACAAATATTTCCTGATACGGAAGATGGGTCAGGTGGTTATTGGAGCATTGAGAAGGATTCATTCTGAAAGATAAATTCTTCGTGAGTCTGTTAACTGTTAAAAGATCTGTTTAACAAATCTCTCAATTTTTTTTAAGTTTACAAATGTTAGTATATTATAGAGATAATTGATTCCCAAACAAAATATTCCGACTAACCCCTTATGATATCAAAATTTGACCATGATCCCTTGGGAGAATAAAAGTATTTAAATGAATAGTAGACAAATTACCAATTTGACCTAAACAGGGTAAATGCCCAACCGGTATAGTGGTTAGCGACGCTGACTTCTGCGCTGTAGGACCTAGGTTCGAATCCCTGAGAAGGCAAGTTTATATGTAAATGTCTTGTGCCATCGCTGCATGGGGGTACTTTAAATAACCGTCAAGCCGCAAGTCCTCTCGTGAGGTTGATGGAAGGGGAAGAGAGTTGAAAGGTGCCTGACAACCTCTTGGGATTGTCAGGGATCTTTCAAATATTGCAGGGTCCCTACCTAAAAATTCGGCCAAAAATCGTACTGTTACCTGCAGGGTGTTCAAAGTTACCACTAACAACAGGCTTCACTTAGCTTTTTGGCATGATGTATTTCGAAAGCCTGGATCTGAACTTTGTCGATCAGGCGGTATTAGTAACCACAACATAATAAATAAAAATGATATTGACAAGCGCTTTATATAATAAGACTATTTTGTAAATGAACTTTAACAAAAGTGGAACTATTTTAAAATTTATGTAAAAGATATGAATTCTATTCAAAATTACTTACGTACTTTATCTTGTTAACAGTATGAAGAATAATACTGATTTCCGTTCAAAACTAGACGGCCGCGATAGCCGAGTGGTATAGGTATCGGATCGGGGCTTGCCTTGTCACGAGTTCGAGCCCAGTACTACTGAAGACCCGCCGTGTAGGGCAGCGATGCACGTTAAATCTGTCGAGAGCTGAAACGGGCGGTAACTAGGAGAGGGGGTGCCAGCTCAGGTGTCCTCCACGTCACTTGATCATGGTTCAAAATTACGCGGTCCGTCCCCAAAAGCCCTCGTGCAGCTGAACTGTGCGAAGTTAATATTCAATCAACCGTTCAAAACTGAGAAAACTTTTGGTTGCATTCACCTCACATCTCTCGAATCTTTTATACTGCCATAATTCAGAAAATGAATGCATGTAGTGGCGAGATTCCGCTCCTATTTTAACCTGCATAAACGGTCCCTCTCATTATCGGCCCGACTTCCACCAAACGGCTCCCTCATCATTTTACTTGTATATTTTATATTAACCTATCTGTAATATTTTACTCTAAAATGTTTTAACGCGTAAAAATTATAGCTAATTTATTTTAACTTTCATAAGAATAGAAATAGGTCGCAAACATTTTACTTTATATCAAACCTTTCACAGACCTCCAAGGATCTCCACGTACCCCGAAATGTGCTTTAATTTGCCACGAACACCCTCAGTAATCACAAGGACCGCTAGGGTTTCATAGAAACCACTTTGGAAATCTATTTTCTTGATCAGGGGTGGGCATCTAGGACCTACATTTTGGGGTGGCCGCCTGAAGATTAGCTTTTATTAATTATATACCGAGACAGTGACGCACACAAGGGGGGGTTCCGGACCCCCGCCCCCTAAAGCCCTTGATTTTTTTCCGACTGATTATAATTCTAAATTTATAGTACGCAAAATTTAATTAAGTATTTGTTATTAATGATTAATTTTATTAATTAATGCTAATTAATTAATAAAATTAATTATTCAATAATTATAAAAACTAATTATTCAATAATTAGTTTTTTACTGTGTTTTGTTCCCGAAAATCGACAAAATCAAAAGGAGCATGATACAAGAATGGTGAACTTTTGACCCCGAACCCCCTCCCCTGAAAAATTCCTGCGTGTGCTACTGCACCGAGATATTAAAGGTTCGCGGATTGTACATGCAGACTAAGCCTTCTACTGACTATAACTATGAGAACTATAGACGAAAATGATTATTTTCAATGTATTTTTAGATGTTTGATAATAAATGCATCATTTGATGCTATTATTTTTGTGTCTATTATTACATTTGTATCATGCGTTTTGCTTTAAACACTGTTTTAAAAGAGTAAGTTTTTTTTTATATTGTTGTTGTTATGTAGATGAAAGCTCATATTTAATTTTTTTTTATTTTTAAGTTATAATAAATATTGCAGACCTTTTTTCGTTCAACACACCTACGCCACTGAGGGGACCCCAACACCTTTAAAAAATTAGATGTAGCCCGCACCCTGGAAAAGTCTGCCCATCCCTGTTCTAGATGGTACTGAATTGAAACTTGCAAAAAATAGCTCATTAAGGATATTAAATGACTTAGACTAACAAATCTGACGGACGATTCAGCAAAAAAACGCTTATTAATCGTTAACATTTTGATTACAGCATCGAATTAAATGTAAGATTTTAATGCGAATGTATCGCAACTTTTATTCTTAAACAGATATGACTTGCAATAATTTCTACTTAAAAGTCTCATATTTAAAGAAATACTTGATATAAATACTCTACAATTTCTTGCATTTATTCAAAAACATCTTCTGTTGCACAAAGTTTTCAAAATTTTCAAATTTTTAAAGTCATTCTTAGCAGACATTCCATGAAATTAAGCAAAAACAAAGGTTTAAAAATAAAATAATATAATCACATAATACTCTAAATTAATAATAATTTTTTATTTAGGGTTTTATTTGATTCTAAAATAAGGATATGTGCACAATTCAGAAATATTTTTTACGCTGAATAACAGACAACAGAAAATCAAATTCTAACATTTTAATGGATTCAAATCCTGTATTTAGAAACACATTCTATATAATAGAATTCCTTTGTTTAAAGACTATTGCAACCGCTCTTGTTATAGTATCTGTAAACAACAGAAGCCTCCTCTAGCGACCTCTTCTTCAGTAGAGACCAGGTGAAATGAAGAAAGGTTTCGGTATGAAAAGCCGTTCATGTTCTTTGCTCATTATTTTTGTTATTGCTATGTGTTACCTTTATGTAATCTAACTTAAATTAATAAGTAACCATTACACTAACGATAGACTTCATTGAACTCAACTCCGAATTTACCACTTTTAGTTTCATGTTTAAACGCCCAATGCTCCACACAAGGTTGTTTCGAAAAAAAAGCTTCAGATAACTGACACTAAGAAGAAACTTCAGCGAAATGATAATGTCTTGTAGCTTAATTATAGGTTTTTTAAATAACTAAATATATGAAATTGTGCACCTGGAAAGGCATTTTCACGCACATGTTATTTGATGTTAATATTCTCCTTTTACTAATATCAAGGAATAAAATAAGTATTGTGTGTGTGTGTGATGAATGAAATACGCACTTATTAATATTTTTAAACAAGAAAACTGGAGATAAGTAAGCCCATCCATTTAGCATTGGTGTTGTTTATGTAAGAGCCTTTATTCATAAAATCATCTAATCAGTAGATTAAAAAACGTAATTTTCTTCGCAAATTTCATGTAAGTATAATTTGATACCAAAAAAATTCATCCATTATGTTTTGAAATAGGAAACAACTTTGAAATATGTAAACCCTCTGATTTCCTTATAAAGCATTTTGTTTAAATTGTAAGATACATTTTTCTATTTCGTTTTTAAATTATTCTTTTTAAAGAAGTTCTTAAGGTATCCGACTATTCTAAAATCATGATTGTTTTAAAAATTGACAAATGTTTTTATGATTTTATTTTAAAGGCCATCTTATTAACTTTATAAAAACAACAAGTTTTTAATTTTCCATTCACTAGAACAAAAACTATAAGAGTTTTAGTAAAAGCAGATGCCATAACTTTACACAACATGTCAAACTTTAAAATGCGTTTTATTCGAAATGTGTTTTTTTTTTCAAAAAGTCCAGACGGGGACAGCGATTGCTCAAAAAGTTTTTAAAATAATTTGCTGAAATTTTTTGCGTATGTTCTGTATAATAGTAGACGTGTTTTAACCTTCAGATTTATCAATCACTGTTTTATTACAAAATTTACAGTTCTTTATGGGAATATAATCATTGTTTTTTAAAGCAATTTCATATAATAGCTAAGATAAAGTGCTCTAGTTTTTGCAGAAGTTAAAATATTTCTTATTCTGAAAGTCATTTCAAAAAGGAATAGCAAAGTATTACATCAGAGTTGAAAAATTGAGAATTTGTTCATTCACTATTTGTACAGAGCGAGCCCTGTTTATATAATTTTTTGTCGATTTTTTCCCATTTTAGTAGCAATAATTTTTTTTCTTTTCTTAATTTTAGCTTTTATTTCTTAAAATATACCAAATAAATCTTAAAACCACAAAAAAATTTCCCCATGTCTATTTCTTTAAAAAAAAGTTGTCGCAAGTAGTCGGATACCTAAAATTATATTTAAATTTTAAAAAAAAAATAGGTAAGAAACTCAAATGCAACATAACTTATTAACATCTTGTTAACTTATTGGAACATTTTATTCAATGGAGAGATAACTTAAGTAATAATTTCAACCACGAATAAAAAAAGCAACACTAAACAATTTTGTTTGATTAACCCTCTTACCGGAACAACAATTTTTTGTCATACTGAGGAACATTCGTCTGACAGACGGGTTCATAATTTATTTATTTTTAAAAAATTTTACTACCTTAAGGACTGTTTTAAATGTCCTTATAGCTCATGAAATTGAGTATAGCTCTCAATGTCATGAGCTCTCTCATGTGTGAGGTTAAATCAAGCACAACAATATATTTTTATCACTAGAATTGTGACTAGTATTTTTATAAAAAAGTTATTAAAAATGATTTATATTCATGTAAAAGTAATTAAAAATAATAATACCAAACACGAAAAAACTATTGGAATATCCGTCTGATAGACGGTGGTAGATAAAAAAAATCGCAGATATCGTGAGTTGAAAAAAATTGCCAAATACCACCACATGTCTCTCTCACTGGGTAGTGTCCAACTGAAGATATCTAAAAAATCACACCACAGTGTTATCTACTGGCATCAAAGCAAATCATCCCCGTCTGAGAGACAGATGCTTCGTTCAGATGGTTAAAATACATAAATGATAAGATTTCTGTCTCAAAATATTTTATATTAATACTTTAGAAAAGGAACCAACTTATCTATAATTCTTTCGGAAATCTTTCGCATTTTTTATTTCACAACTTACCAGACTAAATACAATTTAATTTGTAATTATTTTTTTCTAGAATTGAGCGAAAATGTTGTCCAGCCAGAAATTCATCGCTTTGTGCTTAATTAGCCTTCTGTCCACTGTTCTGGTCACTGCTCACCATGGAAACCAGCAAGGTGGCGGTCTTGGCGAGATTCTTGTGGCTGGTCTGATCGCCAAGATGTTGTCGGAGCATCACCACAAGGGCCACCATCACCAGCATCCAATCTTCATACCAATTCCAGTTCACCATGGGCATCATAGAAAGTGATAAATCTTGTGGGAATTATTTATTGTAATTTTTGTATATAAAAAGCATTAGTCACACCTTGTAAAACATTTTCATATAAGTATAACTTTGTACTCAATAAACTAAGTTATTAAACATCTTTCTGGATTTATTCATATAGATTTAAGCATTCTTAATCAACGTCATGAATAAATTTCTAGAATATTTCGAGAAAAAAAGTATAGTTATTAAATGTGGTGTCATGGTAAAAATGGTGTAAATGTTTCAAAATAATCTTGAGTCCACGGTGTCTTTTTCTTGTCATTATTCGTAATAATAAACAACAAAATCACTAACAATTTAGCTATTCAGATTTGTGTATGAGACAAAACTAAACGTGAAATATATTAATATCTGAGAAGTTTCAAGCAATTTCCCACCCACTTATCTTTGTATTTCATGGCATTGTATAAATATATATACTGACTTCAAGTTATTAATATCTAAGTCCTGGTATTAGGAGTTCGATTGTATTTAAAAAAAGTTTTTAGCCCTCTCTTGATTTAAAAAGAACTGGATATGAATTTTGAAAATGAAAATTTGTATCTACAACACCTTGAACTCCACTTAGATGTCGATTTCCGCAAAAATCATTCTTGGTAGATTTCTATTCTTCAAAAGAAGTAAGTTTCTAAAATTTAAAATCTGTAGATCTAATAGCTCAAAAAGGGAAATATTTGTCAAAATTTCCCCTTTAGATTTGACTTCAAAAAAATCTCAATTTTGAGGGTATCTGCAAAACAAAAGAAGCATGTCTGTCAAATATCAAGTCTGTAGGTCTAGTAGTTCCGGAGATCTCCTAATGAGCTATTGATTCGCTTTTCTCCAATGCATAGATCGTAATTTCGTGGACCCCAAGTGTAATTAGTTAATTAATTGTTGTAACAACAATTATTTTAACCCTTAATCTACCAAAGGTAACCCTCACTTTAAAATTACACAGAATAACCATTTTTACGAATATTCTGATGATACTTAGCAGGAGTATTCTTTTAAATCCACTCTTCCAAGATATTTGGCAGCACGGGTTCGATGAATAGTATTTTAGTGGGGAAGGCGAATAGTTTTATAGCAGAAATTGCGTTTTCAGCGGATTGTGAAAATTGTCATTTTTTTTATCTGAAAAAATATCTAATGTCAAAAGGTATATAAGCGTCTTATTTATTTATTTATTTATTTATTTGTATGTTAATGAAGACTTTAGAAAACCATTTGACTATTTATTTTAAATGAACAGTGTGCATAATTATTTTTACAGTTGAATATTTTTAATTAATTCATTAGCTCTAACGGATTTAATTTCCCAAAGTTGAGGATTTTTTTTATGTATATTCCTTAATTTTCAATGTAGTATTTCAAAAAAGAATATTACATGAAAAAAACTGCAATAAAGCATAATGTGGCAGATAAAGGGTTAAAGCTATTTACATTTTCTTAATGTTACATTTATCAAATTTAGAAATAAATAGCAAACATGTAAATATAAAAATGAATAGTTAAAGCTTGTAAATAATACCATATAGTATATTATTATATTTCTCTGTCTTTCTCTCGCTCTACTGTGTGTGTGTGATCCCAATTTAAAATAATAAACATTTTCTAATTTCTTTTTTATATTACAAATGTAATGTCCTATATCATGATTACATATAATTAAAACAGTGTAATCATTGCTATAACTTGAAGTTATATTAAGAAGATTAAGAAAAGATACTGCGTGTGTAATACTTCGACTTACGCGAACTCGGAGTTACGCTATTTTCAAATATCGCCGAATCGTCTTTTGCTTGGGGGAGAGAATTGCTGTAAAATTGGTCATGTGACTGAAGAGATATCGATCTTGTCAATTAAATAGATTTAGAAGGGAATACTGATCACGTTCAAGAACTGCTGGATTCCGAAATCAGGAGCTGACAGTTGATGAGCTCATAGAAATGCATGAGCAAGAGCAAGACATCGAAGTTTTTTACCTAAAGTACATGAGTCTTTAGAACCAAATCAGACAGAACATGGAATGGCAGTTGGGAATTTGACGGAAGTTTAATTGAAAAAGAATACAAATTTTAGAAAATATAAACTCCGACAAAGGGCGCATTTTTTTCCACAAAACAAGGAACAAAATATTTACTAGCATGATACAGGACATTTTGCGGGAGAAAAAAAAATATTGAGCCAGCAGACTACTTTTTAGAATTTATGAAACCTACGTCAAAATAACCCCGGTTCGCGATTTGTTTTTATTTTATTAAACGTGCTGTTTTACTTAATTATTATTTTCATTCATCTCCGACCCCAACTAATAATAATTTGTATATATTTATATGAGAAATTGAAGACCAGTGGCTGAGTGGTTAGTGCATCACCTTTCGCTATAGGCTCAAAATTCAAACCCTGGACTGGGCAAGGCATACTCAAACTTTCACCCCTTCAGTGATAAATGAGTACCGAGCTTGCTTGGAAACTTAACACTGGTGGTTTCGTGTCAGACTAACCACTTGACCGTAACATCTGCTCATGTACCTCAGGGCCAAAGATCGCGTATACTGAGTTGGGCATAGTAGGACTTGGCCCGCATGGGCTGTCGCGCCACTGAGTTAAGTTATACGAGAACTAGACTAATTTGACGTACACGGTTATCGCGACCGTCCCACCTATCGCGTAAGTTCGGGGTATTACTGTAACCATATTTTTGTACATTTCTTTCTCTTTTTTTTGCATATTTTCATCAATTCTTAAAGCAAATTAAGCACACAAAAAATAGAGAGAAATACTTGAATGGCTATTACATGAGAAACGTTTCGAAGAAAGCATGAAAATTTTCGAGACACAGTACAAGGTTTTTATTCTTTCATGACGACAGCTTTCAACAAACTTGTACCGATACACACCAATGCCTACTGTCTCCGATTTTGATTTCGATCGTACATTTATTTCAATAAATGTTAAATCGTCATGTCTTAGCTTTGGTTTCTAATGGAGACTAAAGCGTGGGAAAGTATGACATATGCCCAAAAAAGGAAATGAGGTAGAATTAGAATTTAAAGGTTCGATGATCCTGAGAAAGTACTTATTACTCAATTTTATACGTCAGTGTTTCTCCAACTGGGGGAGCGCCCCCGCTAAGGAAGCGTGATAACCCTTCAAGAGGGGCGTGAGCATATCGACAAGTCGGAAAAAAGATTACTAAAAAGATTATTTATTTATTCAAAGTAAACAAACAAATTATACATTCTGACATAATAAAAAATAAAATACACATTTACACTGATATAATATACTTATAAATGCATCAGTACAGCACAATGTAGTTTATAATTAATTATTTAACAATACTAAGTTAAAAAGAAGTTGAATAATTACCAGCGACACCATGGGATTGTCACATTTAAAATTGTATTCAAATATTAACACTTATCTGGATAATTTGTGCGGTTTATAATTAATCCCTTAAAAATGCTGATTAAAAATTACGCGATTAATTCTCCAATGCCAACTTTTAACACGTAGTCGAGAAGGGTAGAAAAGAGGAATAAATAAGCAAAAATCCTTTGAAATAAGTAAATCATTTGCAAATACTGTCAAAGTCATTTTATGGCACTCCAAAGCCTTCGGAATAATTTTATAGGTAACAGTTCACAGAAAAATTCGGAAAGATGTAAATATACGTCCGGGGAAATTAACGCACTGGCTGAACGAGAAGTTTATATACGGCGGTGGCAGTTAAGAGGTTTAAGTCGAAATGAATGTTTAACGTCAAAGTATAGTATTATTGAATTCAATACATTGCTATTGTATGGAAAGGGGGGGCGCAAAGAAAATTATGATTGAATATTGGGTCGCAAATATTGAAAGTTTGAGAGGCACTGGTATACGCGAATAGGTTCGGTGGGGAAATAAACCCTAAATGCAAAGCATAATGTTATTACATATCTATATATTTAAAGCACAGTGAAAAAGTTTAAGACCATTTATACTTCCTTTTCAATCATTCTTTTAGAAACAAGAAACGTCCATGTTAGCCTACTGGTCATGGTTACAGACTCGTAGCCGGCATGACATGAGTTCGAACCCTAATGCAACTAAAGCCCCGCAGTGTAGAGGGGCCAATGCACGTTAAATATGTCGAGGCTCAATGTCCTGTGGAAGTTTAGAGAGATGCCAGCTTACATGTCGTCAGTTAGTTGTTGTTGACGTGCGTTTTGTATCCTGGCAACATATAAAAAACAAGTGAAGAAGAACAGAAAGCATACAATACAGCAGAAGAATATACACACTTATTACAGATGATGGACGATCCCAAAATAATAACAAGAAGGGGTGCACTGCAATTCTTTTCGAGAAGGGAAACCATTACAGGTGAAAGACCGACTTCTTTCCCGAAGAAAATACAACCATGTCTTACTCGGGATTCGAACCCGAACCCACTCGGTTACAAGCCTAGGGTCATAGCCACCATACTGGCTGGGCGACGTCGTCAGTTAGTCATGAATCAAAATAACGAGGTCCGTCACCAGTAGCTCTCGTTTGTTTTATAATGACACGTTAATATATCTATCACTAACTCACTTTCAAAACAGAAATAAAATAGCAAAAAAAAATTCCTTTTTCAAAGCATTTACTTAGTCAGTGCACAGTTTAAACTAGTTATGCCTTTATAAGTATAAAAGAAATAAACGAATATACACATATTAGGCAAATAAGAAGGGTAGGTTTTACGTGTAGGTTTCGGGATGCCAATTTTTTGTACTCCATCACAGTATTTACACAAACAAAAAGTAATACTAAAGATAAAGATATCAGAATTCAAGTTTTTTTATTGAATGCCTGGAAAACAGGGCCGGCTCTAGCAGATTTGCCACCTCTCCTCTCTCTGTACATATATAAATACATATCTATCTCTCTCTATATATATATATATGTATATAGATAGATAGATATAGGTGTATATAGTATATATATATATATACATATATATACATACATATATATATACACCTATATCTATCTATCTATATACATATATATATATAATTATCTCTAGTGTCCCTCTTGTTAATTCTTTTTACTAATATTTAAACAAACTTTAATTCTTTGGTTTAAAAATAACACTGTAATCTTAATCGTAATCGGCTAGTCCGTAATCCCTGTCCTGCCCATTCTATACAATCAGAACCACTATTAAATAATAGTCATTGCCGGTATAAAAGCGAAAATCTTGTGTAATCGCTCTCTTTCTCTGCTTGCCTTCATCATGTAATCGTCCACGTAAAAATGTAAATAACTGCAGCTCTCTTTGTCTTTGTGTTTTCTTCCAAGAGGTCTCTGCTGCTTGTCTCTTGTCGCAAGTTTGTCTCATCAACGTGAAATTGTACTGTAATTTTGTCCTAAGCTTTTTATGTGTGTGTCACAATAAAAAAGATGAACGTCCACTGAAGAAGATGTTTTCTTGAAACCACTCTACAAGTACCACACTTGGCCAATATTCTGCATATATATATATATATATACATATATATATTATTATTTTAAGTCTTAAAAGATTCAAAATCAAAATAATTCGAAATTCATGCCATGATTACTTGTTATTATTTCAAACGAGTAAAATGAAAGAGAAGGAATCGTCTATTTAAGCAGACAAATTTGTTCGAAAAATAGTCTGCTAATGAAAGGGATCACAAGCGTTTGTTCTAATTTATGGTAACTACACTCAAGACTAATATAAAACATCTCCGGTAGGTCTCTGTCTACCAAAACCTCTTATTACCCCTGTACTCTTTTGGATAGCTGAAACCAGGCATTGTAAAGGTGAAAGGAATGTCCGAAACGTGAAAGGAGCAGCTCTATCCGCGTTCTTCTCATTACCAAATCCTCTTGGGGAATCTTTGGTCTTTAAAAACTATTTTATTAGAACGCACCCTCTGAAGAAGAGAACGTGAATATGTAAGAAAACGTGAACATGTAAATTAGGTCTTCTATATATAGCCTAGGCTTTCAAGTTAGAAAGAGAGAGATAGGATGGATTACAGTCGAACCTGTTTTTGTGCAGCCACAAAAAAAAAATCTGCAGTATTTTGACGAATTGGCTCGTTATATTTAAGAATTCATGAAATTTTTGAACATTTTTTTTGTGCGGTTACTTTTATGCGGTTTTATCAACCGCACAAAAACAGGTTCAACTGTACAAGCGGAACAGGGATTAATCAAATTTACAATGTAACGCAGATATTTGTTGTTTGATAATTGTAATAATTAAGGTGACGATTTGTGATTGGAGATTCAATATAGATAAGATAGTTAGGAAAGCAGTTTACTTGAACCAGTAGTAAGTGTATTGGTAATTAAAGTCTTATCATACTTCACGTACCTCTTTAATTGTGTACATGTTGCTTCATTTGAGTGCGTCTCTTAGGTTTGATTGCTTAAACTTGTGTTGTCGATTGTGTAACAAATAAATTAACTGATTTTGAACATGTCTAGTCTTCCTTCCCTTTCTCCCACATCTCTAGGCGTGGATCCGAGATCCTTGCACTTTTGAAAGAAAATAAATCTTTCTGCCATTTTTTTTCAATGTTACATAAATAGCAAGTTAAAAATCATGTTAATCAAATGGCAGGTTAAATATTTGTCTCATTAAGGATTGGACAAATAATTTAATCTTAGTTTGATTATTAAAACTCATACGTAGTAATCATATTTTTCTGTGTGGAATTTAAATACGTTCTTTCCTTTTAATTTTTTTTGCATGCGAGAACATGTAGTCATTTTTTTTCACTAAACATTGTTTATTTTACAAATTCCTGTTGTCTTTAATACATCCATTTAAATGAAAAAAAATCTATACTAAAAAGCAAATAAAAATTGGAATAAAATATTAAATAATTTTCTTTATGCATCCGCACACAGTTTTGTAAAATGTAATGATAGAGTTATTTTATATACAAGATCGTGAAATTATGCGAGTAAGTTCCGTTAAGAAGTCTAAGCATTCTTATATATATATATATATAAATTGCAAAAATTTCAATTTTCTGAAAAATTTATATCATAAAGCCCCAACACACACACACACACACACACACACATATATATATATATATATATATATATATATATATATATATATATATATATATATATATATATATATATATATTTTAGAGTATTTTCATTCCAAAATTGTTTTAAAAATGTCAAAACTTCCGAAGTTATTGAGAAATGGCTAGTGAAACTTAAACATAAACCCTATTTCTATTTCTTATCTTTAACTTCCTTTTTCTCAAAACAAACAATTTTAGCTTGCGCGCAGGATTTCTCAGAAACTATCTATTTATTATATGAATTTGAAATTTCAAGCACGTGTTCAAAATAAGGTTCTTTATAACTTATATATATACAACAATTTTCAAAAAAAAAATTAAATGAACTTCTTTTATTTGAATTTAAATGAATTTTTTTCTTTAAATTTTAAAATTTTCGTTACATTTGTATTTAAAAATTTTCTTCTCTTAATTTTTTAAAAGTCAGTATAACTTCAAAAGCGAGCATTTTTATTCCAAGGAACTTTAACTTTGTAAAGTTTGATCAAATTTGTACTTCAGAATCCTGCGCCGTGTAAAACACAGATTTTCATATTTTTGAAAAACTGACCAATTTATATTTCTTTATAACTTTTTAAATTTTTTCTCAAATTCTCTGAAAATTTGAGAAATAATGTAAATATATATGATTATCATGTGGTAAAATTTTCAGAATATTGTTTTGTTTTATTGCTCAGTTGCATTGGTTTGAAGAAGGTTTTTTTCAAGTGCACAGACATCTGCTAAGGGTCCTGAGACCCCTGTTGCCTATGCATTTATAACTATTGTACATAATTTGAAAAATTAATATTTATACCATTGTATGTTTTATTATCCTATCGATGTAGTTAACTTTGTTTATTTTTCAGTATATTTTTGTGGAAGTAAATTGAGTAAAGAATTTAATTTGTGAAACACGAAAGATTAATCATAGAATTTATCGCTAGAATAAGTTTATTGTTTTCTTATAAGCGTTATATATTCTAGCCAAAAATTAACACCATTTTTGTTTTCTTTTTCAAAATTACAAAGAAAACACAAACATTGTAATGTAGCTTCCTTTTTCAGAAAGTTTTCACTTCATAATGCGAATAAAATTATTGTTAAAAATCTACAGTGCACCAAAAAAACAAGATATTCTACACATAGAAAAAATTTAAAAAAGTAGTATAGTTTTAAAACTTTTAGAGGAAAAGAAAAATAATAATTTGCTTTATTTTTCTTCTAAAAGACTATAATATAGAAAGGAATTCTGCAGGTGTCCTAAAATCCTTAGCGGGGCTTTGGTGATATTTGTTAATAAGAAATACTATATTTGAGAAACCAAACTTAATTTAATTTTATTTCAAATTAGTCGTTACCCAAGCGCTTTGACGGGTATTTCGTGATATATTACTATAAAATGTTCTTAACTTATTGATAGTTGAATCGTAGAATTTATCTTTAGAATGTCCTCAAAAAAATTTTAAGGTCCCGGCCTCATAATCTAAAAAGTCAAGACTTGAATTTCAGAAACGAAAGTTTTTAACGTGGTCATATTAACGTGGTAGATGTTGCCAAATGCACAGGGGCGTAGCTACCACTGTATCAGCCGTATCAATGATACGGGGCCTCCATTATGTGTAACATTCTGACATTTTGAAATAAGCGTCTTCCAAAAAAAAGGGTCCTCAAGGAATTTTGATACAGAGCCCAATAAGGGCTAGATACGCCAATGCAAATGCAGTAATCATTTTCTAAACATGAGCGGGAACGATATTCAAGTATTAGTTGATATCACGGTTATAGTTTTTGTGGGATATGGAGCAACAAAGGCTGTTATCCTATTTGGCGTGACTTAGCAAATGCACACATAAATTTTTCTTCAAGCAAATCGATGGTGCTGCTATCTGTCGATAGTGACAATGGGTATTTTAGAAACAAATTCACCAAAAATAAATTTGAAACTATTTGTGGGGGGCGGAAACATACTTAGGTTCCCTTGAAACATCAACGAAGCTCCATGTAAAAGTTTTGAGTGATACCATCAACGCTGTAAATCTGTGTCTGTTTCAAACAAATATACAAACATTCAAAATTATGCATAAAATTAATTCAATTTGTTCTAATTCACATAAGTTAGTGCTTGCATGATTGAAATTGATTTTAAAGCTATTTTTGTTAGTAATTTTTAATAATAAACAGGAATATTTCTTCAAATTTTCTATTTTTTATCCGTTTCTATTTGTGATTCATTTGTTGTTAATTTATTTAAAAAATATATCATAACAAAGCAATATTTTAATAAGAATGTTTTTTAAAAACAGAATGTAGCACACACATATCTTTTTCACATACTATTGAACTATTTTACCTTTTTTTCCCTGTTACTATTCTATCCTTACCGATTTTCATATACATTAACACATTCTTTAATTAATCTATCCGTTTGTCAAATTCATTTACTTACTATTTTACGTTGTCATTTAGTTTTACTTCAGTACAAGTAATTTTTCGAATTTGAGCAAAGTTAATACATTTTCTTTTCAAATGTGTCGGTTATTATATTACTGTAAAGGGCCGTACAGAGGAATTTGAACCCAAGTCGTAGGTTCAAACTGTAGTGTCGCTGAAGCCCCGCTGTTGTAGAGGGGCTGGTACACGTTAAAGCTTAAATTCGTCCAACATGACTACCGATTTCCCTAAAAGATAATCCACAATCTCGGTAGGCCACTATCCTTCCTCTGTCGAACTCGGATACTTGATCAAAAGCTGATCGCTGTTTTGAAAAAACCTGAAGAAAAACACAATTGCCAAACTTGAAATCGTCGAAATTTCCAAGCCTTAAATAGCGCTTTGAGGTGGCGCCACAGGCGCGCGTGATGTGTGTCTGCGCTTAAATTCTAATCATTTGCATATCTCACCTCCACTAACTAACGCTTGTTGTAAATTTTATGTTATTTGCATGCTTCCTTCAGGGCGTTGCATTTACGGTGGCCAGCAGTGTAGTTTTATTTCTTTGATATGAATTTTTATACGTAAATTACACAAATTCTCACACATACACTGATTGTCATTGTCACATTGATAAGTAAAAAAAATACGACAAACTTATATTCATTTTTATTTAATTCGTTTTTCTCAAGAATTTAGCTGGAAAAGTGAAACATGGAAATGGAGATTTCCTTGTGTGGGGATGTAAATCAGCTTCAGGATTAGGTAATTTGGCATTTTTTGATGATATTGTGAATCATGAGCTTTATATAAATATTTTAAAGAACAATTTGAAAATTATCCACTCAAAATTAGGTTTCTTGAGACGACTTCATTTTCAACAGGATAATGACGCCAAGGACACTACTCTCAATGTAAGCCACTGGTGTTTCTATACCTGTAGCCAAATTCTGCAAACATCTCCTAAATCACCTGATTTAATCTCAATAGAACGTATTTGGTGAGAATTCGAATTTTAAAAAAGAAAACATGACGTATAAAAAACAAAATTTGAAGTAAAAACAAAAATCTCAGAAGAATGGAGAAACATCGATGCAGAAATTACAAAAAACTGATTAAATCTATACCAAAACGTGTAAAAGTTGTTGTGGAAGCTAAAAGATATCCTACTAAGTACTAAATTAAGAAAAAAATACAATTTTTAATGCTATGTTGAGATTTTCTTAAGTGTACGAGGACTTTTCTATGTAGTTTTAGTATATAGTTTTTTTAATAATAATTTGTTAATGTAATTATTATACTAAGTTTTAAAAATTGATTATATATATTTTATTCCAATAAGAACAAGTTGCAGATATTGTGAAAAAAATTACAATCCCAATATATTAGTTTTTATTAATGGAAAAATATATATTCTATGGAAAATTGTAAATGTTCGAACACTTTGAGAGCTACTGTATTTGCAATCGGAATAGTGGTAAAGTTTTTCATTTGATTTTTCCTAATTTAGCATAGTTTCACCCTACTAATGTTTGGCAAGAAAATTGAAAAAAATGAAAAAATTGAAAAAAAAACTATGATAAATAGAGCTAATAATTATAATTAAGAACAATTAAATAACATTTTTAAATTTAACACTTATTCTAATTTTTCTCTATTGAAGAAGATAGACGTTTAAATCCATCAGTTAAAAGATCTAAATCTTCTTTGAAAATTATCTTACTTGCGCAAATGACTGAAAAATGCTTTATATTGGAAAATTAAAACTATCGGTCAATGATCTAAGTTTATTTTTTCAGACGTAAAAGTTATTAATTAGCCATTATTAATTTTGACGACATATTTTCATAATGAATTCCCTTTTAAAAGGAATATGTTTGGAAATATTGAGATTGTAAGGATCCCGCCTACGCGCCAAGAGATGTGGAAGAAAGGGAAGGAAGACTAGCTATGTGTGTTCAAAATCCCTTAGTTTACTTACAACATAAGTTCCACCAATCAAAACAAAGAGATGCACGCAATTTAAACTATATGAATAAAATTAACGAGGTACGTGATGTATGAGAATTTAATTACTTGTATCGCTTTCTTCAATTCAAGTACACTGCCTTCCTAGCTATCTAATCTATATACAATCCCCGGCGACAAATCGTCACCTTAATTATTACAATTATCAAATACTTAATACCTGTGTTATACTTTAAATTTGGTTAATCACTCCTCCGCTAACAGCTTATCATATATCTCTCTATCTAATTTGAAAGTCTAGACTTTATATAGTAGTCTTAATTTGTACGTTCACGCTCTCCTCTTCAGAGGAAGCGTTCTAATAAAATAGTTTTTGAGGTTTCCCCAAGAAGGCGTGTTATTGAGAAGGTCTCGGATATAGCCGTCACAAGCTGTTAAATTTTAAACAATAATTACACAGTTGATGTTATTTTCTTTTAGTAATTTTGAACTTATAGACGGCCGTGGTAGTCTAGTGTTCATTGTCCCTTGCTTGTGACCGGAGTGTCATGAGGTTAAGCGCTAGTGACGTTGAAGACCCGCCGTGATTGATGCACGTTAAATCTAACGTACCTCAAAGTTCTCCCGTTAGTATGGTGTTGTACAGAAGTATCCAACTCAAGTGACCTTGCGGGCCACTTTGGAAAAATATTATAGTCTCGCGGGACGCACATAAAAATATGTACCTTTATATCAGATATGGAAACAAAAAAAAACATTTATTGAGTAAAAATTTAAAACAGAATGAATTGTTATAATTGTTTTCATTATTTTTCATGTATACAGACATAGATAATATAATAATATTTATATAATATTATAATGCAATGATCAAATAATGTTTAAAATATTACTGTTGCTATTTTCTTGAAAATTACGGTGTTCCTTTTGAATTTATCTTTCATTACTCATTGTAGAAATTTAACAGTGCTGTCATTCGCAAACGATTAAGTATACATTGCCCTTTACCTTAACCGTCCTGAATATTTTTTTAAACTTTAAAAAACATCTCTGACTGCTTCTTGCTTTTTGGGTACCCAAACAGAAAAGGAGTAGAAGAAATGAAAGTTGCCTACACTGAGAATCATGTACCATCCGTAGTAAAGGATATGCATAATGCAATTCGCGGAATTTATTAAAAAAGTAATTTATTATAGAAAAATCAAATGTAACTGTTTGATAAAATATAAATCTATTTTAATCTAAAGGACATTTCTATTATCAAAAAGGATTTATTTTAAAACAAGATCAGGTAACAGGCTAATACATTGTAGATTTATATTTATATATGTATATAAATAAATTTCCCTCAAATAAATTTCAAAATGAAAAAAACTTTAGGAACCTGATATTTAAAAATTTTCTTAAAAGATTCAGCGGGCCGCAACTTACGTACTGGCGGGTCACGTGTAGTATTTTAACGAAGGAGCGGCGCAGATGGCATCTTCGTCACCTAAACGTGTTTCAAAATAGCGAAATCTGCCTCCGATATATCTCGTGTTGCTTGATAATGTGACGTTAATCAATATTAATTAAAGCTTAAAAACTCTGAGAAATAAATGAATTTTTTAAACTTCTTGTGGTAATAAAAATAAGTTAACATTAATAAAAAAAGAAAAAAGATAGACCTCACTACCTCAAATTATTTATTTTAATTTGGAAGAAGGAAAAATATATCATTTCGCTAATGAAAGTCTCACTGGATTCAATTTCTTTTTTTATTAAGATAAAAATAAATATTTAATTAGCTTTAATTAATATTAATGAGTTTTATTAATAATAAATTTAAGTGATAGAAACAGACACACTGTTCATTCGATTCTCAAATTTAATACTAAATACATTTATGAATTTTTGTTTAAAATTAATAATAGTGACAAAAAGAAATTAATTAAAAGAATAAGAAATTTTGTACACAATTTATATATTGATCCGGTGTCGTAAACTGTATTTTTCGAATACCTATGAAACAGTTGTACACTTACAACAAACTTCCCATTCACGAATAACCCGCTTTAATTTTAGGTAATTAAGTTAGAAACTGGTTGCCTTTTTCGGGGGGTTACCTCCAAGCCATAAAACCATTCAGGAATCTGAAATTGGAATAAAAATTGTCTTTTCCACTAAAAAGAAAAAAATATATTTACTTCGGTTTTATAACTGAAAGCTTCATTTTATTACACAATAAAAAGAATGTGTAAGCTTATTCTTAAAAGTAATAGAATACATGTATGGCAGAAAAGACAATTTTAAGTTTTCATTCATTGAACTTTTGAATATTATGAGAAACAAATAAATAAGGATAATCTAAAAATTTACAAACACTTATTTCCAACTCAAAAATATTAATTCTGTTCCTAATAAATAATAAATTAATGACAAAATTATTATCCTGAAATATGATTTGCAACCTTCAACAAGGAATTAGCTTTTAAAATAAGATATAGAGTTACACATATGATTTAATTTCAAAGAGAAAAAACTGTCTTATATGAAAGAAACGTTTTTTTTTATTAGTATAAATTATTATCTATTATTAAAAATGAGTCATTAATAAATGTAAGTAAATAATCATCAGATATTCCTTAAATGTAGAAATGATACTAAGAAAAAGCACAAACTATCCTCAATAATGTTTTCTTGAAAGCTATTTTTCAAATCATTATTTCAAAATAAAGATTTGATTTAAAATTTTAAAAAAAAGCAATTGATTAACTCAATACATTATAACAAATTAAAAATATAGAGGATGATTCCCAAATAAAAATTTTAATTTGCAGAAATTAGTCGTCCAGATAGTAATCCAGCTAGAAACACTGAATGATGTGCCTTACGGTCTGGTTCAAATCCCAGAGAAGGTATGGATGTTTATAAACGTCTAGGGTTTGTGTGGAATGGGGCGCTCTAAATATTCGTCGAGACGGAAGTCCTCTCGAGAGGTTAGTGGAAGGGAAAGAACGGTAGAAAACACCCCGATTACTCTCCAGGGTGTTCTCCCCCAAAACTGAGGTGGAATGGAACCAAAACATACTATCACCTATTTGGTACTCAAAGCTACAGCTAACGGAGGCCATAATCTAACCTCATTGCTATGAATAATTAAGTGACCCTCGATTTGTCACAGTCAATCGGATGGCCTTAGAAACAAAAACAGATGCGTAAATACTTAAAAATTCTCAGCCAATTTTAATAAAAATTATATTGATGAATTTTAAATGTCAGAAACACACACACTTTAAATTCCCATCCAGCTTTGCTGAAAATTACAAACGATAAAATGTTAAGAAATAATGTTTAGTTTGTAAGCTCTGCTTGTGTGTGTGTCGATGTGAGAAAAGATAAAGCTTTGTTTTCTACTTATATACAACTTTTGTCTGCGTGAAACCATTTTCGCCCCATTTAACACTCTAATCGCTCTTTCAGAACACTTCCAGAAATATGCTAAGAAAGTTGCGTGACACCCCCTCCGATGCTATTTTTTGAGGAAAGTGTGGTGGATGAATAAAAAAAATATTAAGAATAAATGTAAGGAAATGGACAAAGTAAAAAATAGATTCCTTTTCCCACAAACAAAACGAGAGTAAAAAGTGTAATTGTTTTGTTTTTTATTTACACAAACAATCAATATTTTGTTTAGAATGATAAAACATCAGATAATTTTTTAAAAGCTGTTTTGGTACTTTTCATTCTAGAAAGGGAATTTTTTCTGACAGTTGTAAAATAATGCATTTTATTACTAACTAAAAACATATTTTGTGATATGAGTCGAAACAAGAAAAAAAAATCTGAATTTTTTCTTGCTTCTTCAAATAATGAAATTTTAATGAACAGTTTATATATTTTACCTTTTTTTCTTAATGAGCGAACTTTTTTTTAGAAATTTAACTTATTCATTTCTCTAGATTTTTTCAATTTTAAATAAATTTAAAAGAATTGGAAGAGAGAGAGAAAGATTTGAACCATTAATTGGGAAAATTGCTAGAATAATGAATAAGCACTAGTTAATTTTTTTAAAAAGAAATTTTTTCGTGCTTTTAGTATTTTATATTAATTATTAATTCCTATCTCTGATGCCAGAAGCGAAAGTAAAAGCCAATTAATTATATAAATATATGAACCATCTTAAAAACGCAAAAAATGTTTTCAACGCAACTAGTATTTTGCTATCTTACTGTTGCTTTAGAAGTTAACTATTGAATTCACATAATATTATGTAATAAAAAGTGATAAACATCTAAAACATTGTGCTTTTGAATGATTTTAGATGAAAATATTGGGTTATTTTAACTCTAATCAAATAAGTCTAGAATTAAATGGTTTATAGAACTGACAAAAAAAAGCTTTTGTTTTCTTGATGTTTAACACAAATTAAACACATACTGATTGAAATGCGAAAAAAATTGATTTACAAATTCAAATAAAGTTGCCTACATTAAAAAAAAACAAGAAAAGTCAATAGATTTAGGACAAAATTTAATTTTCTCTTTCTTGATCTTTGACATGAGCAAATAAAAAATTATGCTGATTTTAATGTGAAAAACATTTAAGGAAACAGTTAAATTTAGCTGTCTGCATTGAAAACTGAAAACTAAAAATGAGACGAATTATAAACCTTGAAATAACTTCAAAGTAACGATATATATTAATAAAAAATAAATGCATTCTACGTATCCAGATTAGGTGTTAGGCATTGCTTATAAAATCACATTTTTTGAAATTCTTACTATTCATTATTTTTCATCCTTATGTAGGACAAGTTCAAGTTTTCCTCACGATCGGAGAAACTCCAACCCCTATTCACATCTCCATTTTAAAAAAAAAAAATGAAGAGGGGAAAATTTTATATGTTGTTGATAGATAAACCTAAGCTATTCATAGGCAATACGTTTATTTCCCTAAAATAGCTATAAGAAAATTAAAATATATTTTTAAAAGCTTGTCCAAGTCTCAAATACATCTAAATTATGCAATAACTTGCTTGATAATTTTTAAATATGTTTTAATGAATTTGGATTTCGGAAAAAATATGACATCTGATTCAGCATACCATTGAGGAAACTTCAACTAGGAAAAGAAATTCTTTTTTTCCGTTCATTTTTTATTCTAGACATTCATTAAAACTGTTCTCCTATCTTAAGTTCTATACTTCTAACATTAAAGTGTGAAAAACTATCTAACCAGTAGAGCTATGAACAGTGGATCTAAAAGTTAAATAACGGATGTGGAGGAATTTTTATTGAAGACGAGAATTTCTTAGACAACACGTTTATTGAAGACGATGCAAAAAAATGAAATTTACAATGACATTTTTAGAACAATTGAATACACTCTAACTGAACACCTTGCTCAAAAAAACATTTGAGTACAGTATGGAGTCAGCTACTTGCTGAGAAGCACCCAACTGCTACTGACTACACAATAGTAGTGACCAGTATTTATACATTAATACAATTAGCATATTGCATTATTTCCACAACAAGCGATATAAACTATTAATAAAACTCCCCAGTTGTCAGATAAAACCGTGACGTCACAAGCAGCGACCGGATCTTTAATCACAGCTGCCATCAGCAAAAGCCGTTTCTCAACTCCACTCGTTTATCGGGTTTGTTTACATTTCGTTAATGGAGGCACATTTTGAAACGCCCACATCGCTTGTCATTCAAGTAATATCGTATTCCTGGATTACTGACAACATTGGGATGTCATGCAAGTTATCTACAACTTGTCAAACTATGCTTAGAATTTAGCCTTGACATACAACAAAAACCATATAGTTTTATTTAAAAATAATTATTCCGTAAGTGAATACTAGTTTAACTTTGACGTTCGAGTGCAAAGCAAGTGATTTTTTACTTTTGTATTGATCACCAGATGCATAATCGAAAGAAGAAAAAACTAAAAATAACAAAAATAAACAAAATTTCCTCTTGTTCCGAAACTACAGAGCTCTGAAATATAGAAAAAATTTTGATAAATTACAGAGAGAGAGAGAGAGTTGGGGAAATAAAGAAAGAAATTTAAAAAATTATATATTAGTTATATCGGAGAGAAACTTATTTATGTTTATCAACTGTGTCTAAAATTGTATTAATGAAAAAAAAGTTGTTTTTTTTCCTTTCAACTCGTAAGGTTAATGCTGTAACGATCTTACCCCTGAAGTCACTTCCTCATCATCTTATCTATCTAAGGCTGGGGGATGTAACGATGAATGACCGAGATTCTCCATGATAAATCTAATTTATTATTATCAACTATAGTATTCCAAAACAAGTAATCTATAAAGGGAACCCTTAGAGTGATATAAAGAAAGGAACCACCCTATGTGAATAAGCTCAGGAAATCCGAATAGATTAACTTTAATCAATCCTATCTTATTAATTCTACATTCACAAATTCAGTAGCTAAAATCCGTCCTTAAGTCACGATACGTAATTCTAATTCTTACCGTAGTAACACTGTGTTCAGTTGCTCCACTCCTACTGACTTACGATTATTGAACTCTAACTTTATATGCACTAAATTAATTTGCATCTCATGGTTTCTTCTTGACAGGGATGGCTGTGAAATAAACGCGATTGCTGGCCTCAAGATTCCCCATGAGGATTAGTTGTTGAAAGTCGCGTAAAGCCCCGTCACAATGCTTATTCATGAAAATCCCAATGCAAAAGTTAAACCCGATCTTTTTTCTTTTTTTTCGATTCAAATGGTAGTAGAAACTTCACATACATAAATTATGCATGAATGAGAATTTTTCATTTAATTTCTACAAAATTGTTTGTCGACAATTTTGAGGAACACAAAGTTCATTGCGTTATTGCATCGAGATCAAAACATAACGAAATGAATTTAGCTCAAACCAAAGTAGTTTAACATTTGCATACTAATCTGTGTGCTCAGTTCGCCTGTGTTTTCTTAAAACACCGTTTTTAGTTCATCGATAATTTCATAATTCTTTTGTCTCGAAAAAATTATGGGAATGTTAAACAATGCATTACGTTGAGGAAAGATGATACAGTCAAAAATTTAGTTGACTAAAATAATCTCAAATTTGATTGATAGTTTATGGAAATTTCAAAACTATAATCGCTTAACTAGAGAAATATTTTTCTAACTTTGCCGCCTTAGAACAGAACCGCCTTAGTGTTCTTTCTTTTCTGTTCCCATGCGTTTTGTTCGACTAAAACATAAAAATGTTTCGCTTCACTTCTTACTCCAAACATAACTATTTCTAACCATCAAAAAAATAATAAATATGCGTCCCATTTAAAGTATCGTAAACAATAACCTTATAAAAATGAAAACAAAAAACATTTCGGAAAATTGCAATTAAATGAGCTTTACAGTTCCTCTTGTAATACCCAATATCATGAATAAGTTCCATTATTATAAAACCAGAAAGAAAATGGAGCTATTAGGAAGATTAGTGCGGTAACAGATGTCACATCACAAACATCTGCTAGCTTTTCATTTCCTTTATTTTGGTATGAGCAGTTGCAAGCTCTCTTTTTTAATTTTCATCACTTCCAAAACAAACGTGTTTGTATTTCTCTTTTTCCTATAGATTATATCTCTATTGGAAGATGATAAATTACGCAGAGGAATGATGGAAGAGGAAAATGAGATATTATTAGTATTCTGAGGTAGGCTTATTAGCGGAGCAGGCTTTGACTTCACATGTTTACCTAAACAGGAAACATTTTTCGGAAAATTTTGTTGTTTTCGTGACCGCACGTTGTTTAAATTACTTGCGTGTTTCTCTATCAGTTGTCTTAGCAGCAATCGCTTAACATTCCATTTGAAGAGCTAAAAATGTATGTTTTTTAAAAAAGGAAAGCACAAAGTAAAATTAATAATATTTCTTGATCTTGTTTTGACTCACCCCTTTGAGGAACTGGATATTCAGTTACAGGATATGGCTTGGGTATATTAAGAAGCAACTTGCCATTCACACTCATAATTTTCAGAACATTCGAAAGATCCATTGGGACGCACACTCCTGTGATACAGAATACAATCGCATTCTCTCTTTGACTTTACAGTAAGTGATGTTCTGTTTTACTAAATTATTTCTTGTTTTACTTAATTAATGAATCAAATTTGATTCTTTTCAACTTTTTTAATGTTTTGTGTTTTTTATTTCTTGTTAAATATGCTGTACTAAATTCTAACACCTCGTGTATCATTCCATAGACATTTTTAATTTCGTTTTTAAACTGAACCAATTTTTAGAACTTAAAATAAAAAAATACTTTCATATTTAAACAATATGTAACTCTTCGTTTTTCTATTTTAACTAAATTTAAGAATTAAATTGTATCTAAAAATAAATCATTAATTTGAGTTTAAGTTTCCGCTGATAAATAGAATTAATATGCTTAAAGCTCTGAAATTATTCATAATTAAAAAATGTAATAGTAAATTAAATTTATTAATATATTTATAAAATTGCTTTCAAGAATTCTAATTTGAATAATTTTTGTAATATTATACTTAAGGTGTATTAAAGAAACCTTTATGAAAGAATAAAAATATTGATATAAAAAAGTAATTATTATTAAATTTAAAAAATGATATATATATATATATATATATATATATATATATATATATATATATATATATATATATATAAAGTTAGAACTGATTAAAGGATATGTATAAAATTATTTTCGAATTCAGTCCGAAAATGTTGCTGATATGTATACATTTCTTCGTAATAATTAAAAAAATAAGCAAAAGTTCATTATTTAAATAATTAATAAAGAATTTGCTATATTATATTAATTGAATAAAGCAATTACTCAAACTTTCGAAGAAGAATGGAAAAAAATGCGTTGAGGAATTTAACACACCCAAAAAAAAGGATAAAAAAATAAATTAATACTTTAGACATTCTGATGAAAAAAAGTTTATTTAAACTGTATAACCAATATTAATAATTTTTTCATTATAACTTTTAATATGAAATTATTTTAATCTTAATAATTTACTTGTGTGTACTCTCTTGTGTGTAGTTTGATTTATTTTATGTATATGTTACCAGCAAAGCATGAAAAGCCGGCATTCTATAGAATGCCTAGGCATGGTATGGAATGCCGGGTGTTTTTAGGCAAAGTATGAAATATGAGAATTATTTCATACTTTGCCTAGGCATTATATAGAATGTCTAGGCATTCTATAGAATGACCAAAGCTATCTAGGTAAAGTAGGAAATGAGGTCAAGAAAAGGATTTTTTTTCAATGATGTACATTTTTAAAAAATACAAATGTTATTCTGACAAAATAATTAAAGTGCCATTAAAAATTCTTCAAAATACGTAAAAGAAAAAGAAAGTTATACCAAACAAAATTTGTGTCTTTCTTTTATTAAGAAAAACAAAATTTTCAAATAAAAAATAAGAACTTAAAATTAACCTACTTACTACAACATGATAGATTTGAATGTGTTATTTTGAATTATATTTCATTACATTTTTCGCGCAAAGATCATTCTTATTTTGCTACTTTGTTTTACACATACATTTGACGAATTCATCCCTTCTTCCATTGGAATGAGCAATTACAGCTGACAGAAGAGGAATGTCATGGTCAGGAATATCTTTAATCCTAAGCAAGTTCTTAGGGCATAAAGTAAGAGAATAGAGTTCAATTATATTGATTTACAGCTTTATCGCACACTAATTTTGCATCATCTAAAAATATTTCTTAAAATAAAAATAAAGAGCTTAAAATATTTCTTTTACAAATTTTTTTTAAAAAACACTCAAAATTGTATATATATGATGTCTTTTAAACATATTTATTAAAACAAAAAAAAAGACAACGTTAAATATAAGTATTTCCCTTCATTACAGTTAAATAGAAAGATAAATGAAATTTTTAATGTGAACCTGGTGCTGCTTCACTCTACTTTCATATCGCAAAAAATGTGGTATAATTTGTGACTTTCACTTTGACACATGATTCTGAGCATTCAGTTGTTAAACAATTTCCTTGTGGACTCGAAATATTTTTCATATTAGGAAAGATATATTACTTAGATATGTAGAATTAAATGCAGAATACATATACAATTTTCTCTCTTCAAATTTTCTCCACCTATGGCATTCAATGATTTACAAAAAAAAAATGCTATAAATTTACCTTTAGAGTTATCTTTCATATTTTTTCATAATTCCTTAATTATCCATAATTCTGTAGATGTTTGCCAAATAAGGTCTCAATTACAAATTTATGAAATTCCATCCAATCAAAAATTGACAAATTTGTTGCTTAGTGCTGAGTGACACTGATAACTGTACCGAATGCCATAGGCTGCCTTCCCTTGCAATAGATCGCGACTGCTTCTCCAAAAATACAGTTTGCTTCTTCACTTTCATGCTGCACAAGAAAAAACCAATTTTTTTAAAAACAAGTTTAAGTAAAATTGAGTATTTTGACACTCCCGAATAAACTACAATGTGCAACTGAAATTTTTTAATCTGAGACATGAGTTAAAAGTCTCGTGCCTTGCCACACAATATTCGAAACGAATTGGAGAAGTATTTCATACTTTGTCGGTTTCTCATTAGGCATTCTATAGAATGCCTAGGCAATGTGTGAAATAAGAATCATTTCATACATAGCCGGCTAGTTTTAGACATTCTACACAATGCTAAGGTATTCTACACAATGCCTAGGCATTCTATACAATGCCGGATTTCATACTTTGCCGGTAACATATGTTATACAACACAAAATCAAAGTTTCAAACTTAAATCATTGTATTAATTTTGTAACTTATGTAATTAACTCAATGAGAAAATTCTACAGAAAATTTTAGTAGAAAACCTTATTTTCTTATCAGAATAAATTCAAATAAAATACTTAAAATTAAAATATTAAGGAATATTACATATTTAATTTCTTACCATAATGTGCGACATTTATTATACGATCCGATTTATTTAAATATTAATAAGTATTAAGACAAAAAATATGTGTTTAACTAATAAATATATTCACCCTTATGAAGTTAATTTAGAATTTATATTATTAATTGATTTTTTTAGTTTTGTCTACCGGTATTAGGAAATTAATTAAACTAATTAATAATGACTATAAAACTATAGTGGGAGGTTAAGTAAAAGATATGATATCGTAAATAAAGATAATGATTTATGAAAACTTTACAATGAATTATCAATCTAATGCAGGTGATAAATTGTAAAAGAAGGTGTTAATAAAAAAAATTCTTACTTCAACTAACAAAATAATTCTTAATATAAACTATTCATTCTAAAGTACCATTTGTTATTCGAAACGATCTCCTGTTATAAAAACCAATAAATTCATTATGGATAAAAATTAGTAGCATTTCATGTATTACAAATAGATTGTAGCAACTTTTAGAATTTTTTGTGGGGTTATAATTACTGTAGGATTGCTATTGGATGCATATATATTATTTTTTATTGTTATTTAACAGCCTTAAGGTTTAAAAATAGAAGAGAAAAATTCAAATAAATACTAAATAGAACTAAATAAATATTTTTTATTTAAAGTATTTCAAACATTTTAGAGGTAAATTGATGTATAAATTCATAAATAATTATTTATTCTGTTACATCCAAAGCTGGAATATGAATCAAATAAATTATAATATTAAATAAAAATCATTGTTATTCCGTTATATATGATTTTGTTCTGTCTCTAAGAAGAAATAAACAATACCACAAAATATGTACATTTATAATCAATTAAAACAGATGCAAATATTATGAAACTTAAAATCAGTTTATTAAATACGTTTATTTATTAGGAGAAAAAGTAGATTTACTTTTTAAAAACTATAAAAAAATAAGCTTTCCTAAATTTTATATTTTAGTAAAATCTCAAATATATATGCATATATGTATTATATATGTATAGAATGTGTGTAAATGTTCAGGATGAAAAAATTGCATCATTTCAAAACCAAGAGAAATGATTATCCCTTTTCTACATCTAAATATAAGGATAAACAGGGAAAAATATAATATAATCCCTTGTTCAAGTGAGGTGAATTAGTTATTTATAGAAATTACATCATTGTTTAAGGCGAAATTTTTTTAACCGCTCAGTAAGCCATGTGTAGACTGCGAAGGTATTCTTTTTCTCGGAATCGCAAACTAATAAAAAATTCAAGATGTGATCCTTTAACGAGGCATCGCTTATAAATCTGACAAAATATAGGTTTTGATCCTTTACTGCGAGATGAAATGAGATGTGTCTTAAATAGGGTATGCAGAAATTGTGATTTGGGGAAAAAATATATAAGAATAGAATTTTAAATAAACATTAAGTTTTTACGCATGTATATATAAAATCCATAACAATAAATATATAAATAGTTATATAAAAACCTAAGTATAACTAATCAAGAACAGTAAGAAATATTAGCCACAGTAGTATAAGAGTAAACTCTTGGCTTTAGGAACCAAGATTTCAGGTTTAAACAAGCTTTTTGGCCAGCCAACCTTCACCTGTAATTTGCCTATACACTGGACCATAGGGAAAGGAAGATATATTTTAGATATGTAATTATTACCAAATAAAATATACTAATACTAATTAATAATATCTAATGGTAAAATTTAGTAGACTACTTACTAATATAGAGTTAAAATCGTTGTAATAAAAACTAGAAGTTGATAAAACTTACCTCGTGAACACAACATCTAGTTAATGTTTCCCGCCAATATATATATACAATGTAATAATTCCCTCTAGTATCCTTTTTTTTAACTCTTTGTACTAATATTTAAAATAACTTTAACTCTTTGATTTAAAGTCCGAAATTCCTGTCCCGCCCATTCTATCCAATCAGAACTACGATTACGTAATCATCACGCACTGGCACTAGTGATAAAAAAGGAAAAATCTTGTGTAATTGCTCTCTTACTTCAGTGAAATTTCTTCCAACTCCGAGAGCCGCCCAAACCGTTCCTGTAACCACGCCTCCTTGCCACTACCTCTGAACCAATCAGGAGACTCTCACCCATCAAGGCCCTTCCACATCAGGCCACATCGTACAATATTCGATATGGGATGGAGGAACGCTTCGCGTTCCATTTCCCAGTGACGACCAGCGACCTAATCGCTCTCTTTTGTCTATCTGCCTTCATCATGTAATCAGCCTGCAGCAACGCGTTCTATGTTTATCTTTGTTTGTGTTTGTGCTATGATGTTTGCTTCTTGTATGTGTAATGCCGTCCCTGCTGGATCTTTATGTGTTTCCGGATATGAATAAAAAGGAATTATGATTTACATGATTGCCTCTTCGATAATACCGTATTCGACCCCGTAACACAGAAAATCAGATCACCGGTTACGTCATACAATTATTTTTACCACTCTCCAGAAATATTATAAAAATATTTCATATTTATTTGCAAGTATGTATACGTACATGTATTATTTCCTACATGTTCTTCTGAGAGTGGTAAAATAATAAATTAATATTCTTCCATTTTCATCTCTTCATGATAATAGATTTCAAATATCATTAGAAAATCGTACATAAGATTCAAAATTAAGGGCAATTTAAACATGCCGAAAGAAGCAAATTTTTATAATAATTTACAATATTCATTTGATTTGTTTTTCTTTTATTTCTGTGAGATAAATCTCAGCCCTTTATGTTTTACCTTCTGATGCTGATATATCACATTATTAACAATATATTAAACGCACGTCAACTCTTTATCAATAAATAACTGCTATTTTACAACCACTTAAGCTAATCATTCTTCATGCAACCTCACAAACTCTGTTCTCTTTCTACGTCTCTTCCCTCTCTTCTGTCCAATTCGTCCTCAGTACCACTAAAGACCCGCCGTGTAGGGCAGCGATGCATGTTAAATCTGTCGAGAGCTGAAACGTCCTCCCGTTTTGTGGCGTGGTTGTTAGGAGAGGGGGGTTCCAGCTCAGGTGTCGTCCACGTCACTTGACCATGGTTCAAAATTACGTGGTCCGTCGCCAAAAGCCCTCGTGTAGCTAAACAGTGCGACGTTAATATTCAATCAATCAAATCCAATTCGTCTTTTTCTCCTCTATTGGGGATTCACCGCTGTTGTGTGTGTATGAATCAGCATTACCTATCTTCCTAACTATCATATTTCTTATATACAACAATATAAATCATGAATTTAAAACAACAAAATACCAGCAATAAGATTGTGAATTCTTTTCCAGGTACAGTTTCCATCATGAAGCTCACGATGACAACCTTCTGCGCCCTGCTCGTCATTACGATGTTGCTCCTCTCCTCATCTTCGGATGCCATGCACATGGGGGGCCTCATGGGAGGCGGAGGGGGAAACGCAGTGTCCGAGATACTCGTAGCTGGAATTATCGCTAAACTTTTGTCCGAGCATCACAAGGGAGGTGGATGCCATTCTTAAATATGTGGTAAGCCTAAACATGTGCATATATGTATAAATGTACATATAAATATTTTTTAATAATCTCTACTAGAGAAACAGAAATGACTTGAACATTAGAAATATTTTTTTTTCTAATGGGGCCGTACATTGGTACATTTAACCTTTGTAGACCTTTAGCATTCCCCAGGAGCTGGTATCACTTTTTAGCGCGGCACCAAACAGGCGATACCAACTGCCGCAAATAATTTTGACGCTCAGATTCCTCCCCAGAAGGAGACATCTGAGCTCTGACGATGCGAATCTGCACTAGGATTTTAGTTTTTCCGAAAGCACCTAAGCCAAACAGACACTCTAGGGATCTTTGACATGCTGTATAATCACACGACATCGCCACTGTCAATTTTCTGCATCATGAAAATCTACCGACTTGAGCTGGGGCTTAACCCGCAACCTTAGATGTAGAAGGCCAGCGACAAACCAACCACGCCACCCAGCCGTAGCATTAGAAATAAAAGTATCAAACAGATATTGGGGGACTTAGAAACATGGATGATGCAGTATTATAAACAATTCTGACTGAAAATAGCTTTTAATTTTATGGAAGAGTGGGGTATAACCGGTTTTGCGTCTAGTCAACCTTTCCATTTTCTGTTTAAAATACTGAGCAAAATCCTATTGAAAATAATGAATAGGAATTCTATAAATCCATTATAAAGAAAAAGTATTTCACCTAAAGATGCATTCGAAAATACTTAGATCACAACAAATCAGTGAACAATAAGTGAGTTATTGCCAGAGAGAGAATCATGATTTTAATACAAATTCACAAAGCTACAATATTAATGACCGAATTGTAGCCCAGCAATAAGTATAAAATTATTTTTTCTAAAATAAATTGAGTTGAACACTAAAATTATAGGAGGAACAACAAGAATATTTTTGTATCTGTCTATATTATTATACTAATATTAAAAATAAGTTATTGGAATACATTATTTTTAAGAGCTACTATTACGCCACCTATGAATTGAATACGTAACTAATTAAAAGTAGATAATACTTGGAAAAATGAAAATTTCCTGTATATTATTTTATAATAGCAAACTGTTAATGAGTAAATAAGAATTTAATTCATACAATTTAAAATTTTCTTATGCAGATAACTATTATTAAAATTAATTGGGTGTCTTCTGATCTAGAAGATATTTATAATTCTGTTTTTCTTTTGGTAAAGTTCAAATGTGTAAATTTTCCAATAAAATTAAACTCGGGACTGGACTAAAAAATAACACATTTAATTGAACATGTTAATCTCACAAACAACACGATTTCTATAATACGACCACTACAATCATCTCATGTTACTTCTCTTACAACCTCGAAACTATCTCTTGTGTTCAACACATCAAACTCTCCGGCGTCCCCATACGTCTTGTTATACAGTTGTTAAAACAGAAAAACTAGTTTTAAATTAATTCAAAACTAAATTATATATATATATATATATAAATTAATTAAATTAAGAAGAAATTTATGTTAAAAAGTATTCAATAAGTTAAATGTTTCTAATATCAGGAAAACATTATCATTTATTAAGCATCTAAATCAATACTAATTTGATGTATTAGATTATTATAACTTTTTCCAAACATAGTTTACTTACGAGTTTATTATATGAGTTTTATTCTAGGAGGAATCGAGGTTGTGCATAGTAGTATTGTATTTGAAAAAACATTAACTGTGATCCAAATTTTTTCTCATAAAAATACGTTTTTATTTAAACTGTTAAGTTATACTTTCTACAACAGAGGGCAGCATCATCTAAATTTCGAATTAAATTTTGTATAAAAATAAAGATTACTTTTTTCTCCCTCTCTTTTTACCTTCATTTTTTACTGTGATAATTTTTTTAACGTTTAATTTATTCTCAATTACGGTAACTAGTATCTTATTCAAAATGTTGGTGCATCGTATTTTCTGTGTATTACTTATTTCGCAAATCAATCTTTATTATTATGTTATGACTTACTTTTTAAAACCTTAGTGTGTTGATCAAAAATATTACTAATAAGAATGTTTTAAAATTACACTTTTTTTAAAAAATTGCAAGCACCCATATCTTTTTCTAAAAAAATTACTTAAATGAAATAATTATAATGAAGAGAAAAAAAATATACTTTTTTTTTCTCTTCTGAAAAATGCAGATAATTATGTTCAAAAACAAAAGGACAAATAAGGGCTTTTAACCTTTAAATTTACGCTCAGAGTTCAGTTTTTCAATATTTTTCGGAGAATAACAGAAATATAAGTTAGATTATTTGAGCTATAAATGATAAGATGTAATGGAACTCTAAAAATTTTCAATAACTAGGAGTAATAGTAGAATTTCATTTATTCGAAATGTGTTATTTTTTTAAATACTATGTAAAGAAGTATTCTTATAAATGTGGCATATTTTACTTTTTTACTGTAATAATCAAATTATAATAAGTGTAGAAGAACTGAAATGTGATTCTTTTCAACTGTTTCTTTTAATATATACATAAAATTTCAGAATTTAGTAGGTTTTCTTAAAAGCTTATTGCGTATCGAAAAAAATATTTATTAACCTTATTTGAGGTATGTCACACTATTTTTTTATTACTATTAAAAAGAAAGAAAAAGGAAGTAATGTTTCGTATTTATTAATTTTTTTTAATTTTACCGAACTTCATTTTACATGAATGAAATAAGGCTTGCGATGTGATTTCGATTATGAAAACATGAACTTAATAGCTTGATGAAAGCATACCTTCTTCTTGATTTACGGCCGTTCCAGCTGAGTGGTTATTGTAGCGTAATATCATGATAGACGTTACTTCTGTCAAATACTGGTGCTACTGACCCCCCTTCTGTAGAGAGACTGATGCACGTTAAATCTGCTAAGGCTCAAAATTAATGTTGTGAGGAAGCTTGGAGAGTGCATTTTCAAATATCGTCCTCATCACGCGACCGTGGTTCAAATTTATGAAATCCGTCCCCTGCAGCTTTCTTGTTGCTTTGAAATGCACCGATTAATAAAAAATCAAATTTTCATTCTAATTTTGCTCACAATATGTAGAAAAGAAAACATATTATTATCATTCATATTATGTGCTATAATTATGCAAATATGTATCTAATTTTTATGCTTCATGTGAAATATTGAAGACTCGTTGGAATGAAAATAGTATTTAAAAATATAAACCTCCCTTGCGATTAGTTCGACTTATTACTTGATAGTCGAAACGATCTTAATTCAGGGACATCTTGTATTACATATACTTCGTTATTAATCTTAGAATATTTATTGATCAATCGCAAATAGGTAATTTTTTTTATTTTCCTTTACAGTTTCTCTTAACAAATCACTTCCTTCAAGAAGGTCTTGTTCTAAACCAGTAAACACTGCCTCTCTTTTCACAATTGTTGTATATAATAATCATTTTCCACTTCTTGTATCATAAATATTTCGACGGAGAAATAAAATGTATTATCTCTAACTTTGTTTCTTTAATTACTGATTCATTTTTCTTCAACCTTATTTTCTATGATGTGAGCATTATAGAAAAAAAATTATAAATGCGAAGAGAAATTTTTTGGGGGGGATTCGACAGAAGTAGAAAAAAAAAACATTTTGAAAGAATATTTAAAAAAAGAAATGTAATTAATTTTTAATTATAGATCAAGACTTGTCAGCAACAAGAAAAAGAAAATTATGAAAAGAACGAATTCTTTAATACCATTTCAAAAAGTTTGAATAATCTCAATTTAAAATTACTGATTCGAAAAACAGACATATCCATCTATTTTGCTGATAGATGGCGCCACGGTAAATTCGCAAGCCTTAGCTGAGAGAATATGATTTTAATTTAAGTAGAAATATATATATATATAATTTGAATGAAACAGGAATGCTAATTTGATTGTAAATTACACTAACAAGCTATGTGGATAAAAAAAATCTCATTAAAAAATTTCTTTTTTTATCACAGCCGTTTTAAGTCACTTTTTTATCAAATTAAAAAAAATTTCAATTCTTTTTTTTTTAATGTAGCTATTGATTGTTCCCTATCTTCTGCATGACCAGAATAGCAAAAATTATTTTAAAAGTTCAAAAAAAAAATATTAAAAAAAATTAAAAAGTGCAAATTTAATTTTTCTTTTCTTCTTAAATTTTTGTAAAATTTGTCCTGTAAGTGGTCCATTCAAATATTTATATAGATAATTTTTTTGAATTCTGATATTAAAGATAACGACTAAGAAACAAAAAAAATTCTTTATCATATAGTTGAAAAGAATGTTCATAAATCATATATTTCGTCTTTTTATTTTTAAAATAAATTAATCAAATTGTACTACTTAATAAAATTACCCCTTTTCGACACTTAAATTAAATTACTAGTCGATACAGCACATGCCTTTTGTATGGTTTTTTAATAAAAAGTTATCTGTACTCTGTCTCAATGTATACATATTTTTGCTATGAATCACTCATTTTGCCGTATTTTAGAAGAAAATGATGTGTTTAAGTGAAAAGTTTGTAAAAATATCGTCGACGTAAATTTTCTTTTCCAGTACTTAAAAAAATCATTATAAACATGTAGGGGGCTTACAGAAATTTATTTTTAGGTGAATGTCTTTTTTATCAATGACAAGAATATGTAAACATTCTTTTTTTCCCTTTTTGCCAAAATAAAAAGGTAGTCACTTTTGAAAAAACTTTAGGAGCTAATTTTATTTCCCCATTTTAAACAGTATAAGTGCACATAATAATTAATAATGATTAAATGTATAAAAATAAAATCATTGAACAAATATTGTACAATTTTGCAACTGATTTGCAAAGATTTTTTAAGCATATTATTGCTTAAAAAATTATGAAATTAGTTATAATTGCGTTAAGTCAAAAAATAACTAAATTTTACTTCAACGCAATAAATTTCCCTATTAAAGCAAGGCAAACATCTTAGATTTTAAACAACTTTAGACACAAAAACTTACAAAATCCAAAAAATTTTGTAATTGAAAAGTAATGAATACACATGTCAAACTGTGTCTACTTAATTTTCCTGTGTAATATGTGTCTTGCGTTAGTTCAACAAATGGCACATTTTTAAGGAAAGCGTAAAAAAATGGTTCCAATGTAATTTTTGAAATACCACCGGAACGTTTATAAAATGTGATATTAGAAAACACCAATGGGAAAAAGATTCTTGAACTGTTGGATTGCCATTATATGACTCTTGTATCATAAATTTCGAAAATTTCGTTTGAGTAACGCTATTACAATAAAGTATTTTTCTACAAAATATGTCTTTATAGATAAAAACAGATGAACTATTTATAATAGAAAAATATGTAGTTAATCTAATAAAATAAATTCTAAAATATTTAAATCAAAATAAAGTATTAAATCTTTTTTAGTTTGGCATCAACTTTTCAGTTTTATTTTCCCTTTAAATTTAATATATCTAATTATCGGATTCTCCAGAAAGTTCTGTAGTTTTTGGACAAATAACGAAAACGTTCGTGTATTTTTACGTAAAAAAAAGTCTTATTTTTCAAAATATCCTTCTTCGCACAAAGTAAACTTTTTCCATCGAGAAGTTAATTTATAAATACAATTTTTATCAACTAGAGCTTTTCTTTTCAGGTTTTTTTTAATTTTTAATTATTGAACTTTTTCCACAGCTAGAAGTGTTCAAAGGTAAAAATAGGTCATAATCCGAGGAAAAAACGTCAGGGTAATAAGGAGTCTGGGGAAGGATCTTCCACCCTTAAAAATATATCATTGATATTCTAGATTTCAGAAATGTCTTACGAGACCCAACTGAACCTGGGCTCAAGACCTGAATTCGAGTCAATAAGCTAGAAGTGTTCAAAGGTAAAAATAGGTCATAATCCAAGGAAAAAATGTCAGGGCAATAAGGAGTCTGGGGGAGGATCTTCCACCCTAAATATATCATTGATATTCTAGATTTCAGAAATGTCTTACAAGACCCAACTGGACCCAGGCTCAAGACGAATTCGGAGTCAATAAGATCCGGATCCGAAGAGCTTTAACTGTCAACAACGGCACTACTGCATTATATGATATGTCTATCAACCATGTCAAGGCCTAGGTCTACCACAGCATACACCCCATTACTCAATTAGTCACCAGACGGCAGTTGACTTGTAACTAGGTTTGTACGATTGTAAGTGATACACATTTATTTTTTACGGGTTACCACTTGCACGAGTACGCTATGCGTATGCTTGTGGAACCTACTTTTGAATAGGGTTCCAGGGACTCAAGAAGTCCTAAGTCGTCATTGTATCTTTTTCCTATCGCATAAACACGTGCTTCCATGTTATTAGGACACTTTTACGAGGTGGAACCTACTTTTAAATATGGTACCAGGGATTTAAGAAGTCTTAAGTCGTCATTATATATCTTTCCTATCGTAAAGTAAACAAGTGTTTCCATATTATTCCTTTACTTAGAACTAATTTACAAGCCTTTGACACGTTTTGCCGGAATTGGTTTTAATCATTGTTTTCAATTCATTGAAATTTAGATTTGTTTGTCTACTTGACTTAATATCGTCTTCTAGGGATTGGGAAACTACAGAAAATTTTTATATGCAATCTCTATCCCGTTCTTAATGTAACCGTATTTCTACTACACTTTTTTGCAGCTTTTGTAGTGTTTGTCCTAAGAATAAATTCATAATGCAAACACCCACGTACTATGTTCTGTTAGAAAGACATTTTTAAATGTTAAAATTATATTTTAAATTTTAAAGTGACCGATATTCGAAACTCAGTCAATAAGTAAAGGGAAATTTAGGCCAAAATAACAAATAAACATTTCATAAAATTTCATTCGATAACAACTGTGAATAATCATTGGAATTATTGCACATTACAAAGGCGACAAAACAATTTTGGTTACATGATACTTCTTTTTTTTTAAATATAAACTGAAATGCTTCTATATATAATCAGACAACCCAGTTAACTAAATGGGTTGTCAGCAGCCCTATCTCATATGTCACTCCGCAGAAAATACGCAGAAGTCATACAAGCGAATCCAACCCAACCTAAGGGATGTTTTAACAATAGATTTCTGCTGAACAAATAAACGACTTCCTTCAAATGTTACTGCCTTTGGGGGAAATATGGAAGTCATTCTTCATTCTCAGAGGGAACGTTCTTTCCTCTTTTCCACAATTCTGAATTCTACGCCACAGATTCCAATTTAAGAATTACTGGGAAGGAAAGGGAAAGCAAATGGCAATTATGAATGACTGTGTTTGATAAATTGTTGATATTAAGAGAAAAATGGAAATCTTGTAGATCGCCATTCAGAGGCTGATATTGAGATCAGAGGAATGTAGTTCGAGAGGTGTAGGGTTCTATACGTCATTACCGAGAGAGAGAGAGATGATAAAAAAAAAAAGAAGCAACAGATCTGTAGAAAACTAGCTGGTATACCCTTTCTTTGCACGGGTGAATAGAAAAATTAAACAACACAGATTGAAGCATTAAGAAGTTTTTAATGAGTTAATTTTACGTAAATTGCAAATTAAACTAAACAAAACAAAAGCTTTTTGCATATCTCAGCTGACTAAAAAAACATATTTGTTAAATTTTAAGTCTAAAAATTTAATAGCTGATAAAAAGGATGGTTTTTTTTATTTATAACACCCCGTAGCTCTCTCGTGGGTCGATTTTTGAAAACACATTTCGAAGCTGATCTCTGCTCAGCAAAAGTAACGCATCGTTATAAATTTTGTCTAATGAACGCTGAAAATAGTGTAAATAATTTATATCTGGATGTGAAATACGTTAATATTACTTTCTGTTGTATTTATTTTATGTTAAAATTGTAATATTCGCAAGCAACGCCGTTCCTTACATTATAAGGGCGATTCAATGGAAACATAGTGAAATGTTGGTCATAGAACCTTGTTGGCATCATTTTTGGTGACCACATTGGCAGCTTCACGATTGATGGAACGGCGCATAAGTTGATATGCTGTTGTGCCACCTGGTGGGGATCTGCAACAAAGAGGATAGCACAAAAACCTTTGCCATACGAAAATACATGTACAGGCCAATTTTCACAGCGATCGGTTGAACGGTGTTGGTGTGAAGCGATTTCATATATACAAACATCCATTTATATATATATAGATAGATAGATAGAGATAGATGATAGTTAATTTGTACCGCATTTATGTTACATTAAGCTAATAACTAATACGTAAAATTCTAGTACATATACCGCATTTACTCGAATCTAAGCCACCATCGATTCTAAGCCAGAGCCGAAATTTTCCTAAAGTTTTTGTGAAAAAATGTTGCCAACGATTCTAAGCCCCCTTCGAATCCCTACACGTTTTTGAGAAAAAAATAAAACAATTGTGTAAAAGGTCCATTAATATCATACACTTAAGAAATTTTAAAAATATTTTAATGAGAAATAATAAGTTAATAATTCACTTATTTTACCACTATTAGAAACTTTCAAACGCGTGCATGTGAACCTATAATGTAACCTTCAGTTTCATGTTATGAAAATGATTCGTCATTCTCATTGACACAGCCGACTTCGAAATTGGTGCCGGCGTCACCATTTACCCGCACGGTGTCGTCTTAGGTGCCATTCAATGCATTTGCTATGCAACTTTTTTTATAAAGAATTTATATTAAAGATGAATGTAAAAGAAATATTAAAGGCGGCTGAGGATTAACAAGCAATAACTATGTCATTTTGCTTATGCCATCGACGTATATTTAATTAATCCGTGTCATATTTTCATTGGTGAGCAGTCAACGATATTTAGAATAGTCTGTATTATTGGAGATAAACTGTGGAATGAGGTAAATCATCGATGCAAGTAGCCAGAATAGACGCTTTCATTTTTCTTTTTTGAAAAGGGGTGAAACTGAATTTCCCCCATCCAACAAATGTTTTCCCTTCGATTATAAGCAGCACCCGATTTTCAGTAGCATTAACACTCGAAAAATGGTGTGACTTAGATTCGAGTAAATACGGTAGTACGTATTTCTCCACTATGTCAATTGATGTTTTTTAAATACAGATGAATTTAATGAATCACAATTTACTCATCTAAATGACAAAAATGAATTTGTGATCCACCTGCAACACACATCCCCTGCTCTGTCAATAAGAATGTGACAGACCCATTGTATTAATGGGATGATGAATACTTGAAAAAAGGTTAATAATAAAAAATCGTATTTATCAAAAGGTTAGTGACATGTTAAACATTACATGAAAAAAAAAACTTCTTCCAAAATTGAAATGTTTTGTAATGGATTAAGATATACAGATCAAAGGATTGTACTTATTATTCGAATATTTTTAATAATTGTGAATATTATTTACTAAGTAGTTTTTTTTAAATCATATTTGCTTAACTGCAAGAAAATGGAGCTGTCGCGAAACGATTTTCTATGTGACTCTTTATTTTGCTTATCCAGATTGGCAACACTTCTAATGTTTACTTTCTAGAATTCCAATTTTTTTTTAAAGAGGCAGCTAGGCCTAAGAGAATAAAATAATTCGATTTTGAAAAGAATAAAAAAAAAATTACTTCAAAAATGAAATTGCAGTTTTCTTTAAAAAAATTTCAACTTTTAAAATACTTTGCTATTAGTGCAGTAACTGATTCTTATTCACAATTTAATACACAGTGAAAATCACTTAACACGAAATGGAAGGAATGAAATATTTTTTTCGTGTTAATAGAATTTCATGTTAAGGAATATTACAAAAAAAGAAACATATTTTCATCACAATTAAGTTTATTAGAGCACATTTTATTTACATAGATATGCATGTATTTAATAAAAATCAATGAAACAAAACATTCCCAAGAACTTAATAAAATTTAATACAATTTATGTTTTAAAATGTCTCAATAATTTTTTTTTAAAAAAACAAAACGTTTATTGAGTTTTCGTTAAATAATCTTTGCATTGTCTTCTTTAGCCTCAAATTGTCAACAAACCGTTCTATGTCGTCCATTTTGCACATTCTTTTCATGAAGTTCCTCATTTCTGTGGAGGTGGTAACAGGAGTTGAAATATTCATTTCATTTTCCTCATCGGAATCTGTATCGACAATATTTTTTTTGCTTTGAACAAACTCCAAAATTTACTTGTTTGCTATAATTGGGAATGCATACTCATTATCATCATCTTTTGCAACGAATTCTTCCAATAATACAGAAACTTTCTGAAACTTCGGCTGGTGTTCTACGTATTTTATTCTTCATTCCCAAAAGGAAAATCTTTTCCTGTTCTGCGACTTTTGTTTCGTATTAAAAGAAAAAACATATATGGAAATACATTATATATTTTCGGGACTATTGTATTATTTCGTGTTAACCGATATTTCGTCTTAAGAGTATTCACGTCAAATGTATTTCACTGAACTATCAAATGTATTACTAAATGTATCATTAAATCATATTTGGATGTTTACATAAAAATTGACTTATCACTCATTAATGCAACTTTGGAGTACAGTTAGGAATTATTATTATCAGCAGATAAAATAAACATGATTATTGTGTACGGCATGATAAAGAGCTTTTTTAAAGGAACATTTTAAGGCATCTGACTACGTTCGGAACCTTAATGCAGTGGTTCCCAAACTTTGTTTATCCTGGGGTTCCATGAGGCATGCCAGGGATTCCCCGAATCACAATGAAAAAATTGAGAAGAAATAAATATGTATTCAAAATGTGTGTGTGGATTCGCGTTCTCTATCAAGTTTACAAAGTTACAAGTATCTATAAGCTCACCCTACTCTCATTAAAACTTAAAATTTTATTTATACATAATAACTTTATTTTGCAATACTTTTAAAATGTTTATTATAATATAATAAATTAATATTAAAACGCTTTAGCTTTATTTATTTATACTTTCCACTAGATTGAGAATATTCTATTGTTTACTATCTCGAGTTCCCCGAGATAGTTTCTAATCGCTTGTTAACAAAATGCCTTGCAAAACTAAATAGTTTTCTAATGGAAAATTAACCTTTTTGTATTTATGGTAAAAACACCTATGACGAAGGAGAAGAAACAACTTATCAACAGATTTGATGTTATAATCTAAATTTAACGAGAACAGCATCTAAATTTTAGGTTGAAAATTCGTATAAAATACACAGGTTTTCTCATACAGCTATAAACATTTTAATGGCATTCAGAGCATTGTGTTTAAGTGAAATATATTTCTCTACGTGAAGGGCTATAAAAACAAAGTATAAAACAAATTAAGCTCTTAATAAGTAATGCAATTGCTTTTAATCTCAATAAACCTAGACTTCGACAGTTTGTGCGAAAAAAAGTAAGCACACATTCCTGTTATTAAATAATGCATGGATAAGTAAAACTTGGATCACAAATTAATATTAATGAGTAAAATTATATTAAAAAATTAGATTATAATTTTTTGATAATAAATGCAATACTCTTTTTAATTGCCTTTACATAAAGTGCCCATAACATGTTGATCTACTTTAAATAATATTTTGAGATATATTCTTCGAAGTAAGTGTATGAAATGGGGTTCCATGAGGTGAAAAAGTTTAGGATCCAATGCCTTAACGCAGTGGTTCTCAAACTTTCACTACTGGCGACCCAATTTTCAATCATAACTTTATCGCGCCCCCCCCCCACACACACAAAATAATAATGTACTGAATGCAATAATAATGCACTTTGGCGCTAAAGCTACAATACGATCATAATTAAAAACCATACAAATTAACAGGATAAGTATTAAATTTTGTGTATATGTTTCTTTTAAGTAATATATATTTTTTTTTTTTTTACTTTTTAGTTTGTTTCACTTAAATTTTTTTAGTTTGTTTTTAAACTATAATTTATTTTATAATTATTTTTACTATACACGATAAGAATCACAAAAAATTCCAGTAAATAATTTAATTAAGAGAAAATATACTTAACCAACTTTCAAGGACTTTTAAATTTTTCTTTGATAATTTGAGAAAAAAACCAATAAAACTAAAGAAAATGTTCCAAATGTGCTGACCTTAATAAAGGACATAAATCACAGACACTTTTCGCTAACAATACAAGAACGTTGTTTTCCAGCAAAAACTGTCATATTTTGTTCACGTTATTGTAGTTTTACTGTCGTTTGATGATCTACAAATAGCATTTTGAACTTTTTCTTCCTTGTGTCTTTTTGACAAGGCGAAGTGTTACATTTATGGCTTCATAGTTTCCACATAGAGTTCTTTAGGTAGCATTTGAAAATTCCAATTCAACTCGAACGTTTCATGTCTATCGCTTTTCTCATATTTACTTTCGCTATCTTGATTAAGATATCCGACTACGTTCGGAACCATCATTTTGTAAAAGCGCATAAATGGATAATTTCCATGATATTGTCACGGAGTTCGAAAGAAGTACACAGTTCAATTAAACAAACAATTAGATTTATTCTAACGCTGGGAGCTCGATACAACACTGGACTGAGAACATCCCCAACTGGCGATGAACTCTGCTTTTATACACTTCGGAATATTCGAGAAATAACCAGTATGCACTCTAAAGAATGATCTGGATTCATCTAGAACCTAGAGAAACAATACATTAAAAACGGAAACAAAATTCCAGTCTTTGGATAAATCTGCCGGGGCCGGGATTCGAACCCGAGACCTGAGGAAGTTCAGTCCAACGCTCTGCCAACTCGGCTATCGGGACTTGTAGCAAATTATGCGTGTGGCATTGCTCCCCTCGAAAAAGAAGACAGCGCCCCGCTGTCATTTTGTTCAAGGGTCTTTATTCTGGAACGAGTGATGGGTCCTTTGTATGATTCTTTGAGAGGAATATCCTCGGTTTCGATTTGCTCGGCGGGATCATGGTACGGTTTCATACGCAGTACATGGACAACTTCTCTTAGTTTTCTTTTCGTGAAGCAGGATCAAAATCTTGTACTTCGTAAGTCACGGCTGATAAACGGCGTAGCACCTGATAAGGTCCGAAATACCTTCTTAAGAGTTTTTCGGAGAGACCGATTTTCTCACTGGAGTATAAACCCATACGAGATCTCCGGGAGCGTAAGATACCATTTGGTGTTTGGAATCGTAACGTCGACGATCTTTGTCTTGAGCTCTCAGAGTGTGCACTCGGGCTAGCTGTCGTGATTCTTCGGCTCTGGCTGCTATCTTGGTGATCTTATTGTCATCAAAATCGTTAGGACAGAATGGTAGCATTGTATCTAGTGTCGTTTCCGCTTCACGACCATGAAGTAAATAGAACGGCGTAAAACCTGTGGTCTCTTGTTTAGCGGTATTATAAGCGAAGGTTACAAATGGTAGAATTTCATCCCAATTTTTCTGCTCTACATTCACATACATTGACAACATGTCGGCCAAGGTCTTATTGAAGCGCTCCGTCAGTCCATTTGTTTGGGGATGATACGCCGTTGTGAAACGATGATCAATGTTACACAAGTCGACGAGAGAGGAAACAAGTCTGGATCGAAAGACGGCTCCACGATCTGTGATAATTACTCGAGGAGCTCCATGCCTGAGGACAATTTCTTCAAGTAAGAACTTCGCTATTTCGTCGACTTCGGCTGTCGGCAAGGCTTTTGTTATTGCATATCGTGTTGAGTAATCCGTGCAGACTATTATCCATTTGTTTCCATGAGCAGACTTTGGAAATCTCCCAAGGAGATCAATTCCAATGCGATGGAAAGGAGCTGTAGCTGGAGGGATGGGAACTAAACGTCCAGGTGGTCGTTGAGGAACGGATTTTCTCCTTTGGCACTCCCGACAATGCATGACATACCGAACGACATTTCGGTACATTCCCGGCCAGTAAAATCTCTTGCGAATCCTGTCATAAGTTTTCGCGAAACCAAGGTGTCCTGCGGTGGGGGCGTCATGAAAGTGCCTTAGTATGTCTGCTCGTAGATGTTTAGGAATGACTGGCAACCACAACTTTCCATCTGGATCAAAATTCTTCCTGCAAAGGATACCGTCGATGAATCTGAATTCTTCGTTTTTGGATGAGTTGCTCAAAAGTTTTAATTTCGCAAGGTCTTGATCCTTTTTTTTTTTTTCTGTTCCATCGCAAGGTTCATACTCGTCGTGACTGCTAAAAATTTGTCTGGTGTTTCCGTTTCCTCTTCCACTGGATTTCTCGAAAGAGCGTCGGCGTCACTATGCTTCTTACCGGTTTTATATTTTTACGTCAAAATCATGCTCTTGAAGTCGGAGGGCCCATCTGGCAAGCCTTCCTGAAGGATCCTTTAAATTCATGAGCCAGCACAAGGAATGATGGTCAGTTACAACAGTAAAGTGTTTCCCGAATATGTACGGCCGAAATTTGTTGGTAGCCCATACGATGGCAAGACATTCCCTTTCTGTGGTGGAATAATTCTTTTCGGCTTTTGTCAGAGTTCTAGAAGCGTATGCTATAACTTTCTCGACATTATTCTGAATTTGTACCAGGACAGCTCCGATACCGTACCCGCTTGCATCAGTATGGATTTCTGTAGAAGCTCTTTCGTCGTACATCCCCAATACTGGATCCAAAGTAAGTGCTTTCTTAAGACTGTTAAATGCTTCCACCTCTTCAGGACCCCAATGAAACTCCACGCCACTTTTCAGCAACGACTGCAAAGGTTCGGCGAGATAACAGAAACCTTTAATAAATCTTCTAAAGTATGAACAAAGGCCAAGAAAACTTCGTATGTCATGTATATTCTTTGAGTGGGAAAATTTTACAGCTTTTATTTTGTCGGGATCGGGACGAACGCCATTACTAGATACAAGATGGCCTAGAATCTTTACTTCTTGGGCAGCAAAAAAGACACTTCTTTGAATTTAATTTAAGACCAGCTTCCTGAAGACATTTTAGAACAAGTCTTAATCGTATAAGATGGTCTTCAAAAGTTTCTGAGAACACTATTATGTCATCTAGGTAACAAAGACACATAGTCCATTTAAAATGGCGTAGCAAATTGTCCATCATTCTCTCGAAGGTCGCAGGTGCATTACAGAGACCAAACGGCATGACTTTAAACTCGTATAAGCCTTCGGGAGCCAAATGCCGTCTTTTCACGATCCGCTTCGTCTATTTCTATTTGCCAATAACCAGATCGGAGATCCATGGAAGAAAAGAACATGGCACCTTTCAGACAGTCGAGCGTATCGTCAATACGAGGCAGAGGATAAACGTTTTTTTTTCGTGACGCTATTCAGCTTGCGATAATCGACGCAAAAACGCCAACTACCGTCTTTTTTTCTTACGAGCACAATGGGTGATGACCAAGGACTTTCAGAGGGTTGGACGATACCTTCATCAAGCATTTTCTGAACCTCTTCATGAATGATTCTTTCAGTCGGCGAGACTCTGTAGGCTCGTTGGTTGATTGGAGCATGATCACCAGTAAAAATCCTGTGTTTCACATTCGTCTTCGCGGCTGTCGACTTGTCGGTCTTCGTGAAAAGCCCAGAAAATTTCGGAGTAGTTCGGATAGCTTGTTTCTCTGTTCGTCACTTAACTCGGGTGACATCATTAACGAACAATTCATCTGTGACTCCGAAGTTTCTTGCTGGTCATCCAAGCAACCCGATGTGTCGGAAATAACACATAGATGCCCTTCATTTAGTGGTTCAGCTTGGCCTATGCACATTCCTCTAGGGATGATTTGGTTTCGGAACTGCAGGTTGGTAACCCAGACATCACTTTTCCGTTACGATATGTGGATACCATCGACGGTGCAGCAATATTTTCTCGAAGAGCAAATGTTTGCTGCCGTCTAGAACTACATTTATGTCTCCTCGGGTTTGATATCCTGATACTGTTATTCTAGTTAAAGAATGCGGCTTAAGTGTATAGTCCCTGGTGGCATACAAATTCCAGGCGTCAGGCGCTGTGGAGTCTCGACAGATGTCTTCTAGAACAAGTTCATTTTGTCACAGTCTATAACGGCTTGAGTTTCTAAAAAGTCCCATCCTAGGATGACGTCATGGCTACAATGTGATAAAACAATAAATTCAAAAGGCAGTTCTCGATTGTTTATACGGACACGTAAAACACATTTCCCTATCGGCCGAACAAAATTTCCATCCGCAACTTTCAGCATAACGCTCTTGGCATCAGCAAACAGAACTTTCTTTAAAAATCGGCGATACTTATCGGATATGACAGAAAACGATGCCCCAGAATCTACTAGAGCACGTATCGGCTTCTTATCTATTATTACGTCTAGTTGGTTACCAGTCATCTTGGCGGTCAGTACACGCGGCCTCACCTCCTTGGAAGGTCGCTCTCCTTAGTTTTCCTCGCTCCTACGGCCTGGCGACTGACTGGATCGGCGATATGGCGACGGGGATCTGTTTGGGGATCGGCCTCTCGTGGGACTTGGCGTAAAACGGCGAGAAGAGTTTGGTCGGCGTATTTCTTCTTCAGTGCCAACGTCGTCGAAGTTCCGTCGGCGGTTTCGAGAGTTGTCAAAGACAGCCTTTCTCTCGGCAGTAGCGCATTACATGTCCAGGACGTCCGCAGTGGAAACAAACAGGTTGTTGTCAGCCGTTCTCACACATCTGTTTTTCTTGGTTCAGGTGGGAATTTCTGAACAGGAGCTCTGTATTTTCTGGTTACAGCGGCGTATGTCGGTCGTGGTCTAGTTTCTGTAGGTTTTGTTGACACTGGGGCCAAAACCCTTTCAACTTCGTCTTGAACGATCTCTTCTAAGGATTGGGGATCGGAGTCCAAAAGATTCTTGCGTCTGGTTAACTAGTCGATGGACTTCTTCTCTACGATTGTGCGAATAAGAGAGACCAAATCAGTCTCATCCGTCAGGGATGCAACCGATACGACGTTTGGAAGCCTTTCAAATCTCGGTCGACCAACTCTCTTCTGCTTCATATCTTCGATATAGTTGCACCATTTGATAAAACTTGCTGTGTCGTTGATTTCTCTCGTCAACAGGGCCTGATAAATATCCTCAGCAACACCTTTCATTAGGTGTGACACTTTTTCGTCTTCTTTCATCAGAGGATTTACCTCTTGTCCTAATACACCTTTATGTAGGACTGTGTACTTCGCCTGAACGCTGGGCTCGGCATTTTAGTTGTTCTTCTGCCCTTCTGGTATATTTTTGACGGTCACCGAAAAGTCCACTTAGTCCATTTTTAAACGCTTCCCAGGAATCTAAAGGCGTCTTCGTTGTTGACATACCACTGTCTCGCAGTACCGTCAAGAAAGAAATAAACGTTAGCCAGACACATCATGTCATCCCACTTGTTAAAGTTGGCTACTCGATCGTACTCTTTAAGCCATTTGAGAGGGTCTTCCCAGGCGCTCCTCGGAAGGTCGATGGGCTCCTCCATTGCTGTAACGAAGGTGTTACTACAGCGGGCTTGGCTTCTTGCTCGGTCGGCATTTTTGTCCTCTTCCTACTATTTTCTTTTAACAGTCCGAATTCGGGGATAATCCTCTTAACCGGAGGCTCCTGCGAAGGTTGTCGCTATTATCCACGTTTGACGTAATTGTACCCCGCGCTTCCACCAAACTTGTCACGGAGTTCGAAAGAAGTACACAGTTCAATTAAACAAACAATTAGATTTATTCTAACGCTGGGAGCTCGATACAACACTGGACTGAGAACATCCCCAACTGGCGATGAACTCTGCTTTTATACACTTCGGAATATTCGAGAAATAACCAGTATGCACTCTAAAGAATGATCTGATTCATCTAGAACCTAGAGAAACAATACATTAAAAACGGAAACAAAATTCCAGTCTTTGGATAAATCTGCCGGGGCCGGGATTCGAACCCGAGACCTGAGGAAGTTCAGTTGCCAACTCGGCTATCGGGACTTGTAGCAAATTATGTGGCAATATTTAGTGTTACTTAGATTAGAATATATGCATAAAATTGTTTTAAGGACATTTTGACAAAAAAAGAATTATTTAAATACAATATTTTGGCAAAAAATTAACTTAGAATAATCTTTTTTCTAAATGTTCTCCTTTTGTGAAAAATACGCTTCTATTACAATAACATTTTCCCAGCATATAGCTTAGACCTCTGTAAAGAGGCTCAACTAGAATTTTTGAAATATATAACTTAGAAGTGGGTTTATCCATATTTTACGTCAACAGAGGGAAGCAATTTTAAGAAAAAAACGCCAATAATTATTTCGATAGGTGGTAACTCTGAAAATAATATAAATTTTTCAACAATTCTAGTTGAGCCTCTGTAGAGAGGTCTGAGCTATATACAGGTAAAATATTATTATAATAGAAGCATTTTTCACAAAATGAAAACATTTTGAAAAAAGATTATTCTAAGTTAATTTTTTGCCAAAATATTGTATTTAAATAATATTTTTTTCAATATGTCCTTAAAATAATTTTATACACGTTTTCTAATCTAAGTGACACTAAATATCGTAAGTATTATCCATTTATATGCTTTTGCAAAATCACGGTTCTAAACGTAGTCGGATACCTTAATATGCATTATTTCAGCAGGTTCTTCAATTGCTTGATCAGTTTCAACTTCCTTCAATAGAAATCACAGATGCCTATTTTTTTTATATTCTGCTCATTTACATTTTTAAACCATAATAAGTCGTACAACACAGCAAACAAATATGTTTCAGAATACTCATAAAAATACATCTTAGCCAAACAATCCTTCAAAGTGATCAATATGTTTATCCATATATCATAAAACTCATTCACATGGAAATAAAAGCAACAGAAAAATACTATTTACTTATTTCCTAAAAGGAAAAGAGACGGAGTGAAACATACCATTAAGTTTGAAGGTCAAATATAAGATAATCAAAAGTAGTATTTTAGGGGTTAAAAGAAACGTAATAAAAAAATCGCTCATCGTGGAATTACAGCAAAGCAAACAAAACGTCCTTTTTTATTTGGTTATAGGATCAAACATAGCTAATGAGCGTTTGAAGTGGAATCTTTTATTTTTGATGATCACCAGATGATATATATAAATTGTATTAGTGTTAATATGTATTTTTATTACGTCAGAAAGCATTTTGTTTTACTTCATTCCAAAAAATTATTTTTTTAAACATTTTATTTTCAATATGCTCGCACCCCCCAGGGGGCGCACTCCACTGTTTAAGAAACGCTGCCTTACCATATAAATGATTTCTTTAATGATATTTAGTGTTGAATAATAATGCATGCATAAAGTTGCTTTAAGTTTTCCGACTACCCTAATATTGTGTATTTTGCCAAAAATTGACAAATTTTTTTTGATTTTATTTTATATGCAATCTCATTAGCTTTATAAAAATACCAAGTATATTTTTTTCATTCGCTAGAACAAAAACTAAAAGTTCTTTAGTAAAAGCATATACCACTACTTCAAACAAGATGCCATAGTTATTTTAAAATGCGTTACTTGAAATGTGGTCTTTTTTTTTTGAAGTGCTAACTTCCATTGGCGCGATTTGCTGGAGAGTGAAATTGATTGGACGTTACGCTCCGGAATGTAACGCTCGTTCGGCTTTTTTCGCCTTCCATCGGACATACACACCCCTAAAAAGGAAAGGAGGGACGTTTTCCCCCCCGCCACTCTGAAACGGAAAATTTGTCCCCCCACCAATACGCCGTAAAAGTAAAGTTCCTAGCTTCCATCTAAGTGGGGCCTCCCTCGCGACCTCTTTCTACAAGAAATGAATGCTGGATTCCTTCTAATCCCTAGTTGAAGCATGAAAAGGAAACGTAATATTTTTTTAAAAAATAGGCTTAGAGAGAGAGAGAAATCCTATACTAAAATTAAACATAAAATGTAGAAAAAGGACAAATTTTTATAGAACTAAGTAAATAGTATAATTATCATTAGCAAAATATTGCAGTGATCTTAAGAATAAAAATCTATTTTTGCAAGCGAATCGGAATAGAAATGAACGAGTAGTTCTATTAATCACATTACTTAAATATACTTAGAATCTTAAAAGAAAATTAGAACAATTAAAAATTTAAAATAACAAAATTAAGTATACAGGTATAATAATAAGTGTAACAGTTTTAATAATTAAGTATAATAGGTTTAAGTATAATGCATTTTGTATACATCTGCAAAGAGCAGAAGTTGGCAACAACAAAGCGCATGAACTGATTAGCAGGAAACCCAAGATTACTTTTATCGAGTGACGGCACGTGATTTTTTGAAGTTATTGTCTAGAAACTTGTAGTTATAATTATCATATGAGTGTGACGTCACGTGAATTAAGTCAATTTTATTGTTATAGGAGCATTTTTCATAAATTTTTTAAAATATGTCATTTTTTTTAGAAAATAACTACATGTAATTAATTTTTTCTCGTAATAATATTCTTAAAAAAATTTTATATTCAGGTGATATTTAACATCAAAAAATCATTCGTTTATACACTTTTGCAAAACCACTGCTTCAAACGTTGGAATTTACTAGGAAAAAGTTCTAAAAATTTGAAATTTATTTTTCGTTATGTTCACGAATGAATCCTAAAATGTTTAACTTTTTTTTTTTATTTTCTCTTTATACATAAAAAAAAATCAATTAGTACCCAATTTCACGAAAAAAAAACGATAAAATTTTTTTTTATCGTTTCTGTCTCTTCAGTTGGAACTTAACATGTGTTCTTACAATCGGAAGTATACATAAAACAAGGCTTATTAGACTAAACAATTGCATTTTAAAAATAAACCGAGCAGTAAAGACGCATAATCGAATGTAAATAACGGGAAACTCCCTGCTGTTTCCCCATGCAAAACATGTTCCTTAATACATCCGGTCTACGGGCGCTGACGCATAAGAAAAATAAGGAAAAAATTTCGAAACGGTGAGTTTTAATTAAATGTATTTTTCCAACCAACGGAAATGCTTTCAAATGAAATTTAATCTCCGTTTTAAAAATTTATATCTGGAAATGAATATGTATGCATCGTTAATCGTTTTATCGAGACTAAGTAATGTTATTAAATTCAAGAAAATAGAATATTAAGTGTCTCTTATTGCAAATAAACATGTTTACGAATAAAATGTGTGGTTTTCCTTATTTTTTCTGTCCGGGTTTTTCGTTTTTGTCGTGATGTTTTTCATTTATTCATGGAATTGATGCTTCTGAGTGGTTAATAAATGTGAGATATTCTTGTATATTATCACAGAAAGTGCTTGAAATATTAGTTATAAGAGATTTAGTTATAATATTTCATTGCCATTTTGGAATCATTATCCATCGTTCTAATGTGAATTTTAGTTAGAAAAATAAAACACCAGGATTTCTTAAGAACTATATTAAAGCAGTGTAGTATAAATTATTAACATACACACTGGATTGAGAAACAACTATATTATTGTTCTTGTTACTAATGCTACCTGATCGGCAAAGGCCAGATCAAGGCCCACAAAATTCATCATGGCAAAGGGATAAGTGACGCCTGTCGTTAGCCGTGGCTTTGAGCACCATACAGGTGACAGAATGATTTAGCTCGGTTTCATCCCAATTTTGGGGGAGAACACCCTAGGGGTGGTCAGAGGCCTCCCATCTCTCTTCCTCTTCCACCAACCTCACGAGAGGACTTGCAGCTCGACGGCTATTTAAAGTACTCCCATGCTGCGAAGGACTATACATTTACACAAACATCCATGGCTTCTCCGGGATTTGAACCCAGTCCCAACGACACGGTAAGAAACAACCATTGCCTTTTAATATAAACTAAACATAATTTCAAAATAAATGCATTCATTCCTTGATTAACTCGACTTCATTTTGGTTAATAAGAAAGTTTCTTTCATTAAGGAACTAATTTGAGCCGAAAACATCAATTGGTACATCACTTTTGATTCGTCTTATCTGAAATAATGGCACACTCTCGGAAATGTTCTTGTACGTCAAAAATGATTAACATATTTACTCCATTTCAGCAGCTATTTTACCCAAAAAATTGTGTATCCATTTCCAATTACTATAGTGCACCTCACTCATTTTTACACATTGCATATGTTCCGTAAAAATGTGTAAGAAGTGGAGCAAAAAAGGACACAATTCGAGTGGTAAATAAAATAATACGTCCTACGTCACTCCAAAACAGAGAGGGATGAACTAAAACAGGTTTGTATTTCGAAAGTTCATAATATGTGCGTGAATAAAAAATCCACTATATATATTGTCGCGGACCTTCGACCGTGGTGTGAGAAGGTTCGAGTAAAAATTAAACAATTCTGAATTTAAACAATTTTATTTCCTTTTTCACTGATTAGACTTAATAAGAATCCTGATAATGCACTCTAATAACTAAACCCAAGGAGCAATCAGACTTGTTAATCAAACTGTAATATAAATAGCAATACTTATCTATTCTCCTGAGCATTCTTGCTTCAACGTTTGCTTAATTATAAGCTGTGTGGTAGCTGGCTACCTTTTCGTTTACTCTTTCCTTCTGTAATTAACAATACTAAGTGCAACTATCGGTCGCTAACGCTATGCTTTCTTCTTATACTCCATTTTTAATCTTCCTCCCACCTATTCCACGCCTAGCACTTAAATAGAAGCTTGCCTGTAGAAACCGTTACATTATATATGTGTATGTGTATTCTTTTTCATATACGTATGTATTTATTATATGTAGGTATTTATTACATGTATATATATATATATATATATATATATATATATATATATATATATATATATATATATATGTACATGCGCATACGTATATCATTAATATCAAATATAGACAAAGCATTATTAATGTTATGTATATCAAATTAATGGAATGACTAACCAGCTATAATAAACTTAGGAGCGCAATCATGTTGCCACAAACAAGTATAAAAATATTAACCTAAAAAATTGCAAAAGTTTAAGACCCCAAAATAATATTAGTAGTTAATGGGCAAAGCCCAATGGCGGCGTATCCTGCTTAAACGCCACAGGTCTTGAGTTCAGACCCCGGGCTGGGCAAGGTCGACAAGGCACTTCATCCCTTCAGTGGGTCGATAAATGAGTACCAAGCTTGCTTGGGAACCAAACACCGGAGTTTCGGGTCCGACTGACCTCCCGACCGGAACATTTGCTCATGTTCCTCAGTGATAAACTGAGTTGGGCACAGTAGGCTTTGACCTTCATGGGTTGTTGGTCAACTGAGTTAAGCTTAAAAGTTAGTGGATATATTTCCTCCCCATTCTTTCACGAAGCAACCAGCGATTCTGAATCGTGTTAAAAAAAATCAGCCTTGTTAAAAAAAATACAGTGAAATGCGCTTAACGCGAAAACGCTTAAGACGAAATATTGGTCAACACGAAATACTACAGTGGTCTCTACAAGCTACTATGTGTTTTCAGGCATTTCATTCATGAAAAGAAAATCGCTAACGCTCCTTTTTGGAAATGAACAAAATACGGAAAACACCAGCCGTATTAGACTGTCCTATTGAATTATCGAAAGAATTCATTACAGTAGGTGATGATAATGTGTGTACAGCCCCAGTTATGGCAAGCAAGGATATTTTGAAGTTTCTTCAAAGTTTAAAAAATATCATTGATGCAGATTAAGAAGACGAAAATGAAATAAATAATGCAGCTCCTGCTCCCACATCATCCGAAATTATTAACGTCATTAAAAGTATACGCAGTTATTTAGATGCACATTCCAATGGTGAAATGAATAACCAAATGGACGATATCGAACGATTTGCTGACAGTTTGATAAAAATAAACAATACAAAGAAAAATATAAGATTATCTACCGAAAAACTCAACAAATGTCTTGTTTTTCAAAAATTTGAAAACTTTGTACTATATTTCTCTAAGTTCTTGTGAAGGTTTTTGTTTCATTAGTTTTTATTAAATATATGCATATATACATAGCTGTAAAAATAAAATAAACTCTAATAAACCTTATTTTGTTGATGTATGTTTTTTTCAACAACCTTTAAAATGAAAAAAATATTTCAGTCCCTTCAATTTCATGTTAAGTGATTTTCATTGTATATAAACTCGGCTAAATCTTGGATCGTGCTATTTTAAAACTGTGTAAAAAGAAGCTGGCAGTATATTATTAGTTTATTTGTTTTGTTGTTTGGTTACAACTCAACTCAAAACCTTTGAAAACACCCCCAAAACGTTTCTTAAATATAAGCCGAGATCCCATTGACGAAGCTTGTAGCTGACATGAAGCACTATACATTCCCATCATACCTGTGTGAGGACTCTTACTTCGATACATTTAAAATTAGTTAAAATTGTGCATCACGGCTAATGCGGGTAGCGAGATACAGTTTCTCCTTAATAGGAAAAATGAGACTTGAAAACCATATTGCACTACCAGAAAGTGGCTAAACACTGCTTTTATTCAAATATTTTAGTTTTGAAGAAATCTTTCAATGTAGATGCGCTTACCGGAAGAATTGAACATTTTGGTTTAACTTTTGTAATATACTGAAAAGTAAAGACAACTATGATCTTTGATTTCAAAATTGATAAAGAGTTTGTAAAATCACAGCTGAGAAAGGATGTGAGTCTGTAATTGAAAAAGTTTCTCTTTAAAAAAATTTTACACAATACTCTGCATAATTCTTCTCTTACACGAAGGAATTTACCTCCGAGCACTTCTTGAAGTTTCAATTAAACTTCCTAGCAGCCAGTTCAGTACTCAGATTGTTCTTGTTTTTGTGTTCTGAACTTCTGTTGGGGAATCTCGGTTCCTTAGGGTAAAAAATAAGGATAAAATATCCAACAAAATTACCCGAAAGAAAAGATTATAACAGAAAGGTTTCATTAAAACGCGAACACATGTTACTGCAAATCTGGATTAGAAGTTCCTTAACAATGCTAAGAAATTAAGACTGGCTTGAAAGTACTGTATGACAAGATGGTCAAAACATCAATTTCGGTACAAGAAAAGAATCACATCGATAACTTTGTTAAATCTGATACATGGCCAGATGGTTAAGATGAAACTATTTTGAAAACCACTCTATTTTAATTTAACTTATAGCTGCCTCCATTTTACTCCATGATAGTTTTTGTAATAAGCATCTCCTCATTTTATAACGCATTTTATTTTTAATTAGCCAATAAATCAAAACAAATATTTTAATGTAATTGTTTTCTTACCTTTAATTGAATTTAGTTACTTAAAAATAAACATTGTTTTTTTTTTACTTTTCATTCGTTTTGTTATGGCAAACATCTGTATCGAATGAAATGAATAATTTCAAATTTTATCTTCTGAAATTGGTTTACTTTTCGTCTTCTCTTATGAAAAAAAGAAAATCTTTATAATTCTATTTGTTTTGCTTATTACGACAGTCAAGTGATTCAAACCATCATCAAACATTCATAATGAAGTCCAGCCAAACTCATGATATAATATGATGTAATTTACATTTTTGAGAAAGAGAAAGCCAAATATGAATTATATCATATACCTATCTAAACAATGATATTCATATGTATCTCTGTTAGACATTGTACTTACTTGGATGTAATAAAGTGCATAACAAATGTTTCTTTCAAACATAAATCATTCTATAATTTTCTGAAATTTTTAAAGAAATTTTTTTTCAATTTTAAAAGAAATATACTAAAAGATTTTTAAAAAGCGATCCTAAAATGCGAATCGCCACTGCATTCAAATAAAAAAAAAGATAGTCTAGATTTGAGAAGAGAGAGAGAAAAGCATACATACCACAGAATTTACATTAATGTCAATTCTAGTAAGTGGATTCTTTATTGAAATCGAAGTTATACGAAAGCTATTGTCAATGGACCACGTAATTTTAAAATGTGGTCAAGTAAAGAGAACCACATCGGAGACCATACCCCACTCTAAAAAATTTACATGATCACGGTCAAAAATATGAGGTCCGTCGTCAATAGCCCTTAAACAGCTTTTTTATTATTCTTTTATAGTGCAAAGTCCTTTTAACTATCTCTCTCACTCACTCTAAACTTATACAGCAAGCCAAAGTGTGGGTTTGGAGCATAAACAGATTTAACGTACATCAACTTCTCCTCACGACGAGACTTAAGAACCAGTAGATAGAAACCTTAAGGCCTATTTCACACGTGGAAACTTTATGCCAGTCTACTCGTCTTCTGTCATTTTTCTCTAGTGTGAATAGAGGAGAGAATTCTTTTCACACACGGATACAAAGTTGACTGAAAAGAGTGTGCCCAACTCATTGGTGTAACGATTGATTCAGAAGAATCAATAATTAACTCTCTCCATTTTCAATGTCCAAGTAGGCGCGTGTGAACAGTGCAGATTCTTCAATATCCTTTTAGTTAAGTCAACTAGTGGGGAGGACAACAAGGTATTTTTTCCAAGTGCTTGAGCAGGGAGAGCAAATTGGCCACGTGTGAAGGGATCAAGGCGATGTCTAATCAAAACTAGCTCCCAACTGTCTGATCCTACCGTCATGTGTGGCACAAATTGACTCGTGTGAAATGCTCTAAAGGTGTTTAACTCGAGTGGTAGGCTGGAGTCCTACTTTCAGTAAACAAAACCTCATTTCGTAAAATACTCGGGGCCTCCAAAGCAATCAATTGAACAGAATTTCGAAGACCTCGTGTTGCGTGATATAAAGTTAGAAGAGTGAGACACTATGGCGTAGATGTCAATCTCATTGGTCAAACAATCGTTCGAATTTATGAGGCTCGTTTCGAAGAATCTGTATCGCAGCTGTCAAAGTGTGTTTCTCTGAAACAGCTAAGCAACCGGCTGGTTCTGAATTACAGACTGCAATTGATTAAATATATCTGACATCCCCTATATCTTAAAATTTTAAATAAACGTTTCTGGGGAAGGAGGAATAAATTATATAGAGATTTGATCCTCGTACGATAAGGAATTAAAGAGGAAGCAGAGAGACAAAATTTCTGTAAATTAATATACTTTTCCTTTTGAAACGAATTTTTGTAACATATATTATCTCCGTACGATCAACGGGTACATTAAACTAGAGATTTAAATTTTATGCAGATTTCAAGCTCAAAAAGTGATTTTAAAACCTTTCTATTCTTAATTCACTTTTCACGCATCATTGTTCTTTTAGTATTCGGATACGTTTCTCTCGTGCGGAGATTAATCGAACAAAAGAATTCGCATTCGTAAATTTATTCTTCGTTGAAAATCCCACCTTTCCCATCCCTTTTTTATAGCTGGCTTTGACGTTTTTTATCGTTTGACTGTTTTGTAAATAAATTTAAATATAATTATTTAAAAAACTCTAGACAGAGAGATTGCAATAGTCTAGTGGTCAAGATTATGGACTCTTGGCTGGCATGCCATGAGTTCCAGCTTCGTGAGATCTGTCATGCAGAGAGGATGATGTATTAAATATGTCGAGGCTCAAACTTCCCTCCCGTTGGTGTAGTGAGTAAGTTAAGAGAGACGTGTCTCGGGTGTCATTCTCGTCACTTGACCATGGTTTTAAATTATAAGGTCTGTTACTAATAGCCCTTGTTCCGTTTTATAATGTAAAGTAAATATAACTCTAATTAAAAAAATAACATTTTCATAAGTTAAAAATTTTTTTACATTAGTATATATATAGTACGAAGTTAAGGGAATTTTTTCTTTTTTTTATGATCTCTGGAAATATTGGACTAATTTTAATGAAATTAGGTTGATATATAAGTCAGTACAGTACAAAAAAATACTGTCCATTAATTATATTACAAACGCGTGATAGTTTGTAAGATTCATCAGAATTGCAGAATCTAAAATAGATATTACCAGATGGAATCTGAAATTGATTAGTTAGGAACGTACAATCTCTACTTAGTGTTATAAAGCTTTTAAAAGGTAAATATATGCTAGAATAGAATTCACAATTCATAGAAATTTGTGGTAATCGATTTCATTCCTCCAGAAAAACTATTTTTAGAATCCCAGATTAAATCAGAGTCAACTCCCCTTCATATATAAATGGTACGAACATAGAGCTTTTAAATTCCATCCCTATAGTTCACGATAAACACAAGAAAGAAATGGAGTTGAGTGCTCCCATCCAGACAGTCTACACAAATCTTCGAACCTTTACTGAGATACTAGCTTCTTCCTTGGATATTGGAAGACATATAAAGGATCCCTAGTTCTCTCCTGACGAAGGTGTGTGGAGAATCAATATTCATCAGTTAACAGAATGGTCTCCAGATAATCCTTGCTCCAGTGTCAAGGTCCTTAAGATTATACTAAACGTACGTTTCTGAGTACAGAACTAAACATGACTCAAATAGCAAGTTTAGTTTTAACAGATTTTTGTTACTAAAGTGTATCCTTCTATAAATAATAATTCTTCCAACTCGGCTTCTGACGGCTATCTGAAGCTCACTTATATTATTCTTGTTATCACAGACAAATATCAAAATTGATTGTGCTTCTTAGGCAATTTTGGCCAGGCACTCTCACTACAAATTCAGGCTCAGTAAACTGTCTTCAAAAATTGCACTGTGTGTTACATTAAAGTTATTACACTCACGAGTTCCAAGCCTCAAGTCTCTCAAAGATTCATCACTTCATTTCAATATCCTAATACTATCGATTGCTCGTTTTAACCATCTTCCTTTTAAGACAAATTATTAGCTTTTAGAAAATAATAACGGACTAGCCGGTGCTCTAAGGCATTACGATAAGCATTCTGTTGGTGTATAAAGCAGAGGACACACATTCCAGTGCCACGGCCTACCTTTATGGCGTATGTGGTTTCATCGAGACACTTGAGCTGTAAGAAAGCCTCGCAGCCAGTTTTGCGAGAAGTATGAACAGATGTAATCATTTTAGACAGGATGTGTAATTGGACCAAAGGAAACAGGATGATAAGATCGCAGGATCACTAGAGATATAGGTTGAAGTCATGCTATCTTTAGACGATGTATGCAGGAATGGGTGCACCATAGCCGCATCAAAAAGGTACAGGTCGGCCGAGAGCGACAACACAAAATGATCTCTGTGTATCGGTACCTACAACCCCTATAAGCCCCAATCAACGATCCGATATATAACAGAGACGCTAATGATTGCATGTCCATCCACAGGCGATGCAGCCAATGGGGGCTGAGGTCACGCCTACTGTCTCTTGCCCGGTATCTTTGAAATTTCTGTAGTGACGGTCATATTCAACTTGGAGTTTTAAGTATACTTGTTTTCGGCGATGAGTTCCGCTTCGAATACCCTATAACAACCGGAGACGTGTCTGGAGCCATTTAAGAGAGCGGAGGGATACTCATCTGATTGTCAATCGCCATACAACCACTGAACCAGGAATTATAAATAGTATGCAGAACCATTTTATTTGATAACTTAGACACTTTAGTTGTCATCTGTGGCATCCTTATAGCACTGTGGTATGTTGACGATATTCTGTAAAGCATAAGTTTGTATTTTCTTACACATAATTCAGGACTTAAGTCTCAACAAGATTCCGTAAAATCCGGCGAATAACGCGAACTTTTAATATAAAACATAACATCGAAATTTACGGGTGTGCGTCATGCGTCGGGTATGAAAAAGCAAGCTTTAAAAAAAATGGGAGCAAATAAAAAAACTGAGCCTTCTAAATATATCATATTACTAGTTATTTAAAAAGATGTGACATTCCTTATAAACTTAAATTATTGTAGTTCTAGAGGTATACAATATTTTAAAAAGTCTGGGATAATACATCGAATAAATAACTTCAAAACACAAGAGTATTGCACCCATACATTTCAGGTTTCTCCATAAAACACCTAAAAATAAAAAAAAATGCAGCTAATAAGTATAGGGGCGCGATATATGCTAGATTTTACCGTTATTTCCGGCATTTGTTTCAACTGTTTGACCATCCGCTTTTCCAACACTTTCCTAGATGAAACTATCACCAAATCTATCTCCAATAGGGAAAGGTTGGGCTCTGCACGCAAGCTACTTCTATCGTCCCTGAATCACCGATCCAATTCGTCAGTTGAAACGTGTACAACAAATAATTCTGTAGGAGGACATGTGTCGAATTCACAAATAAATACCCAGTTGGATAATAGGTTGCATCAGAACCACAAGTGTCCAATTTTTTTTTCTCTGGCCGTTGTATTTCGTGCATAAAGTATCCAAATCCTATAATACTGTTTACATCAATCGACTTTGCGCTCTGCTTGCATAAATCATTCTTCATCTGTCATTTTCATGTTATAACGGTATATATATATATATATATATATATATATATATATATATATATATATATATATATATATATATATATATTTTTCATATATATATATAGACTTTTTCATGTACAGAAACTTCTTTTTTCTGAAGGGTGAAGTATAACTTAATTTAATCAAGAGAAATAATAACCCCAATAGGGCACATGATTAATGTTTGTAATACTATATTTTAACATGTAATTAAACTGAACTCAGTGGCGCAATGCCCATGAGGGCCAAAGCCTTCTGTATACATCCCAGTATTCGTAATCTTGAGCGCTGAAGTGCATGAGTAGATGTTCCGGTCAAGTGGTCAATCTGGCGCATCTCATTATGTATTATTATTTTTATTATTTAACCCTTTAGCGGGCAGTGGCTAATAAGTCAAGCCACATATTAAAAAAAATTTCTACAAGCGGGTGTTGGATATTTAGTCTATCCATATCCGTTAATTGCAGATAAAACGCATAAAATTAATACAGATGGCAGTACATTTTTTTTAGCATTTTATTTCCTCTGATGGGTAGTTAAAAACAGTTTTCTCGGTGTAAATCTACAAATTGTATTTTGATTACTATAAGTAAAATTTGTGATACGTGAAAAAAAATTCGGCAAGTCTTAAGTATACTTTTCTCTCATCTGAATGAATTAAGCAAATGTGCAATTAAAAAAAGGTTTGATTTAGGTTTTTGGAAAGCTTTTATGTGTGGATAGAGGCTCTATCCACTGCCCACATAGAACAGAAAAATGACCTCGACATTTTCGCGTTTCCTTCACTCGAGACAGAGCGCTTAGAATCATATGAGAATGCTGCGGGTCGGAAATGTAAACAAACTTTGTTTACAATATATGGTACAAGATTCTCGGGTTCGAAATTCTTTAATTAGAGCTTTTCTGATCGGAGGAAATGTTTGCATATTATAAAGTTTCACAGCAAATAGCTCATCAAATGTGTGAAATAATTAATTTAAATACTCAAAAATATTACTTTATTTCTCACTTTTTATACAAAAATTAAGTAAAATATAAAAGTGAGAATATATACCAATTTCATTGTATATTCTAAGTATTCTATATATATTCTAAGAAAGTATTCTTTGTATAATTATTCGATAATTATTTAATTACACTTATACTTTGTATTTAATTATTATTGAAATAGTTAGAATAAATGTTAATTTTTCAGGAAAAGTTTATTGTCATATGATTAATTATCTCTGTGCTGAAAAGCAAGTTAAATGTCTTAAGTGCGCAGTGGCTATAACATCTAGCCACCAGGCAGGAAAAATCCCTCCATCAGATATTTTTTTGTGACAAAATAACTTTTATAGAGGATGAGAACATTACATTTATCAAGTACTTTATCACAGAAAATTGTATTTTAGCTATGTGCCCGTTAAAGAATTAATATGCCCTTTATACATTTTTGCAGACGTATTACCGTTCAGTTAACGTACCATTCTTCTAATTGATTCTTCTAATAATTCTTATATCTATATTTATGAGCTAATGTTAAGAACCATACTGAAAAGCCTTGCTGAAATTTCCTTTCTTAAAAAACAGTTTTATTCTCTGGGAGACATAGCATTAATAAAATAAATTTGTTGCTGGCAACGCTACCAGCGTCTTGAAGTATGCATTTCTTTTATCTACCGAAACGTATTTCTATTTTGGACAATAACCTCATTAAAATAAAAACAAAACCATTTTAATACTATTTTTAATCTTGAAAGAATTTTTGAACAAAGCTGTGTTCCTAATCTTAATATTGCTTCTGGGAATATATGTTAACACATGATTTTTTATTTCATAATAATTTATTCAAAACTTTGTTGAAAGCTGATTTACATATTTTTTTCTGCAGGAATTTAGTGTCTTCAAATTAAAAAGTACAATTTTAGAGAATGTAATTGAAGATGAAGAGAATTAAGTTTTATTCTTCGGAGAAGTGAATCATTTTTCGGAAATGTGGTGGCCAAATAAAATCAAAACTGTATGACAAATATATACCATTGATGCAATTTTCAAGCTAAAAATATTTAAAATTAGTAAACGCTTTTCTATACTATTAAATACTTAAAAATCATTCTTACTTGACTGAATAAGCATATTATTACATAAACATTTATTGCTGTGTAATTTCTTCTTTTATGTCGATATATATATATATATATATATTTAGGAAATGTAATATTGAAACTAAATAAAGTAATACTAAGAATACGTATTTATGATACATCAATTGAGCAGGAATTGCAACAAATCCTTTTATATATTATTTAATGTTTTTTTTAATTACAACCGAGCAAAACTTTCATCAATTTTCGGAATTATTAATTTAGATCGTGGTTACTGATTTGCATGAAAACGTTCTCTTGAGTTTAAAACATTGAGAATTAAACTATTTTTTTTAAAAAATTATAAGCTAAAGTACAGAATATATATTTAAATACCTATTAAATGTACCCCACATAAATATATATATATTTCAGATTTTTCTTTAAAAAATTTTTTTAACTATTGTTTAAATAGACAAACAATATTTTTTTTTCATTTTTAAGTACTTGTATCAATTTTTCAATTATTAAACCTATTTTTCTTCAACTAATGAGTTTTAATTTGCAGAAATAATTATATATGCAAAAATTACTTTAAGATATGAAGAAATAGTTTTGAAATAAAGCACAATTATATAAGAAATATTTATTACCTTCTAAAATTCTGTGTTTGGGAAAGAAATCTGAAATGCGTTGTTTATTACTTCTAAAAACAATAAAATTTTTAAGCAAAGATTTTGCCTGAATATTTTTTTTTAATGAAAGACATATAAAGCACTGTTTAATAAATTTCCCGAAATTATGTCACTCTGGAGCTTTCAAAATGTTCTTAGACATTTTTAAGACTATTAGTTTTAACTCAATTCTTGATATTTAAAAATAATGGAGTTTTTCACCTCAAATATATATCTATAAAAAATACGAACATGAAAAGTAAATACTTACTATCGTGTTTCTCGGATAATAAGATCCGGTATTACATTAGTTTTGGTGGTAAAACAGTTTTTGTAGTGCTTGATTTCAAAGAATATCATATTTTTCATGCACAATAATTTACATATATTCAAATACAGCCCTTTCTATGTCATCTTTTGAAAGATTACCACTGTGCTTCTCAAACTTTCTATACACGCGACCCAATTTTCAATCATAATTTTTGTCGCACCCCCCTTACATACAAGAATGATGTATTGAATTCAATAATAATTTACTTTGGTGTAAATCTACAATACGACTTTAATTATAAACCGTACAAATTATCAAGTTAAGTATTAAATTTGTATATAATTTTATGACGTGCCCATAGAGTCACTGGTAATTATTAAACTTGCTCTTGACTTAGTACTGTTAAATTAATTATGAAATACATGGTGTAGTATTGATACATTTATAAGTGTATTATATCAATGTAAATGTATATTTTATTTTTTATTATGTCAGAATGTGTGTATTATTTTTTTTTACTTCCTTTTAGTAAATTAATAATTTTTCAAAAAAAATGTTTGTTTTCGACTTTTCGAGATACTTGCGCTCCCTTGTGGGGTTATCACGCCCCCTAGGGAGGTGCGCCCCACAGTTTGAGAAACACTGGACTACCATAAACGATCCTCAGAGTTTATCATTGCTGGAGAAGGCCATCTATTTAATGTTGTGATACTTTGGATTCTTCTCGGCATTGATATCAACACGGCGAACAACCCTATTTTTTACTCTTCTGCCGGCAACCCTTCTATTCTTCATAGAAGATGTCTTCCAAATAAAAAAAATGAAATAATGAATGCCGATTTCTAGGCCATGCACACTGTGACGTCACACATCTAAGAAATCGACTTCTTTTTGTAGATAGGATAACCTCGTTCCAATGCATCCCTAAATATTTCGTGGTCCTGCCTTCTACCATCCCCCCGGTAACTTTAACAGTGAAAATTCCGAATATAATTAGAGGTGTCAAAAAGAAACCACATCCCAACACCATGGAGTGGATAGGGGAGTCCGTTGGTAGACACTGAAGAAACCGGTCGTGCGGCCTCCTCCCTCGCAACTATCATGTTCTGAACTCTGATGAAATAACCAATATTTAGAAAAATTTCATTGTAAATGTGAATACTGTAAATAATATCTGTGGCGTAAATAAACCAATTGTTTAATTTCCTAACTTTCGCGGTACCAGTAACTTTCTCAAACATCACATCACTTACGCTACTTGGCATTTCCATCGTCCACTTGTTGACTAAGATTTTTGTACCCTGATTATCATTTTCAGACTGCTCGAAGATCCAACTTCTCTTTACTCATGGAAACTTCCCTATTTCTTTTCTTGTTTTCCCGAGAAAATAATTTTTCCTTCCCTTTTTGCACTCATCTTATCTGAGGATTGATAAGCATTCCAATTCAATTCCGTTTTGGTTATATTTTCTGTGATAATTATTTTATTAAGTTTGTTTAAGCACACACATGATACAGCACTCAATTGATGTATAGCTAGGGTTTATATCGCGCACTCTGAAATCTTTTAGAATAAGTCTTATTTTCGAGGAAACATGGTACTACAGCTATTATGACAGTCTTTAAAATTTCTTACAGATAATGCTAACTGTTATGGAATATTTCATAAAAGATAACATAATTTCCCTTATTTAAACTAAATGAGGACAATGAATAAATAGTAATTTATTTGTATCTTCTACAAAGAGCCCTCTTCCAAAGTGGTAGTAACTACGTTTGATGATAATGACGTTGTGTTCTCGATTTTTAAATAAGGCTCACACTTTTTTGACGACAGCACATATTGTTAGAAAATACGAAGCAGATCAGGTCAGAATGTGGCCTTAAGTAAAATTTCAATAGATACTATTCATTTTAAATTTAAAATAATATCCTAGCGGATTAATTGATCGTTGATTCACAATACATTTTAAAGTCACACAAGAGCTATCAGCGACATAATTTAGAACCAGGATCAAATGGTGAAGATGACGCCTGAGTTGGTATTTCACTTTCATAACTTTCACGTCACACTTAAGAGTATTTTAAACCTAGACGAATTTAATGTGCATCAGCCCCACTACGTGATGGTTCGATAGTGGAATGAGTCCTTAAACCTATGACTCTGTGACAGTGCTTCTGAAGCTTTCAATATTTGCGACCCAAGATTCAGTAATAATTTTCATCGCAGTCACCCTCTATAAAATAACGATGTATTGAATACAATAATAATGTAAAGAGTGTTCTTTTCCAGGTATAGAAGTTTAAGTTGGCATTACTTTCCAAGATGGCGACCGATTTAACAGCTGTCAAGTGATTTATTCTCAGTTTGGTTTGGCAATTCATCATGAATAGACTCACGCCTGAACAAGATTCGTCGAATGGGCCCAAAACGAGATTGCCGTTGTTCCCGATTTTCATAAGCGAATGTTGTTTAGCGATGAAGCGCACTTCTGGTTGAATGGCTACGTCAACAAACAAAACCGCCGCATTTGGAGTGAAGCTAATCCACAAGTGTATGTCGAAACACCGTTACATCCAGAATAACTGACTGTTTGGTGGTGCGCTTTATGGGCTGGTGGAATCCTTCTTCAAAAACGATGAAGGCCACAACGTTACAGTCAATGGTGATCGGTATAGAGCCATGATTACTAACTTTTTCATTCCTCAATTGAACAATCAGGATGTCCAGGAGCTGTGGTTCCAACAAGACGGCGCAACATGTCACACAGTTCGTGCCACAATCGATTTATTGAAAGACACGTTGGGTGACCGCCTAATTTCACGTTTTGGACCTGTGAATTGGCCTCCAAGATCTTGTGATTTAACACCGCTAGACTATTTTCTGTGGCGCTATGTAAAGTCATTGGTCTATGCGGATAAGCCACAAACGCTTGACCATTTGGAAGACGACATTCGCCGCGTTATTGCCGATATACGGCCACAAATTTCGGAAAAAGTCATCGAAAATTGGACGTCCAGATTGGACTACATCCGAGCCAGCCGTGGCAGTCCTACGCCCGAAATCATATTTAAAATGTAATGCCACAAAAATATCTTTCGAATAAAAAAAAATCATGTCAATCGAATAATACATCGTTGTTTTATTGCAATTTAAAGTTCTATACCTCTAAAAAAACACCCTTTACTTTGACTCTAAAACTACAATATGGCTTTAACCTCTTAAATGCCATCAGCGTATATAAACGTTCCTCTCAACCAAAGCGTTAATTGTCCCGGGCGTCTTTCCGAGAGAAGTACGATTTTTTCTATCCATAAACTTATTCCGAAGGCTTTGGAATACAATGAAAGGACCTTGACAGTGATTGCGAAGGATTTATTTATTTTAAAGGATTCACTTACTTATTCCTTTACTACCCCCCAATACATCACATACTAGCGCTTGCGTGGAAAACGACGGCACTGGGGAGCAAATTGCATAAACTATTAATCAGCAGTGAGAGGTTTAATTATAAACCGTACAAATTATCGAGTGTTAATTTTTGTATATAATTTTATTTATGAAAAGCCCACGAAGTCACTGGTATAATTAGTAAAACTATTCTTAACTTACTGTTAGTATTGTTAATTAATTATAAAATACATTGTGTATAGTACTGATACTTTTATTAGTGTATCAATACTGCACACGTATATTACTTTTAATTATGTCAAAGATATTTTGTTTTTTTACTTTCAGTAAGCTAATGTTCCTTTTAAATAATCTTTTGTTTTGGACTTTATAATATGTTTGCACCCCTCTCGCAGTTATCACGCCCCTCTAGGGGGCGGGCGTGCCTTACAGTTTGAGAAACGTTGTCCTGTAAAGACAATGTAGGATACAATTTCGTGCTTATGACTACAAGGTTAACGTGGCTACCTAATGGAAATCTAGCATGTTAGTTTATACAATGATGTGAATTATTCTCTTAAGTGCAAGCTCGACACGTTCACAACCTATATTTCGCGGACTATTTTACTGCTTCAGAAACTTCTTTATTTTTGGCCTTGAAGCAATAAATCTTTGTCGGGTGAGCTTGGTTTGCTTCGGATATATAGAACTACTTTTTCAATCCTTCAAAACTACTTCATGAACATTATATCCCAGTTGAATCATGAAAAAATAAAAATTAAAATCATTATACCCTTATAAGGGAAGGAATATGATTCTAGATTTAAATTAATTCTTTTGAAACGATAACATGTGTACAAAAGAGCTTAAAGACATTAAAAATCAAATTTCGCAGCTCATTAGACAAGAAAATAGTATTAAGGTATCCGACTACGTTCGGAACCATGATTTTGCAAAGCGCATAAATGGATAATTTTTATGATATTTAGTGACACTTAGATTAGAATATATGCATAAAATTGTTTTAAGGATATTTTGACTACAAAAAATTATTTAAATACAATATTTTGGCAAAAAATTAACTTAGAATAATAGTTTTTCCCCCCAAATGTTCTCCTTTTGTTAAAAATGCTTCTATTATAATAATATTTTGCCTGCATATAGTTCAGACCTCTGTACAAAGGCTGAACTAGAATTATTGAAATACATAACTTAGAAGTGGGTTTATTCATATTTCACGACAGCAGAGGGGAGCAATTTTAAGAAAAAAAAACCGCCGATACCTGTTTCAATGGGTGGTAACTCTGAAAATAATGTGAATTTTTCAAACATTCTAGTTGAGCCTCTGTAGAGAGGTCTGATCTATATACAGGCAAAATATTATTATAATAGAACCATTTTTCACAAAAGAAGAACATTTGGAAAAAAGTTATTCTAAGTTAATTTTTTGCCAAAACAGTATATTTAAATAAATATTTTTTGTCAAAATGTCCTTAAAACAATTTTATGCATGTATTCTAATCTGAGTGACACTGAATATCATGAAAATTATCCATTTATGCGCTTTTTAAAATCACGGTTCAGAACGTAGTCGGATACTTTAAAGACATTAAAAATCGAATTTCGCAGCACATTACATAAGAATATAGTATTAAATCATCCGTATTTCCGAAATAAATCACTATCCCTTAAAATAATAATATATACATACTGCAGTGATGTGCTATGAACTATGTGTTGATGATAAATTAAAACTGACAGCATATTACTGGTTGCAAACTATAAAATTGTTTCATTTAATTTAGTAAAATATTCAAGAAAAGTCGAATCCTTAAAGGATATTGGATAATAAATTTTCTTAAAGACAAATCAAGATTAGTTGTCGACTTTAGGATTATTAGGAATAATTTAAAGTAAAATGTTTCAATTTTAAATGGCAATATTTACTTCTAAAAATTTAATTTGATTCACAAAATTTCGACAACATTCAATTTTCAGAACGTAATTCTCAAAATTTATGTTTATCGTGTTAAATCATACTAAGTGAAGAGAATAAAGTGTCTCTTCACTTAAATTTATACATTTATCCAATCTGATGTGGTATCATGATTTACCATCAATAATTAATTCATGCCCTTCGAAAAAAAATTCTAACCTTTTTTTTAAAAAAAATTTTAATCAAATAATTAATATATTGAATACTTAAAAATTTATTGCTTGCAATGAATATCTTGTAAATTCTTAAAATTAAAATAACCATTTACGTAAAAGATTAAGCATTTAAAAATTTCGTTAGCTGACAAAATTAATATTTAAAATCTATTAATATTTTAACTTAAAGTCACATTTTTAAATGTACAATATCATTTCTAACATGTGAATCGAATTATTTTATTTTTATACTTGATAAAAAAAGATCCATTATGTTAAATTTCAACATTGTATCAAAAGAATAGATACCAAAAATAGAATAAAAACTTTTCATGGAAAACAAAAATGTAATTTTCACAGCCATTATTAAATTATTCCCTCTATTAAATGATACAAAATCGAATTACATCAACCTTACGGATACAATGAAAGCCCTATAGGAACTATTTGCATTCAAAACCCACTGTTAGGCATTCTAAGTTGATCTCGATGACGCTGAATTAAGGAAAATGGTGAAAAATTGAACAAAAAGAATAAAAAAATTCATCCGCATATTCTAGGAAATGATACGGAGTAATCTAAGATATTTCAAGCGTGAGGTTATGGAGTAGAATTCAAGTAATTTCAGAATTATTTTAGGCCTAATCTATTTCGAACAATCTCATTAACAAATCTGTGACCCGATCAATCATGCAATTGTGGTTTTTTCTTTTGTTCTTTTCTTGGCGGGAAAGTAAAGATTAAAAGGATTAAAAGCGGGAAGCTAAAAAAAAGGAAAACTTGTTTTTTTTCTTTGAAATGATGGAGTGAAATCGTTTTTAACGGATCGAGGATAGTTCTGGCATATATAAAGGCAGTTTTGGATGTGTATCACCATCAGTTTGTGCCTTTTGGAGCTTTAGAAACATTTTGGATTTCCACTCTTGTAAGTAGCATGTTCCACAATAAATAACCTTGTACATTATGGGATGTTTAAGAAACAGGTTATAGAAAGTGAAAAGAAAAATTAGTTAGGAAATTTTTCAAATGTTCTAAAAGATATATTATATAGATAGTATGAGAAAAAGTAAATTTTTAGCTGAAAAGCTATGAACTTCATCTAAAGTATAGAAACAAATTTCAAATTTTGAAGGATGAGTCATATAAAGGACTTCTAATTTTTTAAAAAAATATGTTTAAGTCATATTCAATTGTTTGAGATAACTATTTTCTATTTTTTTTTAAAAAAATGGATGAAATTAGGAATACTTTATTCTTGTTTAAATTCTTCGCTAGGAATGCTAAAAGGAAAGAAAATCGTCATGGCAGATGAAAATGTTTATTTTCGTATAATTCTTAATTTTTCTAAAATTGGAATTAGAATTTCCGCGTTACACATAAGTAGAAAAAATTAAATCTTTTAAATGTCTTTAAATAGATAAGATTATACTTTTGAACGAAAGTTTACAAGTAAAACAAATTCTCAGAGTTTTTAATCTTCATATTTGAATCTCCAAATTTACAGTAAAGTAGCAAAAATAAAAATAAAAGCAAAATGTACCAAAATTTTTAACTGCAGGGTAGGAAACTCGGATTTTTCTGTCTTACTTGATGGTTCGTGTAGCATATTTAGTGAATTAGATATTTCATCTAGAAGACAATAACTAATTATCAGCAAATACCAGAATGATTTATGAAGAACTATTGTGTTATAATTCGATATCAAATATTAATTAAAATCTTAGAGGATTTTAATTTTCACAAATTTTTTGAATAGCTTTATTTTTTGTTCTATTTCTGCAAATTGTTTATTCCTTATATTTTTCTAAATTCTGCGTTACTTGAACATTATATTATTTTCTTTTATGTTATTAATTTTATTTTCTAACAAAAACAAAATTTTTAAAGCCAAAATAACTAGAAAAAAAATGTAATACTAATAAAACACATCAGTAAAAATGTTATCCTAGTAGTCTGAAAATTTAATTCAATATACCTCATTAAAATATCTCTGAATGTAGGATATCCCTTAAGTTGCTTAGTATTATTAATACTCTTATATAAAATCCTTTAAATACATTTTCTTGAAATAAATAAGACGCAAAATATTTGTAAGTAGATTATATTCAAAAGAGAATGAATAACATTTAATCGTCTTATATATATAAATTTTATCTTTAAAAACACTATTTATAATAAAGTACTTTTAAATGTCAAGAATCTTTTAATATTCAGCATTTTATAGAGCATAACATATCATGTCTTCATACATCGAGTTCCCTAATGTAAATTTGCTGCAATAGGGGAGCATAATTTTTATTGCATGATTTTTCAAGAAGAATAAAAAGTTTTGCCATCTATCTAAATTTAACCAATTTCAATATTCCTTAAATTTTTAATATCATTTAAAAATATTGATATATTTTATAAATCCTGACAGAGCAATTAAAATTAAACAGAGCAACGTATTTATTTTTATGCTCTCCTATTAAAATTTGTTTTAGTTTTTTTTTTTAATCTAAATCATTATTTGTTAAGGTATTTCTTCACATATTAACTGTCAAAGCTTCGTTCTGCACCGTTATCCTGATTTTAACGGAATAATTATAGAGTGATTAGTCTTGTCTCATTGCATTCATTTCATATGTATATAAATTAGATAATTTCCCAGTTTTTCCTTATTTCTCTTAACGTTAAGCTTTTAATCCCACTTTTTTACCTAATGACGTTCATATCTTCTATCCTTTTGTAACATCTAGGCATTGCTCTTCATGCTTATCAAAAAAAATCTTTTAACTAATGAGCTTATCTCTTTCAACATAGAGAAGTTTCTAATTAAATTTGGCTTAGATTCTTTTAGTTGCATGCGTAGAAATGACGGATGCATTTTCTGTTTCTCTCTTTTTTAATTTATATTTGTTTTCTTTGTAATTTTAGGTGTTTAACTAGAACTTTTAAATTTTGTTCCCCTCAATTGTCATCTAATGTAAGCACTTGGTAAATTATTTACACTCACATAAAATATTTTAAAATGAACCAATCTTATGTGATTTTATAATTAAAATAATTTATTAGGATTTTACCAATAAATACATTTCTTCTTTTATAATATTATATACCTCTCACTTGTTACAATCTGTCATATTGAGAATATTGATTATGGTAATTAGTTGAGAAGAATAGTTTTTTTAACATTTTCAAGATAGTTTTAGGTACTCAGGTAGCAAATTCCATGCCACTGGGTACATTAGGTGAACTTTAACCGAACTTTGAGAATGTCAACACATTTTTAGGTTATTTAAATATTAACCAAATAACCATTATCGGAAAATATTTGGCTATTAATATCTGACCTGCTATTACCTCTAACGATTATTTTAAAGTATGAACTAGTAAGTTATTTTTTGCATATTCGTAATAAATATAATGAGAACAAATTTTAAAAAATTAGTAAAAAATTTTGTTGACATTTTTTTTAAAAAAAATTACCTTTATTGTTTTTGTGCGTTTCATACTAGGATACATACGAAAGACAGATAAACAGAAACATAGTATACAAACACAGAAGGATATAGGCTTTTATAGCAAACGATGACCCCAGCATATAACAGACAGGGTGCGCAGTTTTCCCTTCGAGATGGGAATCCATTTCAGGCGAAAGTCCGACTCCTTTCTCCGAAGATACAATCATGCCTTTTTCGGGATTCGAACCTGAGCCCACTGGAATACAAGCCGAGTAGCATAATCACCATATGGGAAGGCAGATTGATTGATTGATTGAATACTAACGTCGCACTGTTCAGCTACACGTGGGCTTTTGGCGACGGACCACGTAATTTTGAACCATGGTCAAGTGACGTGGACGACACCTGAGCTGGCACCCCCCTCTCCTAACTACCACACCCCACCAACGGAAGGACGTTTGAGCTCTTGACAGATTTACCGTGCATCGCTGCCCTACACGGCGGGTCTTTAGTGGTACTGGGCTCGAACTCGTGACAGTCTATACTCGGCAATACACGGTCTATAATACCACTGGGCTACCGCGGCCACTGTGGGAAGACGGAACCTTTGCTGTTAATTGGCCCTTTTGAAATTTTGAATTTTTTAGACAAAAAATATCCTTGGAAAGATATGTTATCGAAAACTGCTTTATTATACTCGAATACATACATCTCACTAAAGATACTTTTAGCAAAACTCTGAAGAAAAATACAACTTTTTTGATAAACTTATAAATTTTTTCATTCAATTAATATTTTTTGTTAATTCTCTAACATTTTGTTTTCATATTTCTTTATTAAATATTTTTTTATAATTATTTACCATTAAATACTTAGTGTATAGTATTATAACCATTCATTAGAAAAGCATCAGTAAATTTTTCTACTGAAAATAGCTGTATGCTTAATAACGAGGACGCGAAGCCTGGTGATAGAATAAAGGCTTCATGTCCGGACATCTAAGGAACCGATACTTAATCCTGTTAATAGTTTAATAAAATAACGAAATCTATTGTACTTTACATTTAAAAACCTTAGGTACCATGACACAAACACTTTGATGAAGATTTACAAATTTAGATATATTCGTCTAATTTTTGGATCAAAATGACAACGTCGTTTTCAATTGTTCGTTGTGTGTATGATGAAGATAATTCGAATAAAGAAGAAAGTAAGGAAACAAGTATTTAATGTTTTGCTTTTCTTTTCCAGAAATCCTTTGAAGATGAAGTTCTGCACCCTTTTCTTCTCTGCCCTTTTCGCAGTCCTCTTCCTCAGCTGCGTCCTCGTCGACAACGGTAGCTTCACGGTGTCCGCACATCACCACAGAAACGAGGGCAACATCATGGAAATCCTGGCCGCAGGTCTAGTGGTCAAGCTCTTGCAAGAAATGAACCACCACCATGGACGATAATTTCGTATACTGAAACTATTACACGTTCTATTACTTCACTGTAAATTCACATACGCCTTTGCTGTACAAAAATGCTTCTAATAAACTCCCAATTCCCCTTGTAAAGGATTGTTTTATTTTTGTTTCTGAGTATCTTCTATCATGAAAAATAAAGTATAAGCATAATTAATTTATAACAATAAGCATTATTCTCCTTAACTATAACTTTCACATGATAATTTTTATATCGAAAATTTATTATGTTTTAAAGTTGTTGAGTAAAAACCAAATGAAAGTGCATTACTGTAATTATAGTTTCGATGATATGGATAAAATAATTATGACTTAATAATTTCGATAAAATTTATTATGTCCTACATTTGAATATTTGAAAATTATAACAGCATTAAAAAGTAATAAAAAAGCTCTTCTGCTTTTTATCATATGTACTTTTAGAGAATCATCTCCACCAATAAAATTTGTGTTGGAATCAGCATTGAGAAATGTGTTGAAATATTTAACATTACGAATGAATATCGGATTTTAGTTGCGCATGGACATGGTATAAAAATATAAACCATTTGTAAAAAAAATAACATATATATTCATATGATAATGTAATTTTAAAATAGAGAACGTATATTACTTAAGATTGACATCGAGTAAATTGACATTGGGTTAGGTATCATTGATTAATTCGTAGTCACATTATTACAATAAACTGTAAAAAAATAATGCTAATTACTTTTCTCATGCATAATTTTAGTGTTAATGAATTAATAAATCAAAATTTCATAACAAAATTATTTTTTTAAGTTGAATAAATAATCATTAACTATTTAGATAAAAAATAAGTATATCTGATCAAACTTGAATAAATTAGAATATTCAGATTAAATACAAATAATTCATATTGAATATAAATACATCCGATGAAATATAAGCAACTCATGTCAAAAATTAAAATAAGTAAAAAAAATTCAGTCTACTTCTATTTATGTTTCCCAGTAAAACAGATATTGCAACTCGAATAAAGTGTGTAATAAAAATTTTAACAAAATTAAATAATTTAGAAGATTATAGTTTTTATTCTTTCGCATTTTTAAAATAAAATTAAAATTAATAAAATGAAAGCAAACAATGAATGCATACTTTTCTTAAATCAAGGATCTCAAAGTAATTAATTGATGCGAAGTAAAACCTTTAAAAATCTATTTATTCTATGTGTAAGCCAATGGCTTCCCCAATACCAGAAATTCCTCTCTTTTTCGTTTTTTTTTTTTTTTTTTTGCATTTTATATACACTCTGTCAAAAAAAATATATGCACCCAGAAGAAATTGAGCTACATTCACGAAATTTGGTATGCATGTAGTGTATATGAAAATAAACAAATGATTAAAAATTCAGAACAAAATATCATTTTATTAAGCGGTTACAGCTTGCAAAAGGTTAAAAATCAGTAAGTAGTAAAGCCACCTCTGGCAGCTATACAAGCCGAAATTCGGCGTGGCATCGATTCAATTAGATCACTTATGACCCCCTGTGGAAGATCCTGCCATAGTCTTTGCATCTGCGCAGTTAATTCTCCTGTATTTCGGGATGGCTGCAGTTGCCTTCCCAGCGCGTTCCAGACATGCTCCATTGGTGAAAGATCTGGTGACCTGGCAGGCCATGGTGGGACGTCATATCCTTGAAGACCTTGTTGGGAGAGTCACGCAGTATGTGGACGAGCATTATCCTGTTGATAAATGGCACCTGGGCGACTTGATAGCATGGGTAGCACAATCGGCGTTAAAATATCGTCCACGTATCTGCGAGCTGTCAAAAGTGCCTTGAAGGACCACTAAAGATGATCGTGTGTCCCAAGAAATTGCTCCCCACACTGTCACACCTTGTGAAATTGCTGTATGCCGCTCGACAATAAATGCCGGATCGGATCGCTGGCCGGTGCGCCTTCAGACACGTGTGCGGTGGTCATCAGCACTGAGACTGAATCGGGATTCATCACTGAAGATGACACGTCTCCAGTCTGTCACACTCCAAGTTGCCCGAGGTCGGCAAAAATCCAGTCGACACTGCCTATGATGTGGGGTCAGTGGTAAGCGTCTTAGCGGACGTCGGCTCCTCAAAGCCAACTTCGGTCAGTCCTCTTCTTATGGTTTCTCTTGATGGCACTGGATGTCTGGAAGGAGGTAAGTGGCGTTGAATCGATGCTAGCGACGTTTATTTGGTGCCGAAGTGGCCACTCTTCTGATTGCACGATCCTCGCGATCATTTGTGTTCCTCGGACGTCCTGACCCTCCGCGACGGTACACTCTACCTTCTGTGATCAACTGTTGCCAACACCGAGCAACTACCATATCGCTCCGACCGAGATGGCGGCCGATACGTCTATTCGACCAACCTGCTTCACTCAGGCCTATTATACGGCCCCTATCAAAGTCCGTCAGCTGCTCGTACTGCCGCCGGTTACGTCTTAGAGGCATCCTAAGTCTCAATATCGTCTATCAAAGTCATCAGATTCGTTTGGATAGCCGTATGGCGCTCGTACTCATGCTTTTAAACTCTCCCAGTTGCGCAACTAATATGCGCATAGCACATAGCCTTGTCTCATTGGCTTCAAAATTTTTAATCATTTGCATATCTCTTACCAGACTACATTCTTGCCGAGTTTCGTGATTGTAGCTTGATTTCTTCTGGGTGCATATATTTTTTTTGCGACAGAGTGTATATTCATTAGTTTTTTGAACTAGCTCGTCGCGGTAGCCCGGTGGTCAAGGTAATGGATTCATGACCTGTGTGCCATGAATTCGAGGGAGTGCAAAGAGAGCAAATGTACGTTAAATATGTCGAGGCTCTCGTTGCTGTGGTATGAAAACTAGGAGAGGGGGTGTCAGCTCAGGTGCCGTCCTTGTCACTTGACCACGATTCAAAATGATAAGGTCCGTCGCAAAAATCCAGCGAGAATTTGAACAGAGCAACGTTAATATTCACTTTTTCACTCTTTGAACTAGCTTCAAAGATATATATCAGTCTAATGTTACAGCTTTGATTCCTCATCTCGAACGATACAATGGAAATAACCTTCTCAATAAGCTTCTAAATCTTCTCCTACAGCAATGTGGAAATTGTGAACAAAAAATATAATCTTGTGTTTTTGAAATTTTAAAAGCAGATAAAAAGTGTAAGGTTCAATGCTACTAATCATAATGCAATTATAAATTGTTTTAACATTGCCAGGCAAGGGTAAAAATTTCCAAGATATATCTGGCTTAAGAAAATAAAAAATAATTAACGAATATTACTTGACATTTCTGAATTTTACATTAAGAATATCAGATAACAATAAATATAATAAATATTCTTACAATATATATAATATTATTATATATATATATATATATATATATATATATATATATATATATAAACATTTAGATATAAATAGTCTAAATGAGAAATATTTAAATTTGGATATTATATAAAGATTGATCATATAAATCTATCTATTTCAGGGTTTCTCAGACTGTGGGCCGCGTCTTCCTTGGAGGGTGGCTTGATAATAACGAGAGAGGAGTGAGCATACTGAAAAGTTGAAAATAAAAAAATATTTAAAAAGTTATTAATTTACTGAAAGTAAACAAACAAAATACATTCTAGCATAATAAAAAATAAAAAGCACATTTACACTGATACAAATATACACTTATAAATATATCAGTACTGTACAATGTATTTTATGATTAATTTAACAAAAATAAGATAAGAACAAGTTTTAGTCGCATATCCAGTATAGTGGTTAGCGACGCTAAGTGCGATGTCGTAGGGTCTGAGTTCGAATCCCGGGGATAACATGGATGTTTGTAAATGTATAGTGCCTTTGCGGCACCGGAGTACTCTAAATAGTTATCGAGCCGCAAATCTTCGCGTGAGGTTAATGGAAGGGGAAGAGAGGTAGGAGGCCCCTGGTCACCCGCAGGATTTTCTCCCTCAAAATTGGGGTAGAACCAAGCGAAATCGTAGATTCACCTGCATGGTGCTCAAAGCAAAAGCTGACGACAGGCGTAAAAATCTAGCCCTTAGCCGCGATGAATTTCGCGGGCCTCGGTCTGACATCGTCAGATAGGCGGCATTAGTCACAACAACAGAACAAGTTTAATAATTATCAGTGATCTCACATGGGCTTGTCATACATAAAATTATATACAAAGATTAACACTTATCTTGATAAAATTTGTATGGTTTTATAATCAATCTCTTATATGCGGAGGAAAAATTACGCTATTTTCTTCCCAATGCCACCGTTTAACACGTATTGGGAGAGGAGTAGAAAAGGAATAAATAAGCAAATTCTCTGAAATAAGTAAGTCCTTCGCAAAAACTGTCAAAGTCATTTTATTGCATTCCAAAGCTTTCGAAATAATTTTATGGATAACACTGCAGAGAAAAGATCGTTCTCTTCGGAAAAACGTATATAAAGGGTGCTTTTTTTTAGAGGTATAGAACTTTAAATTGCAATAAAACAACGATGTATTATTCGATTGACATGATTTTTTTTATATTCGAAAGATAATCTTGTGGCATTACATTTTAAATATGATTTCTGGCATAGGACTGCCATGGCTGGCTCGGATGTAGTCCAATCTGGACGTCCAATTTTCGATGACTTTTTCCAACATTTGTGGCCGTCTATCGGCAATAACACGGCGAATGTTGTCTTCCAAATGGTCAGGCGTTTGTGGCTTATCCGCATAGACCAATGACTTTACATAGCGCCACAGAAAATAGTCTAGCGGTGTTAAAGCACAAGATCTTGGAGGCCAATTCACAGGTCCAAAACGTGAAATTAGGCGGTCACCAAACGTGTCTTTCAATAAATCGATTGTGGCACGAGCTGTGTGACATGTTGCGCCGTCTTGTTGGAACCACAGCTCCTGAACATCATGATTGTTCAATTCAGGAATTAAAAAGTTAGTAATCATGGCTCTATACCGATCACCATTGACTGTAACGTTGTGGCCTTCATCGTTTTTGAAGAAAGATTCCACCAGCCCATAAAGCGCACCAAACAGTCAGTTTTTCTGGATGTAACGGTGTTTCGACATACACTTGTGGATTAGCTTCACTCCAAATGCGGCAGTTTTGTTTGTTGACGTAGCCATTTAACCAGAAGTGCGTATACTTAACCTTTGATTGCATCTTCTTTCTTAACATACATAAATACGTTCAAGCACGAGTAACGAACGAAGTAGTACTTTTACTCTGTATTTCTTTCTAAGAAAAGATAGTGGCCGTGGTAGCCGAGCGGTATAGGTATCGGACCGTGGCTTGCTTTGTCACGGGTTCGAGCCCAGTACCACTAAAGACCCGCCGTGTAGGGCAGCGATGCACGTTAAATCTGTCGAGAGCTGAAACGTCCTCCCGTTGGTGTGGTGTGGTAGTTAGGAGAGGGGGTGCCAGCTCAGGTGTCGTCCACGTCCCTTGACCATGGTTCCAAATTACGTGGTCCGTCGCCAAAAGCCCTCGTGTAGCTGAACAGTGCGACGTTAATTTTCAATCAATCAATCAATCTAAGAAAAGAGAATTGGATATTTGATCTAGCATTCATACTTAAATATTTCTCGGTATTCCTAATTATATTACTGGAGTTTTTCATGGTTCAAAAGAGGTTATATTGATACATTGTTTATATACTATTTGGTATAATCGTTATTCGCATGAATGAAATTAAATGAATTAAATTGTAAAATTAAACAATACAGATTGAAGGATCAAGGAGTTTTCAATGAGTTAATCTTGCGTGAATTGCAAATTTAACAAAACAAAAAGCTTTTTGCATATCTCAACTTAACAAAAAAAACCATATTTGTTAAATTCTAAGTCTTTAGATCTAAGAGCTAATAAAAAGAATTTTTAAAAAATTTATAACGACCCGTAACTCTCTTGTGGGTCTATTTTTGAAAACACCTTCCTAAGCGGATCTCTGCTCAGCCAAAGTAATAACATTGTTACAAATTTTGTGGAATGACACTTAAAATATTGTAAGTAATTTATATCAGGATGTGTAATATGTTAATATTACTTTTTGTTGTATTTATTTTAGGTTAAAATTGCAATATTCGTAAGCAAAGTCGTTCTTTACATTATAATGGCGATTCAATAGAAACATAGCGAAATGTTGGCGATAGAGCCTAGTCGGCATCATTTTTGGCGACTTTGGTGGCAACTTGGTAATTGATTTAACGGTGCAGATGTTGATATGCTGCAGCGCCACCTGGTGGGAAGCTGCAACAAAGAGCATAGCACAAAAACTTTCTCCACAAAAAATATATATACATGTCAAATTTAATACGGATTGGTTTAACGGTGTTGGAGGAAAGTGAGGTCATATATACAAACAACCATTTTTAAATATATAGATTTTCATATTATTTGAAAACCAAATTTATATTTTGCATAAAAAATTAAAGAAATATAATGAAGCTCTTATATGAAGAATATCTTTTTCTCCTTGAGTAAAAATTATTGAATTTGATTATTTTTTACCCTTCAAAACTGATTTATATTAATCTCATTTTCATAAAATTACTTCCCATTTCACTTTTTTAAAAAGATTCTGAACACTAGAATTTTTAAATATAAAAATGGAAATTAATAATCTTTGAAAACGAGTTTAATTCTTAAATTAACACGAAATACACGTGGCCCCATCTTCTAACACTCTTTGTAAAAAATAATTAAATTACTGAATCAAGCCTTAGATTGATACTTGTTACATGGCGCCATCTGAAGGAAAGTAAGAAAAACAATTTTTAAAATCAGTAATTTTTTTTTAATTAAAACATAGGAAAGTTTTCAAAACGATTGGACGTATGTCTTAAGATAAAATCTTTCCCTCAGGGGTTTTATATAGCGATAAACTAGATAACTAAAAAGTTCAATGTTTTTGGAAATTATATAAAAGATACAAGCAAGTGATTTAATTTAAGAGTAACTTATTTAATAGTTCTGATTAGAATGCTTGAATTACATATAACTGATATAAGATTTTTGTGTTGTGTGAACAATTAAGCTTTACATTTTAAAATACTAACTAAAAGAATAGTTCGTGCACAACATTTAAATAACAACAACAACAAAAACTTTAGCTGTTAAATATTTTCGTTTTCTGTCTTACATAGATTGAATATTTTATATTTTTATTGAATCTCTTCTAATGTAAACCATTTAATATCCATTTTTCATTAAAATATTTGTATCGACTTTGTACTAAACCAATGTTTGAATTATTACAATTGAATTACCATCAAATATAATTTGCAATAAGGGAAGATAGATAACGCCCCTACCTCTGTGAAAGATAGAAAAAACATTCGATAGTAGAAAGACATTAGTAGACTTTAGAAATAAAAGTAGATGACAATTAATATATGTTACAAAAGTAAAAGAATCTGCTTTACTAGAAAACTGTTAAAAGCTATTCCAATTCAAGAAGCATTAATATAAATTCTGATGTATATTACTTATTAAGATGTTATTTATATATGTAAAAGTAGCAAATGAAGAAAAACAAATTGAAAAGAAATACTTAAGAAAGCAGGAAAAGTTAACGATTACACAAAAAAGGATTTAAATCAGTATTTATGGATACTCCAACGATTAATGAAGTAATATTCCTCTTTTACTTGCAAAACAAAAACAAAAGATTTTAAATAGAATGTTGAGATCACTTTAGTCTTTTTTTTAGATCTCCTTAAAGCTAGAAAGACATTCATTTAATATTTTTCATAATATATAGTATCCATTTAGGAAAGTTTCTTTTCGAGAATAATATAAGTATGGAAAACTAACTCATTAGACTTGGTTAAAAATTTGATATAATGTTGTTTTCCATATTTTGTGTTATAATATGACATAGTTTTCCCACAGGCATAGAAAAAATTCCTGTTAAGCAAATTTTTTAGTATCAAAATGTATGTGATGTATTGTTTTCGCGGTAATTTTAACCAATATTATATATATATATATATATATATATATATATATATATATATATATATATATATATATATATATATATATATATATAATTGCTGTAAAATTTAAAGCAGTTCAAAATAAAAAAACAAATATTTTTTTACAAAAACATCCATCTCAATTTTCATAATAAATAATATATTTAGTCATTTAAATACATTTACTTTTTAAAATATATTTATTCATTTTTACCAAGTGTTGTAGAATCGTGAATTTTTGTATTGCATTTAGTTCTTCGTATGTTAGAATATTTGTACTATGAACATTTTTTTTTATGGATTCGTTGAGTTTTCATGTCATAATGAAGTTATTAATAATATAAAGAAATATTTTGAAATGTTCTATATACATGAATTAATTATTTATAAAGAAGCATCACATATTCACTAAAAAAGTAATTTAATATCTCAGACACAAAAAAGTTCCTTTCCAAGATTCGTTTAGTTTTCAATTCAGAGTGATTCTATTAATAATTTAAAAAAGAGTTTTGAAATATTCTACAAATATGAATTGTATTTATAAATAAACACCACATATTCACCGAAAAGATAATTTACTTTCTCAGACAGACATGATTCCTCTCCACACATACTGTTTTTAAAAAAAACAACCTATTTTTAGATATTCCACAAAATGAAACAAAACATTCGAATCTCTGACTGACAAAAAAAAACAATACATCCACTCTCTTTCAAACAATATACGTCTGTTTTCGAAAAATACATATCTATGTGAGCATTTTTTCTTTAAAAAATAACACGTCAAAGAAAGCACACCAAACTCCTAAAGAATAGCAAAATCTTAAAATAAATCTCTATCAGGTCACCAAAATATAGAAATAAGTAAATATACAAATAAGAAATGGAATGTTCTAGGAATTATTTAATATTGTCAAAAGTCTCGATATATTTTATGTTACTAAGACGAAGGGATAAAAAATGCGTGAAGAGAGCTTACAAGTTCGCGTCATGTACCTTCAACTTAAATCTGACAAAAATAAGGCGGATAAATCCCTTATTTTCTTGTTCCTTTGAAAGAAAGTGTTCGTGTAAAATGAATAAAGAAGCTTTTTGGTGTAGAAATTTTGCTCGTTCCACCTGTGTAAGGAATTGACAGAGATATATGCATTATTATTCTATTTTTAAATATCACGTTTATTCACTTTTTCTTTCTACTTTTTTTAGGATTCCAGATCAGTACATTATTGACTTGAGGCAAAAGAAAAAATATGCTAGTGCAACTGTTTCAGTGAAAATTGGTTTTCTTTTTGGGAATAATTCATGAGCATTTTTTTCTCTTTCACGATTACATTTTTTACTATTATCATGGTTAATAATTTTATTTACATAATTTATTTGTAAAAGTGATAGTTTCGGTGAAGTGAGACAAAAGAAATCAGCTCTGAATTTTGAGTATTCCTAAAATAGATTTTTGTCCAAGATTACAAAACGCAAAAGGAGAAAAAAAAAGTAGAACCACCCTAAATAACTTTTTAAATCTTGAAGTTATTTATCGCCTTATTATTGAATATACAACACGGAAAATATATATCATCACCCGTTAACTTCAAGTTTTAAATATGAAAGAAATAATTAAATAATAAAACTGGAAGAGAGACATTAAACGGTAGAAAGTTTATTCCTTATTGATCGTTTATAAGTGAATGATGTTTTATTATCTTCTTTATACAGTGGCGCACACAGGAATATTTCAGGGAGGGGGGTTGAGGGTCGAAAATCCACCATTCTCGTATCATACCCCAATACACCACCAAACATATTCTTTTGATTTTATCGATTGTCGGAAACAAAAAAACAGTAAAAAATAAATTAAAGAATAAATAATTAGCATTAATTAAAAAGATAAATTATTAATAATTAATAGTTTAATCACCCGAAATACTATATATGTATGTATATATATATATATATATATATATATATATATATATATATATATATATATATATATATATAGTATTATTTATATTACTATATACATAGTATTAGAATTAATTGGGAAAAAAATCAAGAACAATGAGGGGGTTCCAAAACCTCTGCCCTCCCTTGTTTGCGTCACTGAGTCTTTCTTTTTTCTCTTTTACATTTTGCACAAAATACTACATAATTTTAAAGAAAAGATTCATAATCCCAATTTATCGTGCAATTTACAAAATGTTATGCTTAAGAAATCAAGTATTTAATTGTTCAGCAAAATTATCGCTGAAAGAAGAAAAGTAAGTACTGGTTCTAAAAAAAATTGTTTCCTTCTTCTCTATTTTGAATATGAAACGCTTTTATCATTTCATAAATAGGAATCTTTTTTTTCATAATTTTTTTTAAAAAAAGATTTGCTTATACCAGTGCTCTTCAAACTTTCTTTACTTGCGACCGAATTTCCAATGTTAATTTTCATTGCGCCCCCTGTTATACAATAACAATGCATTGAAATGAATAATAATATACTTTGACACTACATTTAGAAGTGTACTTTATCAGTGTTAAGGTGTATTTTATTTCTTATTATGTTAGAATGTATTTTGTTTTGCTTTCTTTCTGTAAAAATTAATAATTTTTTTAAAAAAAAAATAATCTTTTGTTTTCGATTTTTTGATAAGCTCGCGTCCTCCACGTAATGGTATCATGCCCCCCTAGTTGGCACACCCCACAGTTTGAGAAACGCTGAGAATAGTCTTACTTAGATTTCATTATTACTAATTTCCCCATTTTTAACACGAAAGTGAACGGGTGGTCGGGTTTTTATTTTGTGTGTGTTCCAGTCCAGATGTCAATAAAATTACTAATTTTTCCGCAAAAAAAAAAACAACTCTTTCTCCAATTTTTTTTTATACGAAAGCAAGCTTTAAATTTTGCCGGGTTTATTATTATTACTATTATTATTTTGTGCTTAGGGGAAAAATTTTTGATTTTCCCCACCGTTTGATATTAGGAATGGTAAAATTTTATTTACTAACAAGATAAAAATATTTTCTTTCGAGTGAGTGAGTATTAACGCCGCACTGTTCAGCCACACGAAGGCTTTTGGCGACGGACCTCATCATTTTGAACCATGGTCATGTGACGAGGACGAAACCTGAGTTGGCACTCCCTCTCCTAACTACCACACCACACCAATGGGGGGGGGGTGTTTGAGCTCTCGACATATTTAACGTGCATCGATCCCTACATGGCGGGTGTTCAGTGATAATGCGCTCGAACTTGTGACATGCCCAACTCCGATCCGATACCTATACCACTAGACTACCACGGCCACTATTTTCTTACGAATGTTTATGAATACGTTAATGAGAGAGAAAATTTGGAGAAAAAATAAAAAGGACCTTATTTACTCTTAAGCCGAATACGGTGATTACAATTGAAGTAAAGTATTTTGCACGAGTTCGCGATTATTAAAATCGGCTAAAAAGCAGAATAAAGCTTAATTAAAAGCGGAATACAACAAAAGAAATATATTTAGCGAAACCTTTTGAATTAATATTCACAAACCGTAAGGAATTAAAAACAGGCATTGCTTGTTTACGAGTAGATTACACAAAATTTAGCATTATTGACAAAATTATACAGAGCTTTTCAAATTACAGATAATTTCAAATTAGAGAGCATTTATTTAAAGAGCCTTGATTTACTAGACCTTAAATAGAGACCGTAAAAGGAAAACAAATATTCAGAAATGCTTTCCCATTGAATTTATTTTTTCATTCTATAAACGTTTATGCCTAGTGGCCGCGTGGTTGGGTATCGCGCTTCCATACCACAGGTCCGGGTTTCTATTCTCGGGCTGGACAGGGTCGACTCAGCCTTTCTTCCCTTCAAAGGATCGATTATTGAATACCAAGTTTGCTTGGTGACTAAACACTGGGGGTTCGCTTCAGACTGACCACCTGATCGGGACATCTTCCCATGCATCTCAGCGTTCAAAGATCACGTATACTGAGATGGGCACAGTAGTACTTGGTCCTTTTAGGCTGCTGCGCCACTAAGGTCATTTGAGTTCTATATAAATATCGAAGATTGTATTGGGGACGTTTATAACAGGGTAAAAGATTTTTGAGAGCAATAAATACTGATATTATGTATAGGTAGAATCATTGACAAAGTACTTACGAAAAGGGCAAAAATTGAAATATTTTTTATCAATTTTAATGATAAATTTATGGTTTTCACAAGTTTTTTAAGAAATACTTCAAAATATTTTCAGAATTCGGAGGAAAGTAATATAATTCCTGAGAAATCTTCATTATTTTTTGCTCTTTCGAATCATCTTTAACGCATTCAAACATATGCTTTTTACGAGGAATCTAGAATAATTTTCAAAGGGGGGAGTAACCATTGCATCCCTGAATTTTTAAAAACCGGGAAATGGGAGCCTTAATTACAAATATTATACTAATATCAGTCGCGCAACAGCCCATGAAGCCTAAGGCCTACTGTGTCCATCTCTATATACGTGATCATTGGGCGCTCAAGCGCATGAGCAGATGTCCCGCACAGGTGGTCCTTCTGAAGTGAATCCTCTAGTCTTTAGTCCCCAAGCACATTTGATACTCATTGATCGACCCACTGAAGGGATTAAAGGCTGAGTCGACCTTGCCCATCCCGAGAAATAACAAATATTACGAACCATTATATTTGAATAAGAAAATATTTTACGGATTTAGTAATGATTCATTTACTATAGTCCTCTGCCAATAGCATAGTTCTTTATACAAATGCAAGGAATTATGAAAAGTTTGGATGTATAATATTGTTAAAAAATAAACACTGTGATAAATCTTCCCTAAATTTGTTTCTCAGAAAAGTTTCATTTCCAATTATATATATATTGCAATTAATATTTAATATTAAAATCTTTTAACATCAATTTTTCATTTTTTGGAGCAAATACATATGAGAGAGAGAGTTTCAAAAGTGTGCTCAATATGAAAAACAACAAAGGAAAGGGTGGAGAGTAAAAATACTTTTTCCCGATGTCTTACAAGAGATTATGAATAAAAGAATGGTGGAAAGTGAAGAATCGGTCAGAAATTTCTCATGTGTGTGTTTTTTGCAACTCGTTAAATCATCTTCGGATTACCAGTCCTGTCGCTTATTTTTAGATTGACCACGCTTTATATAAGCGGGAGAATTCGGGAAATATGTCAGACAATTTTTAGAGGTGCGAATCTGCCGGTAAGAGAATAGTTTCATTATTACCGATTTTATTTTTTCACTGGAAAGTATTTTCTTTGTTTAAAAATGAAGAAAGCAACTAATTAGTTTTCTAAATAATGAACTTCTATTCATAATTTTACATATTCTTTTCAATGAGTAACCGAAAAATAACTTAAAGTTCATTTTTAAAGTGGCATCAGATAATTATTAGTGTTTACGGTAACAGAAGTTAAGAATAGAAATATCGGCATATATTTAATTTATTTTAGGAATATTGGTTTTATTAATGAATGCAAAACTCGAACTTAGATTATAGTTTTTATTTTCGTTTTAAACAAATGAAAAGCGTTTCTTACTTTATTGTGAAGTATTGGCTCAAATAGAGTAGCAGCTTATACATGATGTTTGATTTTTAAGTATATAAATGTTCTGTATGAATTAATAGTTCCTAAAAAATTTAAAATTTCTTGTTGTAAATAATTTCGTTAAAAAATGTTCATTTCGTATAATATTTTACATTTTTTTTTGTTGAAATTTCCCAAAGAAATAACTCTAAGAGCCTTTTTCAAATATTCACATTATTTACAAGCGGTAAGTTTTGAAAAATAGATTTATATATCATAAGTCTCAAGTCAAATTAATTCTGACTGTCTCACATATTCAAATATCATATAATGAATGTGTAAAAAGAATTTTAAAAAATATGTTTTCCTATTAAAACTAAAAAAAATATAATACAACCACCCAGAATTAGATTTTAAATTGCACTTACAAATCCTTAAAAATAACTGAATATTTATATTCAATATAATTATAATCTGATAGCATTTTTATGAAATAATATTTGAATAATAAATATATTTAAACTTGAATTTCTTGTATCACAAATATTTTCCAATTATGAAATGAAATCAACTGAGGACTTCTTAAGCTTACTAAAAAAAAACTTGAAATAATTTTTGAAGCTTCCGCTTGATAAAAATATAATTTAGGAAAAAATATAAACGTATTTTTTGTTTCATTTTCCCGGTACATGAGTTTTTCTTCTCTTAAATAGAATTCACTTACTTTTAAATCCGTTGCGAATTTATTTTTAAATTAAATTATGAAAGTAGTTTATGAGTACTTCCCATCAAAGGAAGAATTTACCTCCAACGATACATCATAACGCAGCTTAACTAGATCATTTGTTTTAATACATATGCATATAATTGATATCAAATATATACTAATCTACGACATTATCTTCGAAAATAAATTATCTTATTAAAAGATCTATCACCTAATTCGCTTTACCAGTTGCTCATTATTAAAATACCAACCATTCGAGTGAACTACATTTAATTTATTCTTTTTTTCAAAGGTACGCATTTTTCCAAATTAATTTTATCAATTTCTTCCTTTGTGAAGCATTTGATTCTCACGCTGAAATCACGCAACGCCGTTTTATGTTTGCAAGCCGGATACAATAAAAAATAAAATCAATTGAATCCTAAATGTTTATTCGAAATTGTAAAGCATATCTGATTTCAAAATATAGAATTATTTGAGATGACTTTTATAAGTTGGAAATTAGTTCAAAAAATCATTCGGAATTTATTTATTTTTCAAAATTAAATTGCACAGAGTCAAATTATTAGTTGGAGGCTGTTTCCTAAAATTTTGGCAGAAGGCTGTATTTTATTTTTAACTGAGTTTGTTGTACTAAGCACAAATAAAAGATTACATCTCACCAAAAATACTTCATTTTTACTTAATTTCTTTTCAAAAAGTTGAAAATAAAATCTGACTTCTTATACCCTTTTTTAAATATTTGATGCTTTTAAAAAGTACTTCAAAAGTAATGCTGAATAATGATTTCACATTGTAGAAAGCAACATAGAAAATTTCTCAGTCAAAATTTTTCTTTAAAAAGATTAAATGGTTAGGGCACAAAAACTATTTTAAATAGTACATATTCATAAGAGGCAACCAAAAAACTTGTTTAAAAATCACTTAATCAAAAGGTTTATATATATATATAGTACCAAATTTGCAAACAAAAACATATATTTGAACTTTAGAACGTATTTTAAAGATCAATGAAAAAGTACATTAAAATCCGATTTTCAAGAGATAGATGAAATATTATTAAAAATTAATCAGTAATACTTCTGAGACGTTTGCTGCATTTTCAATTTTTTTTTACTATTTTTAATCCATTGCATTACATTTTTTACCTAGATTATCAAACTTTTTTTTTTTTATTGTGAGCATTAAATAAATGCTTCATGTGACTGAATAACCAAAAAACGTTTTCGTGCGAACGCGTCTCGCAAGTCCATACAAATTATTTTATTAAATTTAAACCTAAAATCGAGCAATAATGTCTTAAAAGGACGTTGTACCTTAATATAAGGGTTTTTATAATTATTTTGCTGATAATCGATTGCATAAAACAGATTTAATTTTCAAAATACTGCAAAAGAATATAACCATTTAATTTTTTAAAGAAAAGTTTTAAAACATTTATGAAGGGATTTTAAAATGCTACTCCTCCTGCAATAATAGACGCTCACACATGAAATTTGATTTACAAGCAATAGTTGGTATAATAACAATTGTTGATATTGGTATAATAATAATTATAATATATAATTGGTATGAGAATAACTATAGTTATAACATAGTTGCTATGGGGGTTTTCTTCTTTTTTCTAACATGATTGATATGCGTTAAGTACTTTTTTTAATGATTGTTAAAAAGCCCTTGAAAACTATTTCTTTTAAATAAATGTTACTTTGATTAAAAAATGCATACCAACTTTTGTTACATGTACTTTTAGCAATATGTAGAAAAAGTTCAAAACATTAGGCCCAATAAAAAAAAATCGTAAGCATTTTAAAGAATTATAGGATAAATGAATTATTTTTTTCTTTCTGAGATAAATCCGCTTAAAGTTCTTATTTGCCATTAGAATGTGAAAAAAATGAACATTAAAGTATTCACAGCTCTGAATTTTTTAACTTTATACTTATAAATTTTGTGAGAATATCGAAAATTATATAAAGAATAATGTCATAATTTGAATTTTTTTAACCGATTTTGTCCATTGACTCGGATTGTGTCCCCCTAAAATACAAAGTTTTAATGTATTCTTTCTATATTTCATGACGATTTCTAAAATATTTCTCTTACTGATACTTTCGTTTAATTTTTTCAATTTAATTGTATTATTAAATTCCTTGTACGTTAAAATTTCCATTCAATTTACAGATTTCTTTCATGGCTATCCGATTCCAAAACTTCCTAACTTTCATTGGGCTGCTGGTAACATTTTTACTGTTGCCAGATGCATCTGAAGGCAGAATGATGAGCATGGGTGGCGGAGGAGGCAGTGCAGGTGTTATGCAGTTATTAGCAGCTGGACTTATCGCGAAGTTGCTCCAAGACATGAAGCACCAAAGGATGATGACTCAAGGCCACACCACCAAAATCATTCCTCTTCCCGTGTATGTAGGAGGCCACGGAATGATGAGCAATGATTGGATGATGCATGGCATGATGGGTGGCATGGATTAAAGCAACAATTGATGTTTTTATAACATTTTTTCTTCATCTGACTGAATTGTGTGTTCATTGTTGCATGAAATTTAAGCTTACACTTTCTTTATGAGATATAAAGCCTAATAGTCACATAACAATTTTTCAATCTTTTATATATACTTCATTTATTTTATCATACATAATTTCAATTTGCGTTAATAATACCTGTCAATAAATAGTGTGGATTTTTATGTAAATAATTGTAGGAGTAATGACTATAAATAGCTACATCTGCATTTATCGATTCGCTTAGGCATTAATTAAAATGTATCAAAACATATCACCTTCTCAGTCTTCCTATATTTGTTATATATTTTGCCACAGATATTCAAATCTCCCATGGCTACATGAAATTAAAGTAGAATTTCGTTCTAACTGTTTTTAGCAACAAAATAATTATCTGTACCATTACAATCTCATTAAGAAAACGTATTTTATCATGTATTAAATAATTGCACGTTTTTTATCAGAAATGCGTGTATTATACATTTATTTTAAATACTTTTTTATAAATAATTTCATATACACATCACTTTTATTTACGCATAGAAATCCTTTTTTGTATATTGTACTGTCGTAAGCTCATCATATTTTTGTTTTCATATAAGAATTAAAGATTTCATTTCATTTCAGATTAATGTGATTGCTGTTGTTCAGTATGGATTAAAATGTATTTCAATTGAATTATTCAAAGAATATTAAACTTTTATTGAATTTGTTACCCACAAGTATTTTCACAAAAAATTCTATTTTTATTAGCTATAGATGTTACGGTCTAGATAGAGATCAATGTATCACATAATTTAGCTATAAATTTGCTGAAAATTTTAATTTTTATATGTCTGTTGTGTAAGATATATTAAATTGGTCTAATGTATACCAATAATTTTACATAAAAATAAAAAAATTGTCTTTACTTTTTGTGGTATGTATATTATTTTGAATAATTACATTAAATTATTCATCTATATTACTTCAAAACCAAATTAATACTTAAAATCATTCGAGTGACACAAAGGAAATAATTAATTTAAGGAACAACTTCCATTTGATAAAATATACAACTGCGTAAAATTTAATTATGAAAAATTCATGAAAAAAATTTACTTTATCATATTATTGTATAGTTGCAATAAGTATCTTAGAATCCTACAAATTCAGTCTCAATACAAATAAATGGTAATTATTTAGCAGAACTTATGTGTTATTTGTATGTGTTATAAATACTCATAATGTGTGAGTGTGTAACAGCAGCTTTAATAGCCGTTATATAACTCTCACTTGATCTTCAAAAAACATTATCTTTTCACATACCTCTTATGCATGTATGACACAGGAAACCTTCATCTCTGAGTGAAAGGGCATCTCTCTGCATCTTAAATATAGGATTAGAATTTTAAAAGAGAACGATTTAGTAACAGAATCAGAAACGTTTTATGGTTTTTCTATACCGGTTGATTCAAAAATAATGCGACCAATATCAGAACATCATAAATATTTATTGCATTAGGTTATTAACTTGAAATTTTCAATGTAGTTTCTTTTAGAATAGTACACTTTGTGTAAACATGTTGGTCAAGTCAAAAGAGTTTTTTGACTATTTTGGGGGATATTTTTCCAACTTCCTCTTTGATTGCTTTTTGAAGCTTTTGGAGTATTCTTAATTTAGTTTCTTTTCTTTAGTTTAGAATTCTGAATTGTTTTTAAGTGGAAAAAATAATCGTAAGGAACGAAGTCAATAATAGATAATAATAGCCATTTTTCTGGTGGCAGATAATTTGTTTTTCAATCTTTCAGTCATTTTATAGTTGATTTTACAGTATGATTTGGTGCAGAATCTTGGGGAAAATCAAGTTTTCTTGAGGGTAAAGACTTTTACTTATTATGATCAAGTGTTTCAAAACCTTATTCTGATAGTATTTAACATTACGAAAGCATCAATTTTAGTGTTTGTTCCTACAAAAAATAGTTTTGTAAAGCTTTGAGAGGACATTCCCATCCATAACATAATAGCTGACGGTCAAATTGCTTTTTGCAAAACAGCTGAATTTTTGTGACGTTTTTCTGCGTGAAATACACTGTATCTTTGTTTTGCGAGTTGGGAATGACAGATGAAACAATGCTTTATCCGAAGTTATCCATGCTTTGTATCTATCTTTGCGTAACGTTAAATACATTGACCTAAAATGTTTTCTTCGTTTTTCTACGGTCTTAACAGACATTTGAAGACAAATTAATTTATTCACTTTTTTGTAGCCAATTTTCTTTATCTGACAACAAATTGTTGATTGCGACTCTTGTAGTTTCTTTACTTAAGTTCTTTGAAGCAGAGGATTTTCTACAGCGATAAGTCTTTTCAGCTTCTTTTCTTTTTCTCCAAGAACTTCCTTTTGTCCACATTTTTTTCCTGGAGATATTGATTGTCGGTCAAATTTTATTTCTTTTCAAAGTTTAGATAGAAATCCATTAGCCAAATGTCTTTTCTGATTTTTAAATGCTTTATTTATAACAGAATTTGATCAAACATCCTTCAAAAGCAGTAAAACTTCTTTTCGAGTTTGAGGATCTAATTAGGGAGCCATAATTTACTCCCACTAATAAAACTGGTTAGATTGGTAATTTAAATATTTCATTTTTAAAATACAGCTGGCAGCAAAGCGATAAAAATTTACCATTCATAGTTATATGCTTTTAAAATGTGTCACACTAATTTTGAATCAACCGGTATTAAACGAAAAACCATCTTAAATATCAAAATAACTTGAAGTTTGTTTTATTTTATTTTTTTTTTTTTTTATTCTTATTTTATCACGCGCCCCTATATGTTTATTTCTTATCTATTTGATTGTGGGTTTTCCGTCTTTTACCATTATAATAATTTTGCAATTTCCTTTTTCAAGCTCACATACAAAATTCCTTCTGAATCAGTTTGAACTTTCCGTACACTTTGAAAATCCCATCAGCATCAACCATTTATCTTTTTCGTTATGTTCTAAGTAATTGCTTCCAAAACATTAAAAAAAATAATATAGTCTTGAAAATTTTATACTATATATTAAGCAAAGGTTTACAAATTCAGTATTTAAAATTTCAATTTAATATCTTTATATATATAAACATAACTAATTGAACTGAACTCAGTGGCCTACTGTTCCTATCGCAGTAAACATATACAGTGGTCAGTCTGACGCAAAATCCCACTGTTCAGTTTCCAAGCAAACTTGGTACTCATTTTATCGACTTACTGAAGGGATGAAAGGCTAAGTCGACCTTACCTAGCCCGGGATTTGAACCCCAAACCTGTGGAGTGGAAGCACGATACACTACCATTCGGACACTGGGCTTCCCCAATAATTAGGTTAATCATTTTTAAATCAATGTTTTTAAATCCTTTTTATACATAAATATCTCCCATCGAGAAAAAACAAATTTATTTATTAAATATACCACTATTTCACACAAAGCATTTTCGCTTCGTAGCCTTACCTTAAAAACTGAGCAAAATATTTATCTTATTGTTTTCAAAAATTGTTTCATAACATTCGAATACTTTTATCAATAAACAAGTTCTAATATGACATATTTTCCAACTTCATTCAAATTTACTCAAGAAATTAATTTAAACGGGCATTAGTACCAGTTATCTTCACAAATTGTTCAAATAGATCAAATTATTTAATGTAAAATACCTAAATCTTTGTTTATAAGTGCAAGATTATTTGAATGAAAGAGCAAGAATGTTTTATTCGGAAAGAAACATCTTGAAATTAATATGAAAACAAAAATTTCCTACCAAGCTAAAAATATGTAGAAAAAAAGTTTTTTCTTGTACCATGTTATTTAGATAAGTTAACATGAAAAACACTCCATTGTTTGTCTTTGACAGACATCAAAATTCTTTTTGAAACATACGCTTATGAATTCCATTTCTTTATTATGTTTATTTTATCCTTATTAGAGATATTCGTTTGTTTCTCTTAATTCCAAATGTAAAGAAGTGAGAGTAGAAGGGTTAACTAAAACAACCCATTTTCTGTACCTAGTATACACAAAAACACACAAACACATAATACAACAATTTCTTGCTTTTCGATATTGTTACATGAATCACCCTCAAACATTATATACAAGGGATGGTGAACCAGTGGCAGGCGTGCCATTGATGGCACGCGACACAATATTTTGAGCGCGTCACTGATCAAAACGGTTAGCATTTTATTTCAATATGAAGTATTACGAATAAACGCGAGTGATAGGTCGCAGTTTTCAGAAAGATTTTCTCAATTGAAAGAATTATCGGAAACGCTCAAGTTTTTTATGCACCCTGATGTGACTTCATTTAATAAATTGAATTTGTCCCGATTCGATTAGCTGTAAGCTGAACAATTTGAAATACAACTGATTGATTTCCAGTCTAGTTCAATATGGATTAAAAAATTTATTGTAAAAAGGAGAAAATTGGAATTGTGTGATTAAAGAAGAAATATTAAAAAGTAATATGAGTAACAATGAGTTTGGAAAAATGATATTCGATTCCAGATACATTTAACTGTTTGAAGAAATTGCATCATGGTATTATAACCATATTTTCATCAACCTATGCCTGCGAGTCATTTCCATAGATAAATAACATTAAAGACTCAATTAAAGACCATTTGGCAGAAGACTCCGATTCAGCTGGCATTCTGCTAAAAGTAACATCTTACAATCCTAATACAGGTTATTTGTCATCTAATCTACCACAACTCATTAATGTTACTTTAATTTGAATTACACGTATAAATAAAACATTTACAGCTATACAGTGCAAAATGTACTTTTTCGTAGTAAATAAAGAGTTTTGCAGTGTTAATATTTAGTTTTATATTATTTTCTCAATAATCACAAATCAAAATTATTTGACGGCACCGTCTATATCTCACTAAACATTTCTTTAAGAAAAAAATGGCACGTTGATCCAAAAACGTTCGCCACCCCTAGTATATATAGAGTGTTTTTTTCCAGGTATAGAAGTTTGAGTTGGCATTACTTTCCAAGATGGCGACCGATTTAACAGCTGTCGAGTGATTTATTCTCAGTTTGGTTTGGCAGTTCATCAAAACGGTTATCAAGCAAGGCGTAGATTCGTCGAATGGGCCCAAAACGAGATTGCCGTTGTTCCCGATTTTCATAAGCGAATTTTGTTTAGCGATGAAGCGCACTTCTGGTTGAATGGCTACGTCAACAAACAAAACTGCCGCATTTGGAGTGAAGCTAATCCACAAGTGTATGTCGAAACACCGTTACATCCAGAAAAACTGACTGTTTGGTGCGCTTTATGGGCTGATGGAATCCTTCAAAAACGATTAAGGCCACAACGTTACAGTCAATGGTGATCGGTATAGAGCCATGATTACTAACTTTTTCATTCCTGAATTGAACAATCATGATGTCCAGGAGCTATGGTTCCAACAAGACGGCGCAACATGTCACACAGCTCGTGCCACAATCGATTTATTGAAAGACACGTTTGGTGACCGCCTAATTTCACGTTTTGTACCTGTGAATTGGCCTCCAAGATCTTGTGATTTAACACCGCTAGACTATTTTCTGTGGGGCTATGTAAAGTATTGGTCTATGCGGATAAGCCACAAACGCTTGACCATTTGGAAGACAACATTCGCCGTGTTATTGCCGATATACGGCCACAAATGTTTTAAAAAGTCATCGAAAATTGGACGTCCAGATTGGACTACATCCGAGCCAGCCGTGGCAGTCCTATGCCAGAAATCATATTTAAAATGTAATGCCACAAGATTATCTTTCGAATAAAAAAAATTCATGACAATCGAATAATACATCGTTGTTTTATTTCAATTTAAAGTTCTATACCTCTCAAAAAACACCCTTTACTAAACAGAGAAAATTAGAAATAATTAGACTCAAACTTGTTTGCATATTTCTAGGAAAAAAAGTTTAGAAATAAGGATTAGTCACAATACGAGAAGGGGAAAACACCCAGAAAGTTGGTTTTATAGGTCAAATATATAGGTAGGTGTTGCAGAATTTGATATACATGTAGTTGTTGCAGAATTTGATATACATGTAGTTGTTGCAGAATTTGATATACATTTAGTTGTTGCAGAATTTGATATACATGTAGTTGTTGCAGAATTTGATATACATGTAGTTGTTGCAGAATTCGGGACAGAATGGTAGCATTGTATCTAGTGTCGTTTCCGCTTCACGACCATGAAGTAAATAGAACGGCGTAAAACCTGTGGTCTCTTGTTTAGCGGTATTATAAGCGAAGGTTACAAATGGTAGAATTTCATCCCAATTTTTCTGCTCTACATCCACATACATTGACAACATGTCGGCCAAGGTCTTATTGAAGCGCTCCGTCAGTCCATTTGTTTGGGGATGATACGCCGTTGTGAAACGATGATCAATGTTACACAAGTCGACGAGAGAGGAAACAAGTCTGGATCGAAAGACGGCTCCACGATCTGTGATAATTACTCGAGGAGCTCCATGCCTGAGGACAATTTCTTCAAGTAAGAACTTCGCTATTTCGTCGACTTCGGCTGTCGGCAAGGCTTTTGTTATTGCATATCGTGTTGAGTAATCCGTGCAGACTATTATCCATTTGTTTCCATGAGCAGACTTTGGAAATCTCCCAAGGAGATCAATTCCAATGCGATGGAAAGGAGCTATAGCTGGAGGGATGGGAACTAAACGTCCAGGTGGTCGTTGAGGAACGGACTTTCTCCTTTGGCACTCCCGACAATGCATGACATACCGAACGACATTTCGGTACATTCCCGGCCAGTAAAATCTCTTGCGTATCCTGTCATAAGTTTTCGCGAAACCAAGGTGTCCTGCGGTGGGGGCGTCATGAAAGTGCCTTAGTATGTCTGCTCGTAGATGTTTAGGAATGACTGGCAACCACAACTTTCCATCTGGATCAAAATTCTTCCTGCAAAGGATACCGTCGATAAATCTGAATTCTTCGTTTTTGGATGAGTTGCTCAAAAGTTTTAATTTCGCAAGGTCTTGATCCTTTTTCTGTTCCATCGCAAGGTTCATACTCGTCGTGACTGCTAAAAATTTGTCTGATGTTTCCGTTTCCTCTTCCACTGGATTTCTCGAAAGAGCGTCGGCGTCACTATGCTTCTTACCGGTTTTATATTTTACGTCAAAATCATGCTCTTGAAGTCGGAGGGCCCATCTGGCAAGCCTTCCTGAAGGATCCTTTAAATTCATGAGCCAGCACAAGGAATGATGGTCAGTTACAACAGTAAAGTGTTTTCCGAATATGTACGGCCGAAATTTGTTGGTAGCCCATACGATGGCAAGACATTCCCTTTCTGTGGTGGAATAATTCTTTTCGGCTTTTGTCAGAGTTCTAGAAGCGTATGCTATAACTTTCTCGACATTATTCTGAATTTGTACTAGGACAGCTCCGATACCGTACCCGCTTGCATCAGTATGGATTTCTGTAGAAGCTCTTTCGTCGTACATCCCCAATACTGGATCCGAAGTAAGTGCTTTCTTAAGACTGTTAAATGCTTCCACCTCTTCAGGACCCCAATGAAACTCCACGCCACTTTTCAGCAACGACTGCAAAGGTTCGGCGAGATAACAGAAACCTTTAATAAATCTTCTAAAGTATGAACAAAGGCCAAGAAAACTTCGTATGTCATGTATATTCTTTGGAGTGGGAAAATTTCTTACGGCTTTTATTTTGTCGGGATCGGGACGAACGCCATTACTAGATACAAGATGGCCCAGAATCTTTACTTCTTGGGCAGCAAAAAGACACTTCTTTGAATTTAATTTAAGACCAGCTTCCTGAAGACATTTTAGAACAAGTCTTAATCGTATAAGATGGTCTTCAAAAGTTTCTGAGAACACTATTATGTCATCTAGGTAACAAAGACACATAGTCCATTTAAAATGGCGTAGCAAATTGTCCATCATTCTCTCGAAGGTCGCAGGTGCATTACAGAGACCAAACGGCATGACTTTAAACTCGTATAAGCCTTCGGGGTAATAAATGCCGTCTTTTCACGATCCGCTTCGTCTATTTCTATTTGCCAATAACCAGATCGGAGATCCATGGAAGAAAAGAACATGGCACCTTTCAGACAGTCGAGCGTATCGTCAATACGAGGCAGAGGATAAACGTCTTTTTCGTGACGCTATTCAGCTTGCGATAATCGACGCAAAAACGCCAACTACCGTCTTTTTTCTTACGAGCACAATGGGTGATGACCAAGGACTTTCAGAGGGTTGGACGATACCTTCATCAAGCATTTTCTGAACCTCTTCATGAATGATGCGTCTTTCAGTCGGCGAGACTCTGTAGGCTCGTTGGTTGATTGGAGCATGATCACCAGTAAAAATCCTGTGTTTCACATTCGTCTTCGCGGCTGTCGACTTGTCGGTCTTCGTGAAAAGCCCAGAAAATTTCCGGAGTAGTTCGGATAGCTTGTTTCTCTGTTCGTCACTTAACTCGGGTGACATCATTAACGAACAATTCATCTGTGACTCCGAAGTTTCTTGCTGGTCATCCAAGCAACCCGATGTGTCGGAAATAACACATAGATGCCCTTCATTTAGTGGTTCAGCTTGGCCTATGCACATTCCTCTAGGGATGATTTGGTTTCGAACTGCAGGTTGGTAACCCAGACATCACTTTTTCCGTTACGATATGTGGATACCATGGACGGTGTAGCAATATTTTTCTCGAAGAGCAAATGTTTGCTGCCGTCTAGAACTACATTTATGTCTCCTCGGGTTTGATATCCTGATACTGTTATTCTAGTTAAAGAATGCGGCTTAAGTGTATAGTCCCTGGTGGCATACAAATTCCAGGCGTCAGGCGCTGTGGAGTCTCGACAGATGTCTTCTAGAACAAGTTCATTTTGTCCACAGTCTATAACGGCTTGAGACGCCTCTAAAAAGTCCCATCCTAGGATGACGTCATGGCTACAATGTGATAAAACAATAAATTCAAAAGGCAGTTCTCGATTGTTTATACGGACACGTAAAACACATTTCCCTTATCGGCCGAACAAAATTTCCATCCGCAACTTTCAGCATAACGCTCTTGGCATCAGCAAACAGAACTTTCTTTAAAAATCGGCGATACTTATCGGATATGACAGAAAACGATGCCCCAGAATCTACTAGAGCACGTATCGGCTTCTTATCTATTATTACGTCTAGTTGGTTACCAGTCATCTTGGCGGTCGACGGAGGATTTCCAGTACACGCGGCCTCACCTCCTTGGAAGGTCGCTCTCCTTAGTTTTCCTCGCTCCTACGGCCTGGCGACTGACTGGATCGGCGATATGGCGACGGGGATCTGTAACGACGTATTGGGGATCGGCCTCTCGTGGGACTTGGCGTAAAACGGCGAGAAGAGTTTGGTCGGCGTATTTCTTCTTCAGTGCCAACGTCGTCGAAGTTCCGTCGGCGGTTTCTGAGAGTTGTCAAAGACAGCCTTTCTCTCTCGGCAGTAGCGCATTACATGTCCAGGACGTCCGCAGTGGAAACAAACAGGTCTGTTGTCAGCCGTTCTCCACACATCTGTTTTTCTTGGTTCAGGTGGGAATTTCTGAACAGGAGCTCTGTATTTCCTGGTTACAGCGGCGTATGTTGGTCGTGGTCTAGTTTCTGTAGGTTTTGTTGACACTGGGGCCAAAACCCTTTCAACTTCGTCTTGAACGATCTCTTCTAAGGATTGGGGATCGGAGTCCAAAGATTCTTGCGTCTGGTTAACTAGTCGATGGACTTCTTCTCGTACGATTGTGCGAATAAGAGAGACCAAATCAGTCTCATCCGTCAGGATGCAACCGGTACGACGTTTGGAAGCCTTTCAAATCTCGGTCGACCAACTCTCTTCTGCTTCATATCTTCGATATAGTTGCACCATTTGATAAAACTTGCTGTGTCGTTGATTTCTCTCGTCAACAGGGCCTGATAAATATCCCTCAGCAACACCTTTCATTAGGTGTGACACTTTTTCGTCTTCTTTCATCAGAGGATTTACCTCTTGGCAAAGTCCTAATACACTTTGTATGTAGGACTGTGTACTCTCGCCTGAACGCTGGGCTCGGCATTTTAGTTGTTCTTCTGCCCTTCTGGTATATTTTTGACGGTCACCGAAAAGTCCACTTAGTCCATTTTTAAACGCTTCCCAGGAATCTAAGGCGTCTTCGTTGTTGACATACCACTGTCTCGCAGTTCCGTCAAGAAAGAAATAAACGTTAGCCAGGCACATCATGTCATCCCACTTGTTAAAGTTGGCTACTCGATCGTACTCTTTAAGCCATTTGAGAGGGTCTTCCCCAGGCGCTCCTCGGAAGGTCGATGGGCTCCTCCATTGCTGTAACGAAGGTGTTACTACAGCGGGCTTGGCTTCTTGCTCGGTCGGCATTTTTGTCCTCTTCCTACTATTTTCTTTTAACAGTCCGAATTCGGGGGATAATCCTCTTAACCGGAGGCTCCTGCGAAGGTTGTCACTATTATCCACGTTTGACGTAATTGTACCCCGCGCCTCCACCAAACTTGTCACGGAGTTCGAAAGAAGTACACAGTTCAATTAAACAAACAATTAGATTTATTCTAACGCTTGGAGCTCGATACAACACTGGACTGAGAACATGCCCAACTGGCGATGAACTCTGCTTTTATACACTTCGGAATATTCGAGAAATAACCAGTATGCACTCTAAAGAATGATCTGGATTCATCTAGAACCTAGAGAAACAATACATTAAAAACGGAAACAAAATTCCAGTCTTTGGATAAATCTGCCGGGGCCGGGATTCGAACCCGAGACCTGAGGAAGTTCAGTCCAACGCTCTGCCAACTCGGCTATCGGGACTTGTAGCAAATTATGCGTGTGGCAATAT